>JZKD02S1117710.1:100170-151781 GCA_000966675.3 Picea glauca | reverse complement strand
TGCAAAAAATAACTTAAATAAATAAACATTAAATTTACTTTATAGTGATTCACTTTTATGATTTAAGTGAAATGTACTTTATAATAAGGTTATGTGATAACTTAAAGTTTCATGAACTCTTTCAAAAATTAACTTAATGAAAAGAAAGACTTGAATTCACGACTTCTTATTAATAAAGTAATTAAGTGAGTTAATGCAAAATATATAGTGAATGTTATGGAGGAGTATTTTTTTACTATTTTCCTTGAAGTTCATGTTTACCCCAAAATCCATTATATTTTGCTGCAAAAAAATTCAACATAGCGACACACAAAAACAAGCGAAATTAGAAAAAAAACAATTTCGAAAGTTAACAATAATGAGGTGAGATATCAATTAACTACATGGAAAATTTGTTGAGATCGCATAAAGCGTAGAGTAAATACCATAAACAGAAAAGAAAACATTTTATGGCCTATTTCTAGTTTTCAAATATCCCATGAAGTGCATGACAAAGAGAATATACAGATTAGAAAGGGTATTAAACCAGGAATATTAAAAAAAAAACAAGATATTAACACAGTATTAAAAACAATTTAAAAACTGTAATGAAACTTTATACCTTTGAATCAAACATAAATGGTTGTATCTTGGGAAAATAAAAAAAATTTCAGGTGAAATGAGGAATGTTTCCAATTGAAAGAAGCATTTTTAGTGAAACAAAACAACCCAGTTAGACTAGAAATTCACAAAAATAATACAACCCAAAAATATTTCGATGCATGTAGTGAAACAGGTTCAGGATATCGATCAACAATGGGAACAAGTTCTCATATGGGTTTTGATACTATTCTTGATAAAATAAGGTATTTCCACACATGTTGAACACCTTAAGCAACTACTCACGCAAACATATAAATAATAGTACACCAATGTTTTGCATGGTTAAAAACCTTAAAGAGGGAAATGGTCTATGGCCCCAACCAACATGGACACTTGAGGAAATATATTAATGCAAAATAAAATAATTTTACATATGATTTTATCACAATTGATCATCAACAAATGACCCTCCATTCTCTTTAAATAGATATCATGGACCAATTGGGTGCTAATCCACAAATCAATATAATTGTTAGTATCGAGGAGAATATGAACCATCGGATCACTTTATGTCTAGAACACATCATGATTTTCATATTACATAATTACAAATACATACTAAGAAAACACACTATACCTAAAGACACACTGGACCAAGTTGATCTTAACTAACTCCTAAATGTCTAAATATCCAAACCTCATTAATGATCCAATTTGGAACAATCCCACTTTTCCACCTTGTGCGCCAAACTCCCCTTAAACATTACAAAGTTTGAGGGATGTGCATGAGAGGATTTATTAAGACATATTATTTGTTTCCATTCATGGTGTTCTTCCAATAGTATCATAGATGAGACTGTCAAACTTATATTAATTCAATGCACCCTCAAAGGAGTTGCAATGAAATGGTATATTAAATAACATGTGTACTCATGCCTCTTTTGAGTCCATAGATAAGGTTTTTATTACCTTTTTCAAATACATGTACGTTACAATGTAGGTGTTGAGTCCTGATGAGTTGTCATTAAACTATCTCCACCCATATCACTAACCATATTCATGAGTGGAATAGTAGACTTTGTGTAAGATTGATCTCTAAGGTATGATCCTCTTAGATTGGTTCTTGAAGTCTATTCTCCCTATTATTTCCAAACATGTAGCTACCACTATGCTTAAGAATGAGGAGGAATCCATTCTAAAGGCCCAAAATTTTCACCCTATTTATGTTGATTTTTCTAAATGAGATAATATTGTATATTTGAATGATTTTATTACAATGATGAGTGTTTCATATATATAGAACACATGGTGACCATCCATGAAAGGATGCATCCCTTGGATAATAAATAACTACTTAATATATATATATATATATATATATATATATACACACACACTAAACTACTTTTCACTTTTTACTTTTCACATTATGAATATCGACCATAGTTACAATTTCAACACTCCCTCTTAAATAGGGATGTATTCATAACATCTGCAACATTATGAGAAACTTGCCATATGATTTGGGAGAATGTATTCTCGATGTTGTCCAAACATCAACATTCCCTCTCAACGAGGGAGACATTCTTCATCATGCCAAAGATTGTCTCTGAAGTATACAAACTTCACTCTAGACTCATGAAACCTGTTAGTCAGTCTTGAGAGATGTCTCTCTCCCACTGGAACTGAGAGCAAAATACCTCTACGGCTCTCCCTCTGAGCCAATTGACTCTCTCTGAGGTTAGGCTCACTTTGGGTATACATCTTTGATCACTTCGATTCCATATGATTCCTTGTCATGATCAAGGAAAGACTATGCCTGAGCCCATTTATCACAAGTACACCCTTGTGATAAATGTATCCTATCTTCATTGGTACGCAACCCAATATAGGAGAAGGTCCGCCCAATGCTTACCAGGGACATTCACTTGTGTTTATACATATCATGTAGTTGGTATCCACAAGACTTGATCTATATCATCCCACAAAGGGTGGCTAGTCCCTTAGGGTTGATCAAGATAAGTCATCTTGAACCATATAGAGGCTTCCTTATGAAACCAATGTCTTCGTTCCTTCATCTGACCATCTGAGGCATGTCAGGATGAAGTCCACATTCCCTCCTACTAGTCCACACAGGACCCTTCGGGGAGAATGTATCATGATTCTATGTCAAACATCAACACTCCCTCTTAGCTAGGGAGGTATATTTTCATGACGTCTTCATCTAGTAGTCCACTGACTGCTCTACAATCAACTAGTAGCACAAAAATACTACCATGTCATCGATAGCTTGAGTCATCCATCACAATATCTACGATCAAGCAACATAGAGTTGATCCAAGTGATTTGGTAATCTCCATGACAATCATCTAGTAGCTCAAAGATACTACAATGCCATCCAATAGAACATGACTGTGATGATCCATAGTAGTGCACAACTATTTTCCATTGGTACACAACCACTGCTAGTAGCATACAACTATTGTCCATTGGTACACAACCACTGATAGTATCATACAACTATTGTCTAGTGACACACAGTCACTTCCAGTGGTACACAACCACTATAGTAGCACAAAAATACTGTCCAAAGACACTCAGTCTCTGCCAATGGTACACAACCACTGTAGTAGCACACAAATACTATCCAAAGAAATACAGTCTCCGCTAGTGGTACACAACCACCATAATAACACACAACTACTATCCAAAGAAACACATTCTCCGCTAGTGGTACACAACCATTGTAGCATACATCTGTTGTCTAGAGACACTCAATCTTTTCTAGTGGTACACAACCATTGTAGTATCATACAACTACTGTCCAGAGACACATAGTCTCTTCCAGTGGTACAAAACCACCGTAGTAACATACAACTACTGTCCAGAGACACACAATCTCCGCCAGTGGTACAAAACCATTGTACTAGCATATAGCTGCTATCTAGAGACACACAGTCTCCGCCATAGTCTCATGACTACACATGTGTCTCATAGTTGTCATGCACTCAATGAAGTTTCATATGACTATCTGAGCCACACTCTATCTGAGTAATCTAGGCATGATGCGAGTCACATGCATCATCTCTAATTTGTACTAGCATGATGCAATTGCATCATATCTAAGCTGTACTAGCATAATGTGACTCACACATATGCACCATATCTAAGATGTACTAGAATGATGATAATGCATCATATCTAATTTGTACTATCATGATGTGGAGTATCATCTACATCATATCTAATTCATACTAGCATGATACAAATGCATCATATATAAGTTGTACATGCATGATGTATATCAGTGCCTTTGCATCATCTCTAATACGTACTAGCATGGTGTCAATGCACTATCTCTAAGCTGTACTGGCATGATGTGAGTCATCTACATCATCTCTAATATGTACTAGTATGATGCTACTACATCATATCTAAGATGTACTAGAATGATGCGACTCGGGAATATGCATCATCTCTAAGTTGTACTAGCATGATGTGTCTCAAGACATCTGTATCATATCTAAGTTGTACTAGCATGATGTTGAAGCATCATATCTAATATGTAATAGAATGATACATATCATCACTCCCTCTCAACCAAGGGATCAATCTCCACAAGTCCCAACTTGTCCTTGAAGTACACAAACTTCCCTTTGGACAAGTGCTTCATCAGAATATCTACTATCTGCTCATCAATGGAGATATACTAGAGTTTTACTTCTCTCTTCTGGAATCGATCACATATGTAATAATACTTGATATCAATGTGCTTTGACCTATCATGGAACATTGGGTTCTTTGAAAGCTTCACACAACTTGATTTTCACATAATATCATGGTCAAATCCGACACATGATCAAATAGTCCAGAAATCAACTTACAGAGCCATACTACTTTCATACAAGAATCGCATGTTGCAATGTACTTTACCTCTGTAGTGTTGAGTGCCACATACTTCTGTTTCCTGATAATCCAAGATATCATGGATGAGCCCAATCTAAAACAGGTACTAGAGGTACTCTTTCTGTCATCTGCACTCCCTACCCAATCAAAGTTTGTATATCCCTACAACATTACTTCTCCACTTGAGAAGTATCTGAGTCCATACCCAACTGTACCACGTAGGTACCTCAACACATGTTTTGCAACAACCTAGTGCAATTTCCTTGGTTCACTCATGAACCGAATCAAGGCACTCATAAAACATATATCTTTCATGGTGTTCACCAGGTACATCACGGGCCCAACTAGTTGTCTGTACATCATAGGGTCCACCAAATTTGAGTCTGAAGTTTCCTCATTCAAATTATTCAAATTTGATATCATGGGTGTGGCCATGGACCTGCATTCCATTATGGAATATATCTACAAGATCACAACTGTGTGCTTCCTCTGTCATAGGAATTTATTGCCTGGCCTCTGCCACACCTCCAATCCCTTGGATAATACTCAATCTCCTGTCAAGAACAATGGATCATCCCAAGAATAACCAATATGGGACTAGCTCCTCTAGAATTGGATCTGGATGTACTGAGAGTAACTCCTCCACTCTCTCTACAACTTCTCCCTCTGGAGATATGCAATTTATCCTTTTGGGATTCTGCAACTTCTCCCTCTAGGACTCATACTGTGTCTTCCATATCCATTGTATATATCACCATATATGTGCTATAGTGGGTCCGACTGGATGTATCCATGATCAATGGAACTGTTTCTGTTATTTGGTATGATCCCGTCCTGGATGAAAACTTCTCCTAGATACTTTTTTCCTTTGAGCCTCATGTCTAGCAATGTATCTCCTTGACATCATGTTGGAAGGTATTTCCCTCCATGTCTACATTTTTTCATGAGCCAACTGGCTCCCTCTTACACTAAAGCAAACCATGGTTGTCCAATTTTCTTCATTGGTTGCTCCCTCTTTCTGAGAGAACCCTCTTTCCACGAGCCTTCTTTTTATGAATTTATTTTTTGAATATATACATTATGAAGAACAGCCATAGTTAAAATAAATAAATACTCCCTCTTAACTAGGGAGGTGTTCATAATGGTCAATTTTACTGGTCTTCTTGGCACTTCTTCTGTCATAGATATGGGAGCGACCTGCAATTCCCTCTGGTACATGTACCCTGCCATCACCTTAAGGCCTTCACTTATGAAAAGAATTCTCATCATGCTTTGATCATGGTTCTGAAACAAAGAATCGATAGATCCAATGTTTCTATTAGACCCAAAATCCCAAACAAAAGCGTAGAGAAAAAGGGCATCCAGGAGACCCACGAGGGAAATAAACTCTACAAGGATGAAACGATGGGATGCCATCTTCCTGCTCACGTCAATGCAACTATGATCGAAAAATTCTCCCGTTGCATATGAAAATCCCTCCCACTTCATATCTACACAAAACAACACAACCAATTGGGATAATTTATTTTCCCTGAATTCCAAGTCAATCCTGGATCCTCACAATTGCATCCCCAATTGACAGTTTTCTTTCCAATTCTATCTATTTTTGGATATCCATGATTAATACCAATTTCTCGTGATATGAATCCGACTACCACCTACCTAGAATTTAAATCCATTAATATATACATATACCCATTGAAAAAAAATGCTTAAACACCACTATGACCCGATCTCCAAATGTGGGTCTTGTAGTATCCCCTATGCCTTCCATGGCCTACCTTCGGTCACAAGTATGGTATCATTGTTTTTTTGTCTATTTGTCTATTTTATGTATGGGGATTTTCCATGGTGGAGAGAGACATGCCTCGTCACTTCTTTCAATTATAGTCCATGCCAGTCTCTGAAAAGAAAATTGATTTTTGTTCTTCCCAGGCTGTTGTAAACACCGATCCTACTTACTTTTGTAGGTAGGTATTTGTTTGTACCAATTTTATTTTCCTTTTAAAAATTTGAAGACCCTGTTTTCACTCTTTTTAAATTCTCAATATCAAATGAATGGGAAGATCTCATAAATTTCAGTGTTGCGACTGTCACATGACACAATTTGCAATATGAACATTACAAATTTTCATGAACCACATCTTTCAAAGAATCAGTCCATAGACTTCTCCAAGCCACTTTTTCTTCCATTTGCATAAATCACACATAGAGTAGCACTCGGATTTTAGTTTACCTTCTTAGTGTTGATTTTTATACGAGATAGAAATATTGACACAAGACTGAAGCTATCTCTCTTATTTTCCTAGGCCCTCCCATGAGGGAGTCAAGCCCAGTTCCACTATGATACCATGTTGATTTTTCTAAATGAGATGATATTGTATATTTGAATTATGTTGTTACAATGATGAGTGTTTCATATATATAGAACATATGGTGACCATCCATGAAAGGATGTGTCCCTTGGATAATAAATAACTACTTATTATTATTATATATATATATATATATACTAAATTAATTTTCACTTTTTACTTTTCACATTATGAATACCGACCATAGTTACAATTTCAACAATTTATTCCTAGTTCAAGTATTTATACATTTCTATCCTAGAAACTTCCCTTAATATTTCCTTTGAATAGAATACACCAAGGGCACTCCATTCCATTGATGGTGTTATAGGGAATCCATCGCCCAAATATCCAATCCATTCAGTAAACTGAACTTCTCCACAAGTGCTAGCGTGTATGTTAACTATTATGGTGGATCCAAACCTTCATTTAGCCTTTTTTATTTGGTTATATTAACACCACCATCCCAGTACCAGTGTATCATACGATGAATCACACTCTTCTTCTCACACAAGAGATAGTACATCCTATTCAAGGTCTCATGTTAATCCTCATGTGCATGGCCCTTCATGCAGTGGTATTTCTTGTAGTATCACCTCCACATCTTATGGTGGTCCCCAATCACACAACCCATATTATCCTTTCCCTAGTCCTCCACCAGGCTCCTTAACACCTCAAGCCTAGTTACCTCCACCTTAAGTTAATATGGCTCGCTAGGATCCTCCCTAGCAAGGCCAAGTCCATGCCCAAGAAAATTTGTCCAATTCATAAAATGTGCATAACAATAAAAATAATAAAATAGGAAGAATAATATGCCAAACCAAAACCAAGGTGTTTGAGGAAAACCCACCCAATCAACCTACTAATGTTGGGGCAATTCCAGTCCCAGAAATTAGAATCAAGATCCCAATAATCCACCAAAGCAAGGGAAGAATGGTTATATTAGAACTAACCGATCTTTCATTATTTGTAATACACTTTTTCACTATACTAATCATTTATCTAATTTACCTCAGGTTGTCCCTTGCAAGAGGAAGCAACCACTAGAGCTGATGCTAACCCTGCATAAATGCAAGTTGGAACTTGACCTAGTCACCCTTCTACTTCACAATGACAAATGTGAAAAGCCCCTTCCCAACATAAATCTTAGTATACACTCATCAAGTAGCATCACTTGCTAATAAACCATCTATCTCTACTCCATCAAGAGATCCTTCCTTCCAAACAATTTACACTAAGGAAATGGATATCGATCTTCAGACTTGCAATTGATAATACAAAATGCCCCTTGAATTCAATCCACCTAAAAAGGATGACATTCCACCTTAAAATAGTGGCCACTTTCATATCCCACAACCTAACATATAACCTACTTCAAAAGTACCAAACATACCTTTACTTTACACTACTCATAACCCACATAAAAAGGGATACTCATAACTATAGTATTGTGGATGAATTCATTCAATCCTCTACTACCATGTCTACGTTTGAGGTTCTTCAAAATTGTCCATCATAATGGAAGTCCTTACTACTAGTTTTGGGTGTTGTCGATCCTTCATATGCTACATTAATCACTTTTGACTTAGATAGGGATGATCATTTCCTCCCTTTGTTAGTTGAATTTTAGGTTCCAATTGTAATTAAAACCCTTATTTTCCATCTTTGCATTATTGATGATGGTGCATCCACATACGTCATGTCCATTCAAGTGTGGAAAACATTGAGTTCTCCTAAGTTAGTTCCATCAACAATCATCCTTCATGCTTATGATAGTCATATTTCCCAACCATAAATACTTTTACAAAACATTCCCATCAAACTAGATGGTAATATGATCATGAAAATTATCAAAGTTGTAGACATCCAACTAGACTACAATATTATTTTAGGTTGTAGTTATAGCTATGCTATGAAGGTCGCCGCCTCACCTATTTTCTTGCTTATGATGTTTCCTCATCAAGGAAAAATTATGTCCTTGAATTAAATTACATATTACTATCCCAAACCATAGTCTAATCCTAACAATGTCTTTCCTACCCTTGAGTGAAACTAATCCATTCCCTCTTTTACTAAGGTAGGTTCTGGTGTATTTAAAGACTCCAACTCGATTGGAACTATATTTGTTCACCACCACATGTTTTTCTAACATGAATGCCTCTTATGTGTACTATTACATTAGAGGAGCCATATTCTCATCTTTATAATGAACTAATTAGTTCAACATCTTTCAAGTCATCATCTATAGGGAAACCATGGTTACGATCACCAAATACATCAATTTATTTTTTCCCTCCCCCCACATTGTAGTTGGGACCCTTGTAATGGCCACATTGAGCCTTCCTAGACTTACTTTAGGTATCTTGGTTTGGTACCTTAATCCAACCAATCTAGTAGAGTCATTGACCCCATCTCCCCATATGATATTTACTCTTGTACAACCTATGGGTGTCCTCTCATCGTCAACCTTGACATCATTCAAGGAGTCCATCCCTTAACATAAGACTATAAATGGTATAGTCATATATTAGGGAAAGAACAAGAAAGTTGGTGGAAATAATATTCTAGGGTCATCTATCACCACTAAAACTACCATTCCTAATTGAGTTACCCTCGTTCTCTATCCAACACCACTAGTCATGCCAACAACAAGTGCCATGTGCTCCATAGCTATGGGATTGATTTACCCAAAAGAAGGGAGTTTGGACAATTATTCCCTAGTGGTTGAAGTTATTCTTCTCAATCCATCACAACAAGTCATTGTGTACCAACCATCCTTGTGCCTTGTGTGAAATGTATGGCCATTATTCATATCATTGTCCCAAACTTCTTGAGTTTCAGGCTACCATTATGATTGTGCAATATCGATGCCATGCCTCCAATAGTGCCTCCACCCACTTCAATGGTTGTGGATTCAATATCCGCATGTCATTAAATTATGTTTAGGGAAGGGGCATATCTAGTCCACAATTAATTCCTCCACCTAATTTCAAGTATGTAGATTTTGTATCCTTTTGTTATATTTCCACTTCAATGGGCTCTTTGTACTATGATCATTCCTCATTTTCACTAGAAATTTATACAAGAACTTCATTTGTTTCTTCTTGGCCCTTGATTTCACTATGGGTGGAATTTTCCTCCACATATTCCATATCATCATTTTTTGGGGTTTCCTATGTGAGGCATACTTTACACCCTTATGGATTTGATATAGGTTCCATCCTTAACATTGGTAACTCCTCAATAACTTTGATAGTTATACCTAATACCCTTGGCTCTAATATCCCAAATTGTCACTTAGAATAAGGTATTTTAGAACCATTACTACTCATTTTTATCCATTGGATGATATGCATCATCATGCTTGTTTCCTCCCTTAGGATGAATTCACCCCAATGAATCTTTCTGACCAATATTATATTGATTTTTTTATTTTACCCCACCTGATTAGGTTGATTAGTTTAAAAATATAATTCCTACTTAGATGTCTTTGAGGAAGGGAGAATGGCCAATATTTCTCCCACCATTAGGGTGGAAATTTTTGTTATTTCTAGTGTCACTAAAAACATCCTTCTTGGAGCATATTATTCCCTTGAAGAGGTTGATTCTTATAAATCTCTAATCCAAGAATTTTTGACATTTATGTGTCATCTTTTTCAAAAATTCCCGGACTCAATCCCGACTTTATTGATAATGATTTGGTACATAAAAACAATTGAGCATTGTATTTATACTAACTAGATGCATCTCCTACTCCAAAAAAAACAAAGGCCTATCCATTTGACCAAAGATTTAACCATCAAGGTAGAAACTATTAAACTCTACCATCCTAGTTTTATCTATCCAATCTCTTACACAACATGGCTGTCTAATCCTATTTGCATGAACAAGAAACGGGGAATATTTCATGTCTATACCAATTTTATTGATCTTAATAGGGCATGTTCCAAAGACAATTGAATTATTCCTTTCATCAATAAAACTATTGATGCTTGTGAAGGTCATGAGGTTCTCTTTTTCATGGATGCATTCTTAGGCTATAATAAGATCTAGATTCATCCACAAGACCAGTATGTTGAAACAAATGAATAGGTTGTTGATGTGTTGACCAAGCCTCTATCTCGTGTAAAGTTTGAGCACTTTTGAGATAAGCTTGGTATAGTCCAAAAGGACCTCCCCTTGAAAGAGGGAGTAGTGTTGATGATACTATGGTATCCTGATCAATAGTGGTAGCTCCGTTAGGATTTTATATCCTAGGGAATCTTATGATTCCTGGGAAGCTCCTTAGAGACTATTAGAGTACCACAAGATGATGATGTGCCAACCCAGTGTTGTGATTCCAACTTAATTGTTGTTTTGTGATTCTAGCTTAATTGCCGTGTTGTGATTCTAGCTTAATTGTTGTGTTGTGATTCCAACTTAATTTCTATGTTGTGATTCCATCTTAATTGTTGTGTTGTGATTCCAACTTAATTTTTGTGTGGTGTTGCCAGCTTAATTGTTGTGCTTCTAGATTAATTGCTATGTGGTGTTGCTAGCTTAATTGTTGTTCTTCCATCTTAATTGTTGTGTGGTGTTGCCATCTTAATTGTTGTGCTTCCAAATTAATTGTTGTGTAGTGTTTCCAGCTTAATTGTTGTGATTCCAGCTTAATTGTTGTGTGGTATTGCCAGCTTAATTCTTGTGATGATGTTCCAGATTAATTGCTATGATGATGTACCAACTTAATTGTTGTGATGATGTGCCAGCTTAATTGCTATGATGATGTTCTAGCTTAATTGTTGTGATGATGTGCCATCTTAATTGTTGTGATGATGTGCCATCTTAATTGTTGATGACATGCCAACCTCATGTTGTGATGATGTGCCAACCTCATGCTGTGATGCTAGCTTCGTGCTGATGATATTGTGTAGCAAGCTTTGTACTGTGATGCCAACCTTGTGTTGAAGACTCTCAGCCTAGTGTTGATGTTGATGATGCTCCAGCCTTTGTGCTGTGATATTTTTGTTTTTGATGTTGTATCGGCCTTGTGTTGTTATTGATGATGATGATGTATTAATGTTATACTAATCCATGTTGATGCAGTTGATGATGATGATGCCACTTCAACTTTTTGCTAAATTTGATGATGGTGATGCCACTTCATCTTCTTGCTGAAGATGATGATGATGATTCCACTTCAGCTTCTTGTTGAAGATGATGATGCCACTTCATCTCCTTGCTGAAGATGATTATGATGATGATGATGTTATTTCATATTTCATGCCGAAGATGATGTTGTTACTTTATCTTCACGCTGAAGATGACGATGATGTTACCTTAGCCTCATGCTGATGAGGATGATGATGCCATTCCAGCTCCCTGCTGAGAATGATGATATTGATGATGAGAAAAACTTCCGATGATTTATAGATATGCCAGTCAGTGTTCCAAGATGCCGTTGATGATGCTTCCCTCTCTCTCATCCGATGTTGCTGTAGAATACCCTTATTGTTAAGGGGGAGTGTTGAATTATTGTAACTGCAAAGAGTATTCTATTTATTATTGTTGTATTATTCATTAGATCAATCCCCTTTTGTGGATTTTTCATGTCGAGTATTGTAAATGACAAAATCCCCTTTTGTGGATTGGCCAAACCCTAATTGTAATAGGCTAAATGAAAAGTAAGCCCCATAATATATTAAAGTGGTTATAACCACCCAGAATATATTGAAGTGGTTATAACCACTCAGAATGAGAAGTCGGCCCTGCTAGTGAAAAGACACCCCAGTTTAGTGCCTACTAGATTATATAAATAAGAGAGGCTAGCACCTCATTTGTTCACACACTCACTTATTCATCAGAGCACAAGTTCGGAGCTGCAGTTGGAGAAGAAGGACGAGAGAGAGAGGCACATTCTTGGGAGAGGACTTTCTGTATTTGTTTGAGTTATCTCTTGGCATTGTATTGGCTATCTATATTAAGGAAGTTTTTGCTGGGTTTTCTCCCCCATGAGGGTTCCCAGGATAAATGATGTGTCTCTTGTGATTGTGTATTTCTCAGTGATCCTATTTATGCTATGGTTATCTAATGAAATGAAAAGAAACCTAATAATAGCTTAAACCTTAATAGTTCACTTATCACATTATTCCTTTTGGATTGAATAACACTAGAGCCACTTTCTAGTGATCCATGTTATATTATTTTCATGAATTGGATGATATCATCCTTTCTTACCTCAATGATATCACTACTAGTTTGAAGAAATGGTTGTAACACTTAGATGACCTATGCATTATTTTCCTTTAGTGTTGAAAGTATAAAATTAATTTGAACCTCATCAAGTGTGTCATTTGTATTACATTGGTCACATTTCAGGATTCATTGTCTCTAAAAAGGTTATTACTATTAACCCACTAAAGGTTCAATCCTTTCTTGAGCTTCTTCCACTAAATATTGTATTCTTCTTCGGGCATGTCCCCGACAAGATCTAGGTATAAGAAGTTGGGACTCGAACCAATCGAGCCATTACAATATCGGTTGCACTGAGCCAGACAACAACCCCTGGGGCAAGAGATCCTATTAAAATGTTGCTCGAGGAATTCCTCGCGCAACAAATGAATGAAATGATGGAAAACTTCACACAGATCCTTTGACGACTACCCACAGGAGAAGCATATTCATCAAGTGGCCATGCAACCCCCTTCAAGGTACAAGTAAATTTTGATATTACATTATTTGAAGGACTGATAGATGCAGATGTTGTAGATAAATGGTTGAATCTGCTCAAAGAGTATTTTTCGGTCCACAATTTTTCCGAGAGGGAAAATATCAATTTTGCACACCTCAAGGTCGTTCCCCATGTTAAATACTAGTAGGTTACTTACTCTGAGAAAAGGGATGCAAAGGAATCTGCAATGTTTTTGGTGGCCGCTACATGGGATTCTTTTCAGGGCACCATTAAAGAAAATTACTACCCTCTTGGAAGCTATGAGGACCAGTACACTAGATGGACCACCCTATGCCAAGAAAGGGACCAGACAATACCAGACTTCACCAATATTTTTCATAGCCTAAGCACCAAATTGGGTATCAAAGACTCTGAGCGTCATCTAGTGCTCAAATGCCATGGTTGTTCGCATAAATACATTCAAACATAAATAGAATTTTTGGACATCGCCTCATTGGGAATGGATTATAGATACTCTATCAAGATTGAGCATAAATTTAAGTATAAAAGGCAAGAGTTTGAATCTTCAAACCCCTCACAGCTAAAGAAGGGCAAAGGAAACCCCAACCCACATAACAAGGGACCAATTCCATATGGTCGCCCTCAGGACAATCAGTCCAAGATGCAACACAAGAAGGGCAATGAGAAGATGAAGAAGGACACGAGAAAATGGTGTGAGTACCATAAAATCCCTTGGCACAACACTGAAGAATGTTGCTCCAAGCAGTCCCTCATGGCTGAACTGAAGGATTCTAAGTCAGAGGATGATTCTGATTCCGAATCAAATCTTGAAGGAGGGAAGCAGATTGTCGATGTTGAATCCAGTTCCACTATTTCTACCACCAAAGTCCAAACAAGTGAACTAGAAGAACTAGAGGAAGGGAAACACCTCTTTCACTTGCAGCTATGGGTAAAGGGGGCTCCACATCATTTTAATGTTGATAGTGGTAGTCAGAAGAACTTGATTTCAGCAGAGGTCATCAAGTGGCTAGACCTTCCAATGACACTGCACTCGCATCCCTACACCATCAGCTAGCTTCGAAAAGGAAGAGATCTCTAGGCTAGCCAACAATGTCGTTTGCCCTATGACATCAAGCCTTTCAAAGATGAGGTACTGTGTGATATTGCTCCCCTTGAAGTTTGTGAAGTTATTTTAGGACAACCATATTTGTGTAAGTTTGATGTTGTGTATGAGTCTAGACCCCGTAGTGTTATTATTACTTTGGGTAGACAATTGCACATGATACCAAAGGTAGCGTCACCTATTTCTATTTCATTAATATCTTCTAAGAAATGCAGTAAGGTCATCTCACAGATTGGGAAGTTCATCCTGTTTGTGATCCGTGCTAACAATAAGCATAAGGTCGCCTCCACATCTGTGGCCTCTACACAGAGCCTCTCTTTGCAGCAGAAGCAAGTGGATAGGATTGTGGAAGAATATAGAGACATCCAGACACAGGCCTGGCCCCAAATTTATCAGCAAGATGTAGACTTTGCCACCACCTATCAACTATTGGGTACATACATGACTGTCACTGATTTTCACATTCAAGACAAACTCTTATGCCACCTGGGCCATATTTGTGTTCCTACAAGAGAGAGTGCAAATATGATTTGGGAAGCCCACTACAGTTGGATGGGAGAACATTTTGGCATGGAGAAAACTATGGTTTTTCTTCAGAAACATTTTTATTGGCCAAAACTTCGACAATACATCAGCAAGTATATCGGATCTTGCACTGCCTATGCCATTTCCAAGCCAACCATCAAGAATCAAGGCTTATAAACCCCTCTTACTACTCCTGAGAAGCCTTGGGAATCCATATCAATGGATTACATGTTGGGAATTCCATCCACCAAGCAAGGAAATGACTGCGTATTTGTGGTCATTTATCGGTTTTCGAATATGGCCATCCTCACAGCCTGTAAGAAGAATATCACAGCGGTAGATAACACAAATCTCTTCTTTGAACGAGTGTGGGTCGACTTTGGGATACGACAAACCATCATCTCTGATCGGGATAACCAGTTCCTCAACACATTTTAGATGAGTCTCTGGTCACTTTTGGACACCAAGCTCACAAAATCAACTGCTTTCCACCCCCAAACAGACAACCAAACAAAGGTTGTCAATCGGATGACTGTGCACATCCTGCACATGTACAATTATAAGCATCCACGTACATGGGACGAGATTATACCCTATGGTCAACACAGTTACAACTAGGCTCTCCATAGGTCCACCGGCCATAGGCCATACTAGGTGGGTCTGGGATTCCAACCCTTGAGAACCATTGATGTTGCACTTCCTCTTGCCACCACACAGACAAAATATTCCCATGATCATTATGCGATCGAAAAAGACACCAGATTCATTGAGCAATGTTTTCCCTTGGTTATGTCAGAAAGAGAAGACTAAGGAAGAAAGGTGAAGTACAAACTGCACAGAAGGCACATAATCTGAGGAAGGTTTGAAGTGGTTAAAGAAGTAGAAAAGGAGCGAAGTAAAGGAAAAGCTAGCCATTGGAAGAGAAGATAGAGGAATACAAAGCATTGAAGAAGATGGATCGTGGACAACTTAGCAAGCAGAAAAAGACAACAACAGGTGCTTTGGAGCACCTCATGGAAAATAAGGAAGGACAGGCTGGCAAAGCCCTTAAAATGTGGGTCAAGTGGACCTAGGGTTTCTTTGGCACCTAGGGTTTTGGACCTAGGGTTTTGAAACCTAGAATTTGGTATAAGGATATCTGAAAGGTCTAGGAGAGTCGAGAGGGTTGCTTGATAATTGGTTTATTAGCATTATTGTTGTTGTTGGTGATTGTTGTTGAGGACAATGTTGAGTCTGTATTGTAAGATCTTCAGCTGGGTGTGAAGATCACCCATGTAGCTGGGTGCGTAGGGAGGGAAGAGAAAGAGATAAAGAGAGAGAGATCTGCAGCTAAGTGATCAGATAGAACTGTATGTTTTCATCTAATATATCAAGAAACACAGTTCTATGGACGTAGCCCTAGGGAGAGGGTGAACCACATATATCTTATTGTCTTGTGGTTGATGCTGTGTTGTGTGCTATCTGTTATCCTGTTATTGAATTGTTGTGTTATATCAGATATATAAATTTGCGAAGTGAGCATAATAGTGGTAAAGAATATCTAGATTGTTGTGTGTTGTTTCCCTGGATCCACTTTGCATTTCCTCTGGTTGTAGACAAATGTGTCCTGCAACCCCCTATTGCTACTTTTGGTGAGACTACATCTGCTTGTAAGTGTTGCCTAAAGGACCAATAGTTAGGGCTTGTTGATGTGTTGTTAGAGTTGAACCTTGGGTCTGCCCTTTTGCCAACAAATGGTTCCGTTGCTGGGACCGAAATATTTTTGAGGGGATGTGAAGGTGGTTTCCATTGAAGACAAAAATTCAGAAGTGGATAGAAGAACAAGAAAAATACTTCGCTGAAGCCCAGAACAAGAATCCTAACATTAGTACAAAATATTGGTTGGGAAGGTACATCTTCATCGACATACACGATATTTTCTTTGGATGAATTCATAAGGATTTATACGAGTGGTTAGCCATATTAGTAGATACCTAGTTTGATATCAGATCTAGAACACTTGTGGTTTGGAAAACAACACTGATCAAGAAGGTCAAGAGAGTCGATAATGCTATGTCTAGAGCAGTGGATCTCTGGTTTGATAGCACTATTGGAGGATACATTACTGAGTTTTCTATTGACAGAGTAGAATCATATAGTCAAGTAGAGAGGTATTTCTTTAAGGGACCTAGAGGGAATTTTCTACACTTCTTGGAGCTAAGGATTAAAATGCTATTACATGAGAAGAATATCCTAAAGATACAGTGAAGCTAATGTTCAAGAATTCAGACAGTGACAACGACACAAAGATTGGACACACGTACAATGGGAAATTGTTCAGAGAGGTTCCTCTTGTGAACCTATTTAAGAAAAACTATGGAGATGAGGAATTCTATAGTGGGGAAGAAACAAAACTAACAGACGAAGAGTATTCAGAGTCTGCAAGAACAGAGGAAGTACAAACTGAAGAACTTCAGTGAGGAAAACCAGAAACTTTAAGAACCGTGCCTACTATTGAAGTAAGTACTATTACACCTCCTGTTGTTTTAGCAACGTTAAGTAACCAAAGTAACTAGAGTAGTCAAAGAAATCAAAGTATTGTTACAAGAAATTTAGCACATACTCAGTCAAGAAACCAAGGAAGATATATGGCAAATGAAATGAGGTTACCCATATTCAAGGGAGATGGATATGAAGATCCTGACCAACACTGGTTCTTATGCGAAGTTGTATGGAGCATCAAGCAAGTCACTGACGAAGCTATTAAGAGAACTCAGTTTAGTACTACATTGAGGGACCACACACTGAATTGGTATATGAATTTTTCTTCAGGACTTGGACAACCTAAACCGATGAATGACATTAAGACTGCGTTGAGTGCAGAATTCAAGAAACCTAAGTCAGAGTCACAATGCATTACAAAGATGAAGGAAATGAAGTAGAAGGTGATTGAACCTGTTTGGGAGTTTGATCAGAGGTTTAATACTTTGACAGGTCATTTGAGTTATTAGATCCCAGATGAACAAAATAAATAATGGTTCATTGTTTCTCTCCTGCCACACATCAGATTTCCTCTGATGCAACATAAGGTCACTTCATAGGTTGAATCACTAGAGATCTCCATGAAATTAGAAGCAACCCTTGTAGGAGAATCCAACCCAGGTATGAGCCAGATTTTAAATTAGTTGACTAGTTTATCTTTACAGGTGGAGGATATGAAGAAAGAAAAAGGAAAATAGAAAAGAGAAGATATCTGGTGTATCAGATGTAAATCAGAAGGCCATGAAAAAAATCATTTTCCCCTATTTCATGAATACTTGGATTTGGGAGAACCTATCCCGTTGAAGCAAGCTACTCTACCCTAGTGCGAGGTATGTAGAACTAGACATCACTATAGTGAATGTTATTATATGAAAAAATATGTCCAGCCACCTACCAATATTTATTGTACATTTTGAAAGTCTGTGGGGCATGATGAGAAGGATTGTAGGGATTATGATCTCATGCATGAAAAATCAAGGGATACATACATAATTCAAGGAGAAGTACAACAAGAGGGAAATAATGCACAATTCAACTCCCCAATAAGAGGAAATTTCAACCCTCGCGGTGGAGGAAGGGGATGAGGAGGAGATATGGGTTGAGGTAAAGGTCAGATCATTTTCTATAACTGCGCACAGCCAGGACATTTGGCAAGGGATTGTCAGAACCCTTGTACTACTTGCAACTACTGTAACTTGTTTGACCATGTTATCGAAGAGTGTCCAATATTGTTAGCCAAATTCCAAGAGAGACAGGGAGGAAACCAGTAAGTCCAATTGATATCAGCAGAACCTCGCAGTGAGGACCCCAAAGTTATCATGATTACTAGAGGAGGCATTTTTACGGGAGAAGATATGGTAACTTCAGGAAATACTACAGAAGAATCAAGGATCAAAAGAGTTGCAGATAAGGCATAGTTGTTTGATCCAAGGAGAGGGAGGCATACATTTGAAGAAGTAAGGAAAGGATTTGTAGAAGAACAAGCTTTTTCATCTAAGGTACAACCAGAAGTAAGGGAATGTGAAATTCCACCAACATTTGATCAGTCTGTCTTAGCTAGAGAAGGAAAAGAGGTAAGAAAGCTCATGGACTTCTTATACACTTGTATCAATTTGATTAAAGATGAAAAAGCTATGCAAGAATTACAAAACTTAGTAAGATAATATGAAGCTGGAAGAATAGACCCTATGCTAAGTATAGCTATGAATCAAGTATCAAGGAAAATAAGGACAAACAAGGAATTACACCTTAGTGCTCACATTGGAGACTATGACATGGACTATGTGGTCCTCGACTTAGGATCATAAGTGAATGTTATGACAGAGCAGACTTGGGCACTGATGAGAAAACCTAGATTTATTTACTCCCCTATCAGGCTCATGATGGCTAATCAACAGGCGGTGAGCCCATTTGGAATACTAGAGCATGTCCCTGTAGACATCGACGGGGTAAGGACATTTGCAGACTTTGCAATGATTGAGATTGTTGATGATAGTTGTCCTTATCCTACGTTGTTAGGAATTGATCGGGCTTTCAACAATTCGACTATTTTTTACCTAAAGAAGAGGAGACTGATATTCAAAGGTAACAGAATTAAATTCATTGGACTTGTGGACCCAGATGAAGGTTGCAGGTACACAAAACCTATAAGGGAAGAAGAACGTGCATATGAATTAGAGAACATACACAAACTGACAACAAGACAACATGATTACATTAATCCTACAACAAATGGAAATATAAGTTGGCGAAGTGAAAGTGCATGTTCATCATATTCGGAGGAAGCACTAGAAAACTGCCAGAACAGAATGTATGAAGTGTCCACACGACGATGTGCCAGTTGACTAGAGCAGTTCGCTGGATTAGCACAAAAGTAAGTAATATCCCAACATTTTATGGCTTGAATAATTTAGAGACATTTGTAACTGAAATTGAGAAAATTGTACCAGTACAATAGAGGATTTTGGAATTGGATGAATCTTTGAAAGCTACACCAGATAGATGATGGGGAACACACAAGAAGGACATCGCAGAATGGGTACAATGTCGCACCTTATTGATAGTATGCTTTTCAAATCAAGCTAAAGGATGTGAAGTTCTTTACACATGCCAGAGTTGTCCTAAGGATCACATGCAGACTTGTGAGGAGGCCTAGAGAAACACTCCTAAACAACAATGGGTGCATAAGTTCATTAACACCTTGGATACTGTGCCTATCAACTAGTATCTTCAAAAAGAACTATGCCTCATCACTACAGATTGGCATATAATGACTCAAAACTTTATAGCTACATTTTTATTTGAAAGTCAGTACCCTACAATAGATCAGACATTACAAATTATAAGACAAAAGGTCTTTGAGGAGGCACCTAACCTACCTTTTACTCAAGAAGGAGATAAATGGATTTCGCCTCTTCAACAATTACAAGATTGCTACAATATTAATGTTGATGAGGATGATGACACGAGGGATGTGAACATCTTATAAACTGAGGGACAAAGAGAAATAGAAGGACCAGGAATTGAATTACCCTTTGTTGGACAACCCATTAAAATTAAGAAGGTTAATATTGGAACAGAGAAAACACCTAAGTTAGCAAATGCGGGAGACTATTGGGATGATGCTACTATTAGAAAGATCACAGAGCTATTACATGAATATCAGGAATTGTTTCCAACCAAGTTCACAGACATGAAGGGAATTAAAGGGGCCATGGGAGAAATGAAGATACCCTTGAGAGTAGATGAAAGACCTATCAAGAAGAGACCTTACAGACTAAATCCCAAATATAAGAAAAAAGTTAAGATTGAATCGGATAGAATGTTGGAAGCGGGAATGATAGAAGTAGTTGAAGAATCTAAATGGATCAACCCTATGGTGGTCCAAGACAGGAAGTTAGGAGAAATCAAAATTTGTGTAGATCTAAGGAAACTGAATGATGCATGTCTACATGATCCCTTTCCTACAACCTTTACTGATGAAGTGCTAGATAATGTAGGAGGAAATGAGGTCTACTCATTCACAAATGGATTTTCAGGATATCACCAGATCAGAATTGCTAAGGAAGATCAACATAAGACCACATTTGCAACAGAATGGGGGTCTTTCCAGTATACTGTGATGCCTTTTGGGTTGAATAATGCACCAACCATCTTTTCCAGGGTGGTGGTTGAAGAATTTAAGGACTTTTTACACAAGTTATTGGAAGCATAATTTGATGATTGGACTATCTTTAGCCTACTGGAAGACCATATTGAATGTTTAAGATTGATGTTAGATAAGTGTAGGCAATGTCAGATTGCCTTGAATTTGAAAAAGTGCATTTTTGTTTCATCCTTTGGAGTGTTGCTAGGGAATATTGTGTGCAAGCAGGGGTTGTTGGTGGATCCTTCCAATATTTCCATTATCGTTGATCTACCTCCTCCCACTTTGGTTAGACAGTTGTGCACTACATTGGGGCACACTGGATACTATAGAAATTTTATTAAGGGATATGCATAGATAACAAGACCTATTGAGAAGCTATTGAAAAAAGACAATAAGTTCCAATGGACAGAAGAATGGCAACAGAGCTTCAACACACTAAAGAAGAAAATGGTCAGTATGCCTATCTTGGTTTTTCCAGATTGGAGTAAGGAGTTCAATGTTCATGTCGATGCTTCCTCGATTGCATTAGGATCAATTTTAGCACAACTGGGTGTAGGAGATATTGAACACCCCATAGCCTTTTCTAGTAGGAATCTTTCTACAATTGAAAGGAACTATACTACGACCGAGAGAGAAGGCTTAGCTATGGTATATGTGCTGCAAAAGCTTAGACACTATTTGCTGGGAGGACATTTTAATATGTTCACTGATCATTCTGCATTAAGATACTTAGTCAACAAGCTAGTGTTGGGGGGGAGAATATGCAGATGGATACTAATATTCCAAGAGTATGACTTTGAGATTGTGGTCAAGCTAGGAAGAATGAATAAGGGACCTGACCACTTATTCAGGTTAGAACATGGAGAGGAACCTACTAGTCTGGAGGATACACTACCAGATGCACATTTGTTGGCCATTAGAAAAGTCGATGATCACTTCGTCGAGATAGTTTAGTTCATATCCACAGGGATGGCACCTCGCGAGTACACAGTCATGCAGAAGAAACATTTGGTCATCCGCGCTGTTGACTTTCAATTTATAACTAGATAGTTATATAAGATGGGACCAGATGAAATTCTGAGGAGATGCGTTATGGAGGTAGAGATATCATTGATCCCGGCAGAAGCACATGAAGGCATTGCAAGAGGAAATTATCTAGGGAAAGAAACAATGCAGAAGGTTCTCAGAGCTGGCCTCTGGTGGCCTACTTTACATAAGGATGCCAAGGAATAGTACAAAGCCTGTGATGTATGTAAAAGAGTAGGAAAGACTTCCAGAAGGGATGAGATGCCTTTAGCACTGCAATTAACATTAAAAGTATTTGAGAAATGGGTCATTGACTTTGTGGGACCTATTAACCCACCAATAAAACACATAGGAGACCAATACATCATCTCTACTGATGGGTGTTCTATATGCACTAAAAAACACTTAAAAACCCTCAATTAAATTGTCAACCCGGGGTAAGTAAACTTAGAGTTGTAGCACTATATGTGAGAAGGAAGAAAGGCTAGAGGTAGTATAGTCTAACTAAGGAAATGGGTTATTGAAGGGCTAATCTATTTAAGAAAAGACTACTAATGATTAGACGCTACTAAGAAACTTAAACTATTTACCCTAAGTAACCTTTGAACAAAGGATCGATGGATAGTTCTAATAAGACAAATGAAAACCCTACTTAAAGAAAATTAACTTAATCATGACAATAAGAAAAACAACCTATCTACCTAATAAACAATAACAACAACAAACTACGTTAATTAACCTACTCAAATTCAATAAGCAACTATCCTATGAAATAAAGTAAATAGATACGCAACTACCCTATCAAAGCAAAATAGACAAGAAAACAACTACCCTATTAAAGCAAGTAAACAAGCAAGCAAACAACTAGCTAACCTATGCTAACTTATACAACAAGTAAACTAATCAAGATTACTCAATAAGCAACTAATCAACCTAATAAGCAAGTGAACTCTATTCTTAAATTAAACTTCCTAATTACTTCTAATTTATGAAAGGAAATCTTAATCTACTAAATTGAAAGCATCATGACAATAAAATTAAATAACAATTAATCTATGATAAGAAAACTATTCTTCAATCTACCAAAGCAAGAAGACTATCTAACCTACAAAAGCAAGGAAACTATCTTCTAATCTATGAAAGAAAGGAAACTATCTTCTAATTTATGAAAGCAAGAAAACTCAAATATAGTGTTGATGGTTATGTCTCCAGTATCGTATGATATCACGATGGCACTTAACAATTAATGATAAATCAAGAAGGATAAACTCAATATTGACTTCGATAGCAAAGTGAATAGTATGAATTAGGCAATCCAATGAGAACTTAGCCATGATAGAAGCAACATCAACTATCCTTCATATCCATGTGATTATTCAATCATGCATTAATCATCAACAATATAAAAACACTATTCTATGAAATTCAAATGCATTCTATACTAATATAAGCAAATTCACACTACTTAGATTCAAAACTAAACTTGATAATCAACTTTGAATGAAAATTGCAACCTAAATCTAGAAAACAAAATTGCATGAAATAAATTAGACTAATTCTATTTTGACAAATTAAATTGCAAATGAGGAAATACTCTTAAAACAACATATGACAAGAAATTAAATAAGCAAACTACATAACAACTAGATAAGAAAATTTAAATAGCAATCAGATAAGAAAACTGAAAATTAGAAACTATAACTAACACTATCCATCCACTGAAGCTTGCCAAAGAAACCATAAACTAGAAACTATGTTTTAACTTTGTTTTTAAACTCTATTCCAACATATGAAAAATCTAGCTATCATCTAATTATACACAGTCTTAGTAGCTAAGAACTTGCAAGTTCATTTCCTATTAACTAAAAGATCATTGCATATTAACACTAGCCTCCATAATAAACTGCAAAACTGAACTAAGACAGTTAAATCATAAACAACAATTTATATAGAAAATAAAGAGAATAAAACTCATGTACAGGAAATAGACAAAATGATGATTACACTACTCAAATATACAAGCATATTAACTAAATATTCACTCAGACTGTTGGTGGGCCCCCCAACAAGTCATGGCTACTCTTCAAAGGCAAACCATGAGCTTCAACAACACAAATTCACCATTAAAACCCAAAACATAGACTTTACACAATTTTTAGCAAAATGTATGAAAAATAACAAAACAGAGATGAACTGTCTATTTTCTCCCTTAACTATTTGTCTGACCACTGAGGTGGTATTTATAGATTTACAAGCTGAGAGGTTGACCACTAGGAGGGCAAACCTCCTCTAAAAACAAAAAATTACATTAAATGCATTTTAACCGCCAGTGGCTTCTAGAAACTAAGTGAGCCAATAAACACCTAGTATAACAACCCAAATCGAGTTGTCAGAATATCAGTAGTTGGAGGCCAAAAGCATAAGAAAAACCCATGTATTTGATTCACCCATCGTTGGCCTCCAATATGCTAACCGCCAAATCCCCCATGGTTTTTGTGCAGGACGGAGTTCCGGATGGAGTTCCAAGCTGAGTGTTGGATGGAGTACTAGACTAAGTGTTGGATGGAGTACTGGATGCAAAAACAAGATGCGATTTTTCCCTATGACACACAAAACATGAATTAGTTTCCTGGGACCATAAAAACATGCCGATTTATACTCAAAATCATAACAAAACATGAATTATGCATACCTGGTGTGAATCATAGCGATTTGACACAAAAGCTCTTCAAAATATCTCCAAAAAAGGAAAACACATAAACATATTCGGCCAAAAAGGATCTAATTAACGTTATGAAATCAATCATATCATGGGCCCAACATTACCCCCACACCTAAGATTTTGTAGGTCCCACTGCAAACAAAAAGAAATTTCCCTTCATGACTAAACTTGCGAAGGAGGGGGTGGATTAAATTTAGAAGATTCTCCCTCTTGCTCGAGGTGTTTTGTCTTGGGCCTTTTGTGATGTTTCAATTGCATCTAGAGACTATTATTGGTGGAAGTCATATCATCAACCAAACATTGTAGAGAATTCATCTTGGCTTGTACGACAACGTTATCATGGCATAAATGACGACTCAGTGTTTCATGCTATCTAAGTTTGAACTGGAGGGTTTGGAGTTTTTGGAGGTTGCTGATGACATGTGAGGAAGACTTGAGATGTATATTATACCCTTGATCCTTTAAACCATGCAAAACAACAATTTTACTTCTGCAAAATTAGTTCCAAAAGTGATTTCCCATAAGTGCAACAATTCTGGCCTAGCGAACTTATGAAAAATAGGTATCAAAGTGACACCTGTAACTACAAGAAAGTAACTCCTGTGTAAAAAATAAGAGAGTTTTTTATTTTTGAATATGTCCTTGATAAAAAAATCTCTTGGTTTTCAAAACTTCACTTCCAGTTGTTAGGCAAACACAAAAAGAAAACATGACTAAACAGGAAAAACAAAGTGTTTTATTTTCTGAAAAACTAGGCCTCTAAGAGAATTGAATATATCTCAAACCATAACGTATATTCAAAAACTGAGAGAGGTTATTGTTTTTGGGTATTTTATGAACAAAAAAGTCCTCCGGGTTTCAAAAATAATTTCCCATTTGTTCATAATCCAAACTTGAAGTTGGTTACTCACAAATTACAGAAACGCAACATGCTCTCAACAAAAACGTAGTGTGGTCTTTAAGAGGGTTTGTGGAGGCCTTCCCAGAGGATTTTTGGGCTGAAAGTGGTATGGTTGGAAATTTTATGATGTATTATACACAATGTAACCATCAATCACTGCAAATGCTTTCTCCAAACCTCTGAAAAACTGACTTGAAGTCAAGCTGTCCAAATGTACAGAAACCCTCTTATAGCGACTGTATTTGGGGAATTTCTCTCAAATAATAACACCTGTGCATAAAATGAAGGAGGGTTTTTTTTCTTGGTCTATTATTGACAAAAACCTCTTTCACTTTTGTCAAATTCATCTTCCTTAATTCAGAAACCTATTTTTAAGTAGAACTTTGACCAAGACAATCATTTGAAAATTTATGACAAGGAGTGATGACATGACCATGATGAAAATTTATGACCTTTTATGAGTGGAGAGAGTAGTAAGGACACCTAGACACACCAATGACCATTTTACAACCAAGATATGTTAAATTTTATTTTGAAAATATAACAATTTGACCTAATAACCCTATCAATCACATGAAAGAGTAAATTTGATCACTGGTGACTGACAGAACTAACATATACTAATAAAAGGCTTGGTTTGTACTGGTAGGCATGGTGAATAGGATAATTTTTATTTCCTATCATCGATCTGTAACAATTCAAACAATTGTTCCTCTTTTTATAAGTTTGTAATAGAAATGACAGTAAGTATTTAACAGTTGTTCTCTCTCTGTATTTGTCACAAAGAGTAGTTAAGTATAAGCAGTCTTCTATAGCATAAACATAAAAATGCACAACAAGATTATAACACACACAATGATGTCAACAATGTAGAATTTAGCATACCAATACAAACAACTGCTGATATAATATCCCAAGACATTGTAAAAAGATAGTATGACAGAATTTTGATAGAAATACTACTTCCTCTTCTCATGGGTTTGCTATACAAATGGGCAGTGCTTAGCATTTTTTAGCTCAGGAAACTCCCCCCAGACTGAGGATATGGCATGTCCTCGTGCCATGAATTAGAAATATGCTTCTTGGTCTTTACTGTTTTTAGAGGGGGGTTAGCAATAGGCTTCTTGGTCTTCTTGGCTGATGAGGCTGCAGGGGTATCAACAAGTTTCTTGGACTTTTGGTCCAGAAAAGGAATAGCTTGAGCATGAGGGTTTGCAAATTGATAAATGAACTCATCCCACATGTTCCCTTGTTTTTCCAACTCAGCTAAGACAAGTAGTTTGATAAGGCCGTGGTGAAATACACTGTTATGGGGATTGGTTACATTCTTCCTCACTTGGGAAGACATCCTCTCAAGAATCTTTAAGAAGTAAAAGGGAAAATTCAATGGATTATTGAACTGAAAGTGAGCTAATAATCAAAAGTGACATGATTTAAAGATGAAATATCTACCTTCACATGTGATCAATCTGGTGATGACTATGAGAGGGTTGATTAGCTCCTCTTTTATCCACTCTTTGGAGTATCCCTTAGCTCTAGTGATGTTCTGAAATTCGGGTCTGAAAACCATGTTATAGCTTGCTCTTGGAAATTGGTGGTGTTTAAACCAACGGTCTCCAACTCTTGAGAGCTTTCTGGCTGAGGCAATTGATTTCTTAGAAACCACAAACACAGTGAATAGGAGCAGAGGTAGGATAAGAGTGTTCCATTGGTATTGATTTTTCCAACATGCTTACTCAATCCAATCGCATAAGACATGTAATTTCAATCCTATAATGAACAACCTGTAATGAAAATAAGCCAATAAAGTGGTATGTTAAGGGTATGTACAACAATTTATAGCACACAGGAGATTAGCATTTCAAAAATAAAATGACTGTTGATGTAATAACATGTATCATGAAAACAATACATGAATTTTTACAAAGATTTACTTCTTCTAGGAAATGTTATCATTTTTCAACTCATGAACCCCTCCCCCACACCTAAGTATTGTGACACCTCACAATAAAAAATGTAGGAAACCAGTCAGTTCTCCCAATAGCCGAAGATTTATATCTTGTTAAGTGTAGAGATAAATTTCAAAGATTGGTCTTACGAGACGGTTAAAATATGGCCCCACCTATAGGATAAGAGATCCTATATATAGATTAGAAGAGGTAGGCATGAGAGTTTCAAGATAGTCTCAAAGTTAGTTCCCAATGGAAAATTTATGGAGTTCATTAACCTTAGCTTAACCATACATACTTCATGTCAGCTTTGTCTACAAGTAATGTCATACATCAGGACAATTTTAAATTTATTATTTATTTTTGTCAGATTACCATCCTTGCTAGGTAGAATGCCCCACTGCCAGCAAGCCTGTTCAGTACTTCGATGGGTTTACCTAGTCATACCACAGGCTGGTACCCGCTACCAACATACCTGTTTAGTATCCTGATGGGTTAGCCTCTTACACCCTCAGAGACTGGCCTTCCATCTTTTAGGATTTTAGTATAAGATTGTTTTACGCAAGAAGATGGGGGGGGAGGTCTGAAAACAACTTTTTCTTTCTTTTTATTGGGATGGTATTTATGTTAGAGGATGAATTTCCGTTATATATATTCCTTAGTGATTTTCCTGATGTAAGGGGTACTTAAGCATACGTAACCTATCTAAAGATATGATATAATCAAGTATTTTAGTGTGTAGTGGATGGTACCATTGGGAAATAACAAAAATGTATCTTTAGGCTCAACTCACTTTCTTCTTTTGTAAGTTATTGTGATGTTTCAATGACTAACCGCTAATCATACCTCCTTGTTACTCTTTAATAAAGATACTTTACTTACTCAGGTTTCTTTGGGAAACTGTACGAGATACCTCTAAGACTGATGGTTATGGTATCACTTCCTTATACAGTGGTGAAGGTTTTCAAGAGAAAATGCTTCTTAAGATGCCTTGAGAAAAAGAAAATGAAAATATTTTTCACAAACATGGCTAACTACAACAAGTCATTATTCATTTGATGCTTAGCAGACAACATGGTTCAAGTATAGCAATGTTTTGAGGAAAATTCTTCTTTTATATCTCCTTGAACTTATCTACTCCTGGTGAAATAAATACCTGCAGAAATCTCTAGGACTATTTGTCAAAAACCACACTCTAAAATATCAAAAACTAATAAGATCAATGAAATCAAGTCACTGGAACATGTATCTCATAGTTCTTTTATTAAAAAGAAAATGTAAAATGAGGTTGCATTAGACTTTAAGCTAAACTAACAACGGGTGGTTTTTATTTACTATACTACCCTACCTAAAAAGAAAGGAATTTTTTTTTTCAAGTATAAGAACTTTTCCAATCTAACCATGTGCGAAGCAAGATAAGAAACATACTCATATCCGCATGTGAAAAAGTTACCGCAGTGATTACCTAGATATGAAGAACCAACCAACTTACTTGTTTTGGCATTAGAAGGTGTTGAAGAAGAGAATAGTATTGTGGCCTAATGACCTCTTGAAACCAATTTTCAATGTAATCTTGATGTTTATCAACTATAATTTCTATGCTCTCCTTCATCATGCTATGCAGATCCTCTTCTTTTGGATGATTGATTTATGAAGTACATAAAGGGTCTGTTGACATGGATGTTGAGAAATAATCAATATCAGGTCTTAGTGATTGCTTTGCACCAGATGTAGTCCATAAGTTTTCATCTTCCTTCATAGTTTGGAAAGGAAAATCATTTTGTAGCTCATAGGACCTTGATTCTTCTAATATTTCTGGAGAGGTAGATATACTTTTGGCTGGTGCTAAAATATGTTCTTCTTGATAAGAATAAATCCCGGCTATTGCTAGGATTTGAGAAAGTTCCCTCAAGATAATGGTTACTTCTGAGTTCATTTTTTTGGTTGATGGATCCTACCTCACATAGGGATTAGTGTCTAGGGTTCTTAAAACACCCAAAAGTTTTTTTTTATTATTATTTTAGATTTTTTTAAGATTTTTTTTTTTTTTTAATCACAACTACCTAAACGATGAAAGACATTTTTAAAGAAGATTTTCACAAACCAAACACACCACGCTTGCATAGGTGTGGGGGTCCAAAATTGGAAACCCGAAGGTAGTTTCGGTTTGGTTTCCAGCTTCTTCTCCCTCCTCGTGTCTTACATTGTTGTGATCCTCATGATCATTGATACTGGTTTGATTTCCAAAAAGAGAGTACTTAAGTGGTTTTATTCTTGAAGATAACAAGGTATCCCTCTTATGGGAAGGTCTTCCTACTGTTTGGGTGTATGGGACTCTACTCGAGCCGGTTGAGATTATTGGTGCCAAAGTTTCTGTGTCAACTTGAGAGACAATTATGTTGGCTAAACTACCAAACAAGATATTCACCTGTTCAGGGACTATGATGTCTTTAAAGTTAGGATCTTCTGATGGTGGTAAGAAAACAAAGGTTGTATTATTTGGTTCTATGGAAAGCTCGAGTGGTCTTGTCTCTTGTTCCACTATTACAGATGCTTCAATTTTTTGTTCTATAGTGCTCCCGGTCTTAGTCTCTTCAGAGACTAATTTAGCTCTTTGGGTTGAGCTAATTCCTATTTTTCGGTATTGATCTATGTAGTTTATAAGTGGAACATTCCTTCCCCCAAAAAGATCGGAAGGAAACTTGGTTGAAAGGTCTGATTTATATTTTAATGTATCTACCTTTTGGGTCTCTAGGCCTGTTCATGAAAGAAAACAAAACCAAAAATAAAAACTACCATTGGGTCTGGGGGAACCTGCTATAGAAGATGCGCAGGTTCTTACCTCTTGTCTTAAAGTTCCCCCGCCACCAAACTAATGCTATTGAAGGGCTAATCTATTTAAGCAAAGACTACTAACGATCAAACCCTACTAAGAAACTTAAACTATTTACCCTAAGTAACCTTTGAACAAAGGATCGATGGATATTTCTAAGAAGGCAAATGAAAACCCTACTTAAATCAAATTAATTTAATCATGAAAATAAGCAAAAGAAAACTATCTACCTAATAATCAATAACAACAACAAACTACTTTAATTAACCTACTCAAATTCAATAAGCAACTATCCTATGAAAGCAAGTAAATAGACAAACAACTACCCTATCAAAGCAAAATAGACAAGCAAACAACTTCCCTATTAAAGCAAGTAAACAAACAAGCAAACAACTAGCTAACCTATGATAACTTCTACAGGAAGTAAACTAATCAAGATTACTCAATAAGAAACTAATCAAACTAATAAGCAAGTGAACTCTATTCTCAAATTAAACTTCTTAATTACTTCTAATTTATGAAATGAAATCTTAATCTACTAAATTGAAAGCATCATGACAACAAAAGTAAATAACAACTAATCTATGATAAGAAAACTATTCTTCAATATACCAAAGCAAGAAGACTATATAACCTACAAAAGAAAGGAAACTATCTTCTAATCTATGAAAGCAAGGAAACTATCTTCTAATCTATGAAAGCAAGACAACTCAAATATAGTGTTGATGGTTCTGTCTCCAGTATCTTATGATATCACGATGACACTTAACAATTAATGATAACTCAAGAGGGATAAGCTCAATATTGACTTCAATAGCAAAGTGAAAAGTGTGAATTAGGCAATCTAATGAGAACTTAGCCATGATAGAAGCAACATCAACTATCCTTGATATCCATGTGATTATTCAATCATGCATTAATCATCAACAATATAAAAACACTATTCTATGAAATTCAAATGCACTCTATACTAATCTAAACAAATTCACACTACTTAGATTCAAAACTAAACTTGATAATCAACTTTGAATGAAAATTGCAACCTAAATCTAGAAAAGGAAATTGCATGAAATAAATTAGACTAATTCTATTTTGACAAATGAAATTGCAAATGAGGAAATACTCTTAAGACTGCATATGACAAGAAATTAAATAAGCAAACTACATAACTAGATAAGAAAATTTAAATAGCAATTAGATAAGAAAACTGAAAATTAGAAACTATAACTAACACTATCCATCCACTGAAGCTTGCCAAAGAAACCATAAACTAGAAACTCTATTTTAGCTCTGTTTTTAAACTCTATTCCAGCATATGAAAAATCTAGCTATCATCTAATTATACACAGGGCTAGTAGCTGAGAAATTGCAAGTTCATTTCCTATTAACTAAAAGATCATTGCATATTAACACTATCCTCCCTAATAACCTACAAAACTAAACTAAGACAATTAAATCATAAACAACAATTTATCTAGAAAATAAAGAGAATAAAACTCATGTACAGGAAATAGACAAAATGATGATTAAACTACTCAAATCTACAAGCATATTAACTAAATATTCACCCAGATTGTTGGTGCCCCCCCCAACAAGTCATGGCTACTCTTCAAAGGTGAACCACGAGCTTCAACAACATGAATTCACCATTAAAACCCAAACCAAAGTCTTTACACAGTTTTTAGCAAAATGTATGAAAAATAACAAAATAGAGCTGAACTATCTATTTTCTCCCTTAACTATTTGTCTGACCACTGAGGTGGTATTTATAGAATTACAAGTTGAGAGGTCGACCACTGGGAGGGCCGACCTCCTCTAAAAATAACAAATTACATTAAATGTGTTTTAACCATTGGTGGCTTCTAGAAACTAAGTGAGCCAATAAACGCCTAGTATAACAACCCAAATCGAGTTGTGAGAAGCCTAGTAGCTAGAGGCCACGAGGACAAGAAAAACCCATATCTTTGATTCTCCCATCGTTGGCCGCCAATATTGTAACCGCCAAACCACCCATTGTTTTTGTGCAGGATGGAGTGCCGGACGAAGTGCCTGATGGAGTAACGGACTGAGTTCCATATAGAGTATCGGACGGAGTGCCGGACCGAGATCTGGATGGAGTATTGGATGGAGTGCCAGATGAAAAAACAAGCTGGGATTTTTCCTTGTGACACACAAAACATGAATTAGTTTCCTGGGATCATAAAAACATGTTGATTTATACTCAAAATCATCACAAAACATTAATTATGCATACTTGGTGTGAATCATAGCGATTTGACATAAAAGTTCTTAAAAAAATCTTCAAAATAGGTAAACGCATATACACATTCAACTAAAAAGGATCTAATTAATGTCATGAAATCAATCATATCACGGGCCCAACAACTGCTATAGAGTATTTGACTAGATGTGCAGAAGCAAGAGAAATTAAGGATTGTAGTGCAGCTACAGTTGCACAGTTCATCTTTGAGGATATCATAACCAGATTTGGATGCCCAAAGATCCTCATGAGTGATCAAGGCACACACTTCATCAACAAAACTATTGAAGCATTGACTTAGGAATTTGAAGTTCACCATTAGAAGAGCACACCATACCACCCACAAGCGAATGGTACAATTGAATATTTCAATAAGATCTTGGAGACAGTGCTGACTAAGATTTGCAGTGTTAACATAGATGATTGGGATTTAAGAATTCCAGCAGTATTATGGGCTTGTATAACTACTTGCAAGAAGTTAATAATGCAGACCCAATTTAAGTTGGTATATGGCTTGGAAGCAGTAGTAACTATGGAGTACTTGGTTCCTAGTTTAAGAATTGCAACATTTATAGGTATGGATGACACTGACACTGTTCAAGGCAGGCTTGCACAGTTTATAGAACTGGAGGAAGACAGGTTCATTGCAGGATTTCATCAGTAGGTACAGAACGAAAGAGAGAAGGCTTACCATGACAGACATATCAAGAGGAAAACATTTAAGCAAGGAGATTTAGTATTGTTATATGGCAACAAGTTCATGAAGCATCCAGGGAAGTTCAGGACACATTGGCTAGGACTATTTGAAGTTGCCTATGTTACATAAGGAGGAGTTGCACAGTTGAATACCCTTAATGGAGAATGGAAAGAAGGTTTGGTAAATGGGAGCCGGTTGAAATTGTATTATGACAACCAACTACCTCGCAACTCTCAGTACCAGCTACTAGGTGCAGTTGAAACTGGGTACCAGACAAAGAAAAGATAGGGAAGGACAGAGCAGAAAGCACAGGCTTCTTTACGCAGTCTGCGGTTGAAGTGACAAAAGGTTCAGTCTTGCAGTGACTCAGGATGAGTCACATGTGAGTGTTGGAGGCTTGTTGTCCCTTGGTTATGTAAGAAAGTGAAGACTAGGGAATAAATTTGAAGTGCGAACTGTGCATAAGCCAAGGAAGGGTTGAAGTGGTTAAAGAAGAAAAAAAGGAAGGAACATAAGCCAAGGAAGGGTTGAAGTGGTTAAAGAATAAAAAAAGGAGAGAAGTAAAGGAAAATCTAGCCATTGGAAAAGAAGATCGAGAAAGACAAAGCATTGAAGAAGATTGATCATGGACAACTCAACAAGCAGAAAAATACAACGACGGGTGCTTTGGAGCACCTCGTGGAAAATAAGGAAGGACAAGTTGGCAAAGCCCTTAAAATGCAGGTCAAGTGGACCTAGGGTTTCTTTGAAACTTAGGATTTTGACACCTAGACTTCAGTCTAAAGCTGTCCGAGGAAGTCATGTAATGTATAAATAAAGGTCTAGGAGAGTCGAGAGGGTTTCTCAATAATTCGTTTATTAGCATTATTGTTGTTGTTGGAAATTGTTGTTGAGGACAATCTTGAGTCTGTATTGTAAGATATTTAGTTGGGTGTGAAGATCACCCCTGCAGATAGGTGTGTAGGGAGGAAGAGAAAGAGAGAAAGAGAGAGAGAGATTTGCAGCTAAGTGCACAGATAGAATTGTATGTTTTCATCTAATATATCAAGAAACACAGTTTTGTGGACGTAGCCCTAGGGAGAGGGTGAACCACGTATATCTTATTTTCTTGTGGTTGATGCTTTATTGTTTGTTATTTGTTATCCTATTATTGCATTGTTGTGTTAGATAATAGATACAACTTCACAAAGTGATCATAATAGTGGTAAAGAATATCTATATTGTTGTGTGTTGTTTCCCTAGATCCACTTTGCATTTCCTCTGGTTGTAGACACCTGTGTCCTGCAACCCCCTATTGCTACTTCGGGTGAGATTGCATCTAGTTTGTAGGTGTTTCCGAAAGGGCCAATAGTTAGGGATTAATGGTGCACTATTAGAGTTGAACCCTAGGTCTTCCCCTATGCCAACAAGAAGATTCATCACATCCGCCAATAGGTCTAGGACATTTTTATGAAATCCAATGCTAAGTACAAGTAGCGCCATGGTCAACATAGGGTACCACACAAGTTTCAGGTTGGTGAGAAATTTTGGTTACATTTGTAGAAGGAGCATCTCACTGGTCCCCATTGGAAGCTCCACCAGCTTTGCTATGGGCCTTACACTATCACCAAGGCTATGGGTAGCAATGCTTTTGAGCTAACCACTCCACCCTTCCTTGGATTGCACCCAGTGTTCAATGTGGACCTCCTTCAACCATATTTTCCACCATTATTGGACACCTCCGAGATCACAGAATAAATGACACCCACAGAGTTCAACCCCGAGTGCATGGAAAAATCATCCATTGATCATATAGTGGACACATAGGTCAAGGGAACTCACTAGGAGAGGATCCATCTTTATCAGGTTTTCAAGGCAGGGGAAATCCTACACCAAGGCAAGGGGCTCACCCGGTGCCAAATCCAACAAAAGTTTCCTCACCTGATGGGGGAACTCAATGCAATGGATACCATTTCTTCCTAAGAGGGGAGGATTGATCTAGTTGTCTATTGGTGGCCACCCACCTATTCCAACTGGCTCCTCTTGTCCATTTTTAGTTCAACACGCTCTTCTGTACTTCTTTGTAATTGTGGGTTCTACACTTCTGGGATTGTCTAAATCCCTACACATCTTCCAGGTGGATATCGATGTCCTTTCACCTAATCCAATTAACTTATTTTGTATTTTTTCATGTCATCACATCTTGTTGTACTTCCAGGGCCGTTTTGGAGGCCTAAACAATGTTTTTTTGGCTCACCACAATCAAACTATCAATAGAGTCAAATTTTGACAATGGAATGTGTATTTGTCTGAAATACCTTTCCAACGGGCTATTATGTGCCTAAAACGAAGTTCGTATGCAAAAGTTACTACCATGAGAATTTGAGGTACCAACTTACCCATAGGGGCCCACATGACTTTTGACGTTTCACCTTCTAGGGTTAGGTTTTTAGATATCTAGGGTTTTGGAATTCATGAGTAATATACAAAATGCCTCTAGATCCTCATTTTAATTCATTCTTCTCAGATGGATGTGCATAACAACCACATATCTTCTCAGAGATAGCTACCACCATTAGAGCAAGTGTTTCAGTTCTATAGTTTTACAGTTTCAACCTATTTCATTATTCAATGGAAGATATTGTTCAATGGATATCTGTGTTATTTTTCATATCTCTATGTTTATTATATTCTGTCTGTTAATCATTTCATTTCGCTCCTAAATCTGGATCAACTGAGTTCATTACTGATCTTCCCATGGGCACAAAAAACCCTCCTCTTAATGACAATATTCCTAGTCAACATATTTTTTTCATTTCATTAGAGGACCCTTGATATAATGATATTTTGGTTTATTTTCACACCCAAAAGTTTATCCCCCATTTGTCAAAAGATGATCGATGACATATTCATCACCAGGATCCTTGATATATCCTCATTAGTGAATTTCTTTATTATCAAGGAGTCAATACCATTCTATGCCATTGCCTCACTCTCAAGGAGGACAAATATGTTTTAAATGGCTATCACAATGACACTTATGGTGACAATATTTTAGGGATGAACATTGTTATCACTGGAATTTCGCCTGCAAATGGTTACAAGAATCCAACATCTTCAAACACTCATTAGTTCACCCATGGTCCATAAATGCATTTCCAAAGGGCACAAAACTATACAACTAGTTAAAAATTCAACATGCCCTAAGGATACAAAGGCATCACGCGCACATGCGACAGTCGAATAATGCCGAAAAAACACATATGCACCCGATGCACAACCGTGCATGCAAAAAGACGTGCACACCTCAGAATGATGCATTCATGATTTTGGTCATCCTTCCACCCACTTCTGGTTCATCTCCCAAGTCGATTTGACACCCAAACCCGAGATGAATCCAAGTGCGGGTTGGTAAAAGACCTAAGGGTGCCCTAAAGAGCCCCTTGTTCACACTAAAGACTAGTTGAATAATGCCTCAAATATTTTCTATAAAAAGAGGCAATGGGTGCACTATATTTTCAAAGAATTCATTTGTATTGTTATGCTTCCTATATTCTCTTTGAGAATCCTCTTTTATCATCAAGAGCATACAAACACCATTTCATTTAGCCATTCACATCACCTCTTGAGTGGATGGGCTTTGGATTTCTTCACCATTTCCTTTTAGTTTGTTACTTGTAAAAAGAGCTCAATCATTGGGGGTTCAAGAGCCCTCCCTTGGAGGAAGAGGGGACCCATAAGCCTCCCTTTATTTTTGGTGTTTTCCTACTAATACAATTTATCCATTGGTGGCATGCATGTTGTTTAATTTTTGTTCTATTTCCCTTATGCACTCTAGTTTAGTTTCTTTTATTATTATTAGCATAGTTCTTTGTTTATTTATTATTCTTGACGTTTCTAACTCTTGCATTCACTGCTATGTTGTCCACCTAACCCAACTGGACTTGTAAGCGTCCTTATTTTTCTCATTTAGGTGACGAAAGGGACAAAATAGATTGATGACTCCATTGGGGATAGGTATCAATTTCCTCCCCATTTGGGTTGTTTGACCACTTCATTTTTGTTTATTTAACTTGTAGGAACCATAACTGGCCCATACCTTCCTACAAAAATCTAAATTCAGAGCTGAGTTGAGAGAATTTCATCCGAAATTTCTTTCATGGCTGTGTAATAGAAAGTGCACGGGTTTTTTAACCCACAGTTGTGCCTTCCGAGCACGTGCGCCAAACCCACTGTGTTTCTCAACACATTCTGTGCACTGCACCAAAAGGTCATTTTCCATTTGTGCATTGGCGCCCAATGCGCCTCTGTCTCCTCTGTGACATGTGGATTTGTTTAGAAAATCATACATTGTAAGGGTTGTTGTGATTTGTTGGAGGCCCATAGCTTTCTTAAGTTTGATTCTATGCAGATTGTAATATGCACCACACTTAGATTCCCTTTCCACATGAAGGGTTAGTCAAAACATAGGCACTTAGGGGGGTTAAAATCCATATTTATCCTCTTTTTTCATTCATTGTGCCACATGGATGGCTTGCTTTGATTAAAGATAAGTTGGAATCATTCTATATCACACATATAACTATTTGCATTGGGACCAGAAATTGAACGTCAATCTTTGAGTATGCTCTTCTCTCGCACCAGAAAGCGATCTTGAGAATCAGAAAAAACAATTGAGGGAAAATTTCATCTCCCTTAAAGACAAAATCTTTAGGAGAAGACAACAACCTCATTAGGACTCCTCTTAGTTTCTTTTTTCAAACACATTTTAAATTTGTAAGGGCCCATACCTGCCCACATGCGACAAATATAGGATAGTTTTGAACCTACTTTCTTAGATTACATCACTAGGGAAGTTTAAAGGTTTTGTAACGGGCCCATACATGCCCACAAGTCCACAATCTAGGATAGTTTTGAAGCTTTCTTAGATTAAATCACACTAGCGAGTTAAAGGATTGGTAACGACCCACATGTCCACGTGCTAGTTCTCTAGGGACTTTAAAATTCCACAAGGTTGTACCAATGGCATTTAGTTAATTAGGTAATCAAGATTTGTAAGGACCACATGAATTCCACATGCAGCAAGGTGACACCTAATTAAAAATTTGGCACACTTTCACTTGTTCACACACAAAGTCACTATTCACTCACATAGTTTTCATATCGAAACATGGAGGTTGAAGTAAGTTTCCTCCAAAGGGATTCCAAAATGCCCCACCCCTTTTCTTGATGAAACTATCCACTCCCATTTAATTTCAATGATATTGGTTCACACCCCCAATCTCTCAAACAACCATATTTAAATTTTTTCTAAAAACTCACTAAGTTTTCCTCCACAGGAGGTGCCAAAAGAATTTTTTTAGTCTAGGTAGGATCTCAGGGATAGGCGTCCAAGTAACTCCCTGTTATCTGGTTCTCACATCTTCAAACAAATAGAAGTTGTCAAATAGGGAACTTTAAATCCTCCAAGTTAAGTGTTCCTAACACCATAAGGCAGGGAGATACCCGTGAAGGGTCGAAGGTCGAGTACCGGTTGTTCTGTGCGTCCCCCATTGAGGCACCCACCTCTTGGATGAGATCCAACACACGACCCATTTCTTATGCTAAAAATCCAAATGCCACACTTTGACCGTGGTACCTAGTGACCAAATTTTAGGATATCATAGGGGACCCACAGAATCTCCGTCATTCCAGATGCTTGCTAAGTATCCCTCCCATTCTAGGGGGAGTTCCCAATCTTGCCAACTCATCGGCTCCACCTTCTCACACTTCTGTGAGTGATACCATCTTAGGATCCACTTTACTTGGGTCCACTTCCCAAGGTCAACCATCCACCCACTTTCCTTTACAAGGAAGCCGGGGGCACGCTTCTTCCCCAAGAGGAAGTACAACTCCACCTAGCCCCCCTCAAGGGTCAAGGACACACAAAACTCACACCATGGTTGGAACTAAGCCTCCTCACTAGTCAGGTACACAAACCATTCCCACCATGATGAGAATTAACCCTCCACCACCACCTTAGATTCCATACTTGGCTTCCTTCAATATACCGGATCTAACTAAGCTCACCAATGATCCTATATTGCACAACCCCACATGGCCTACAATTCCTACCAAACTACCTTCAGACATTCCCAAGTTTGAAGGAAAAGCGAGAGATGACCCGACCAACCATATCATGACCTTCCAATTATGGTGCTCTTCAAACAACATCATGGACGACTCTGTCCGATTGTGGTTATTCCAATGCACGCTCACTGGCCCATCAAACAAGTGGTATGTAGAAGAAAAATCTGGGTCCCATGTGACCTTTGAATCTTTGGCCAAAGAATTTTTGACCTTCTTTCAACTACCAATTTGTCATGACAATTGTATTGAACTTCTCTTAGAGTTTAAACAAACCTCCACCACACACATCAATGACCACATTCACGAATGGCGTCGGTGACGTAGTCTATGAAAAGCTGAAGCCACCAAGCAACAATGCCTCAATTGGTTTCTCAAATCACTTGTTTCCCTCCTTACCAAAGATGTGGCTACCACCTTACCCCAGTTGGAAGAAGAATCCATCATCAAGGCTCAACAGTTCAAACTCATTTATTCACAGTCAGGATACTTATATATGGTACTACCTGACACCCTGAGACCTATACCATTCATCTAGGACAAACCCAGGATGTCTCACTCCATGGATGGATTGATTGGTACCACTACACACCACAATCCACACCTCCAACAACCACCTATGTATGGAACACCTCAATATCCGCCAGTATATGGAGGACCCCCTTATTATCCTCCTCCCCCTTATCAACAATCATACCCTATTACCCCCCCCTCCACCTATAAGTGGATCCCTGCCGACACCCATGATGCGCTCGACTATTCAACCTAGTTCTGGAAACACCTCTACCTCTTCTTACACCCTAAGCACTAGTGAAAGCACCATGCCTTCCTATGTACCTTACAGATTATTGCCACAACATAATACATACTTCACATTTCCTGGTCCTCCCTAGCCCATTGCTTCTCCACAAGGACAACCACACGCCGGGTTTAACTTTGTTCAAACCTCTCCCATTTAGCAAGTCCACAATTTCTAACAACTAAATACGGAAGATCCGACCCATCAGTCGAATAATGCCAAAACGAAAGGAAAAATCCGAAACACTAATAATTTAGGACCAGGAGGGAATCACCCCCAACAGAACCAACCTACCGGGGGCAACTAGAATCAGGGGAACCAGAACCCCCAAGGGGGGAAATAATAACAAACGCCAAGGGAAGAATAACAAAAATCTTCAGACAAACTTCCCTTGTTCCCTTTGTGGTGAGTATGGCCATTATACTCACCATTGACCTCAAATTGCTAATTTTAAACGGATGAAAGAATTCAGAAATGGACCACGTCCCTCAGCATTGCCTACCCGTCAGCAAGCCCCACCATAATATGTGCATCAACCACCCCCAACCGTGTTGCAAAACCACATTCCACACCAAGGGGTGATGAATACCCAACAAGAGATGACTAACCAACCCGAGTACTTCTGCAGATCACACTATCCTCCTCACTAGCGAGGAAGAAGTTCTTCTACAAATGTGTAATTGTCAATACAACGCACCCCCTGAATCCGATCCCACTACCTTGGAATCAACCCCAGTTACAACTGGACCACCTTTGATGATTCCACTCCCTAATACTGAAACACCCCTTCATATTCCTCACATTCCATTGTGAAGGAATGTCAATAACTCTCAGGCTAGGGCAACCCACAATTACAGCTTGGTTGATGACTTGGCACAGTCTTCTGCCGCCATGTCAGTTTTAGAAGTCCTGCAAACCTGTACCACTCAATGGAAATCATTACTTTCCACCGTGGGGGTAGTCGACCCTGCTGACACAAGACTCATCACCTTTGATCTTGATAGTGGGGAACCCTGTATCCCCGCTCTGGTAGCTTTCCAGATACTGGTTAAAATCAAGAACACCATCATTCACCACTGCATCATTGATGAAGGTGCACCCACATGCATCATGTCCAAAACCATATGGTAGAAATTTGGCTCCCCCAAACTCATACCCTCCACCATCACTTTGAGAGCTTATGACGAACAACCATCCTCTCCTAAAGGGCTCTTTCAAAATGTCCCCGTTGAACTCGGGGGAAAAACTATCCTCATTGACATTGAATTTATTGACACTCCACTAGATTGCAAAATCTTGTCTGGGCATAGCTATATGTACACGATGAATGTGGTGGCTTCTTCTGTGTTTTGTACAATGATGTTCCCCCACAATGGGAAGATCATCACCATCGACCAAGTATCACATTATGAGCCTAACCCTTTCTCCAACATCGATAACATCTTACCTTTTGTTCACACTAATCACGATGCCTACCCACTCATTAAGATGTGTCCCAGAATTTTCAAAGACCCATCCTTGCTAGGGACATACCATGGAGCACCTCTGCTCATACATCCCTCAACAAAAGTATGTTTCATATCATCCAATGGAACATAAACTGGAGATACCCTTCCTCCCATAGAGGTTTCATTACTATCTAACATCCCACTAGTCATAGAGCTCCTTCCTCAGGAATCCCTTGAGAATCCTCCAGATCCACATATTTATAAATTTACTCTCCCCCAAGGTGACATCCCGGTTTGGGAGACAGTCCCCCAAGCCATTACTCAAAGCCCCTTCTTTTACCCCCCACTGTGAGTACAAGCTTTCCATGTAGCCACAACACTTACCCTTCCCAACATGGTGTTGGAAATCCTAGTATGGTATCTACATCCACCTAAGATGGTCCCTCAACCATCACTCCCTCCCCAAATAGAAGGAATCCCGATGCAGATTCCAATACTTAATCCAACCACACCACCCTCACCCCCACTCACTAGCACCATTGCTACAGCTGGGGGCAGAAGGAAGAAGAAAGAGCCCACCGCTCCACTTTCTCCACAAGTTCAGTCTCCTTGCGCACTATGCGAAAAAGATGGACACCCCACCAATAAATGCCCATCCCTCCCCAAGCTATGCAATTTAATTCAACTACCTCGGGTGACGACACCACTAGTTTCTTCCTCTAGTTCACCCAGTACTACCGCCACTGCATCCCCTACTATAGGTAGCAAAGGTATGTGAACAAAATTTGCATGTTCCATCTATTCTAAGTATGGCCATTACACCCACCATTGCCCGAAGTTACCTCATTTTCGACAGATGCTAACGACAATACACCAAAGCTTTCAACAAGAACCCCTTACATCAATGTCATCTCAACCACATGTCACTAACATCCACTATGTCACGATCTCAATCAATGAACATATGAGATGTCCTTTCTCTCTATGTGAATCACTATCAGTGTCCTACGATCATTGAGTATAGGCGTCGTCAATTGGCCCTTATTCCCAATCCTACCATCACCCCACCTCCGGTGACATCGATAGTTCTCCCTACACCCTCTCCCGATATTATTTACATTTTCTCCCCCGAGCCTGAGGGACTTCCCACTCCTCCATGGTTCATCGATATCCTAGAGGAGGATTTTTCCCCAAATCCCCTCAATTCTCCAGTTCATTTCCCCATGGAAATCTTACGCCCGACTACCATTTTTAACCCATAGTATCTCGATATTTGGTTTATGTCGAGCGAACCCATGCAACCCCCTTACATCACTCCCCCTACCTCTTCACCAGAAGATAGCAACATGGTGATAGTCACTAATGTTATTCCCCTGGATCCACTATATTCTCAATAGTTCCACTGTGACGAAGACATCCTAGAGGAATTAACTTCCCCTGATTTCCCATGGGATCCACTCCATCACATAGCACTCTTTATTTCACTAGAAGCCTTTGCGCCTCCCAAATAAGGCCCCTTATATGCAATCGAAACCAAATATTTTCTCCCCTCAAGGCATATATATTGGTTCAATAACCGTATCCCTGCCCCTGACGCTTTTGAATAAAGGCAACATGGACAACATTTACCCCACCGCCAAAATCGATATTTCCATCAAATCTGGAATGATAAAGGAAATCACCATAGGCACTGCATGCTCTCCTGAAGAACTCATAGCTTACAAATCTCTCTTCCAGAAATACCGAGACATATTTGCCTAGTCATACACAGAGATGCCAGACCTTGGTCCCTCTATTGTCAAACATCGTATAGACAAATGGCCCGAGATTACCCCTATACAACAAAAGAAACATCCATTACACCCATCCAAAGCCACAACCATCAAAGCCAAGATTGAAAAATTACGCACTGCAGGGTTCATATACCCCATCGCATATACGTCATGGGTCTCTAACCTCGTCCTCATTAACAAAAAACAAGGCACTATCCATGTCTGTACGAACTTTCGCGATCTTAATCACATCTGTCCCAAAGACAATTTTCCAACACCATTTATCAACCAAATTATCGATGATTATGCCATCCATGAGGCTTTGTCCTTCATGGACGATTTCTCTGGCTACAACCAAATTTGGATTCACCTAGCCAATCAATACAAAGCCGCATTCACTACCCTTTGGGGTACTTTTGCATATCGTGTCATGCCTTTCGACCTCAAAAATGTCGGTGCCACTTTTCAACATGCCATGAAATACATATTTAATTATTTGGCTCAAATCATCCTCGCCTACTTGGATGACCTCACCGCTCCATCCAAGAAACACACTCAACATCTTGCTGACTTACGCATTGTCTTTCACAGGTTTCGTTAGTACAATATCCACTTGAACCCTCTCAAGTGATTATTCTGCGTCACTGCTGAATGCCTCCTTGGGTTCATCATTTCCCAACATAGTATCACAATAGACCCCTTCAAAGTCCAAGCCATCACGAAAATTCCCCCTCCTCCGAATTTATGCCAACTGCAAAGCGTACAAGGCAAAGATAACTTTTTATGTCGCTTTGTTCCCGATTACACCACTAGGGCACATGGTTTCCTTCACCTCTTAGGTCATGATATCCCATCCGAATGGGATGAACATGCCCAAACCTCTTTTGATGATCTCAAAGCGGCCCTCTCCAATGCCCCATTAATTAGTCCACATGACTATGACCATGACTATATCCTCTACTTATCGGCCTCATATGTCTCCGTAGCAGAAGTTCTCTTCCAATTAGGGGATGATGATCGAGAGAATGTCATTTATTATGTTAGTAAAAACCTTTCAGTCCCACCCTTGAAATACAATCACGAAGAGAAACTCTCCCTTGCATTCATCCTCACAGTCCAAAAACTACACCATTACATCCTGCTTTGAACTACCAAGGTCATAGTAGATTCCAACCCCATGCAATACTTGCTCGATCGCCGACAAATTAATGGCAAATTTGCCTGATGGATCATCATCCTTCAAGAGTATGACCTCAAATTTTTAACACCCAAGGGCAAGAAATCCCTCATCCTTGCCAAACTCATTACGACATTTCCTTCCAATACCACCAGTTCTCTCATCAATATAGACTTTCCCGACAAACATCTCTTTTACATCCCCTCGGATGATCCCTGGTACGACGACCTCCTCATCTACCTATGAACACAGAAGTTTGGAAATCACCTTTCCCGAGACAATCGTCGACGTATTCGACACCAGGCCCCCCGCTACCTCCTTATCGGTGATATCTTATATCATAGAGGGGTTGAAACCATTCTTCATTGATGTTTGACCATTGACAAAGCTAATAGAGTCTTGAATGACTGCCATAGTGGCGCATGCGGTGGCCACCTCTCCGAGATGTTCACCACCCAGAAAATCATTCGAGCAGGCTACTTTTGGCCCACATTGTTTCACGATTGCATCCACGTTGTGAAGCATTGTGACAAATGTCAGCTATATGCCAACAAAGCCAAAGCACCACCCACTCTTCTCCACCCAGTCATTATTACCGATCCCTTTTGCAAATGGGGCATAGACTTCATGACTTTCAACCCTTCATCCAACAATGGACACAAATACATCATCGTTGTAGTCTATTACTTCACCAAGTGGGATGAATCCATGCCTGAATTCAACAATATCGCTGACACTACAATGTGTTTTTCTTTAACCACGCCATCTCCCACTTTGGAGTCCCACTCTAGTTAGTCTCCGATCACGAGAAGCACTTAGAGAATGAAATTTCTATCAAACTTTCCTCTAGGTTATGCTTCTCCCATGATTTTACCTCCCCATACCATCCCCAGTCCAACGGACAGGTAGAGGTAGTCAAAAAGGTCCTCAAAAATATGTTGCAGTGCACAATTAACAAACATAAGACCAATTGGCACCACATTTTGTTTTCCATGCTATGGTCTTATCACACAGTAGTTAAAACTGCCACTGATTTCACACCATTTCACCTTGTCCATGGGGTCGAGGCCACTCTCCCCATTGAGTGAGAAATTCCCACCTTATGCACCACTATCGAGCTCGACACTGCTCCAATGGAGCAACGTTTGTTGAACTTAGAGTCACTAGATGAAGACCATTGGTCTTCATTACATAACAATGAGGCAACCAAAAAATGATCGAAGGCCACCTTTGATTTCCATGTCAACCTTCGCTCATTCAATGAAGGAAACCTTTTCCTTGCTTACGATATCACTCACGATACCCTCGACCATGGAATTTTTGATTCATTATGGCATGGAACTTACATAATCAAACATTGGCTCACTAAAGGCACATACATTCTGGCCTCTCCTGAAGGCCACCCTCTCAAATAACCTGTCAATGGGTTGTACATAAATAAATTTTACGCCTGAGCATAGCCATTCTACCCTAGGCTTTTTATTTTTGTACGTTTTTTGTAGAGTTTTTAATCTTCTTTTTTCCATGCCTTGCATATAATATACCATATGTGCTATTGACATATGCCTCCTCCATCGACCTACCACATCAGTTACACTGACGAAGCTAGTCGGTGGAAACAAAATCTAGCTTTGGCTGCTTGGGCCCTCTATACCCCCTCACATGAACTGCTTCACTCCAACGACATATGTTTGGGCTCAGCAACCAACAACCAAGCAGAATACATAGCCATAATTGGCCTCCTCGTTGAGGCCAGTCAGCATTGTATCCATCACCTTATCATTCTACTTGATTCTCAGCTCATTGTCCTTCAATTGAACAATGTGTACCATGTCTGCAATCCTTTCCTCTTCCACAAAAACCTGCAAGTTAGAATTTTATCTCGACATTTTGATTCAGTCACATTTACACATATTCCAAGACAATACAATAAAATAACATATAATATGTCTAACCTAGTGTTAGATTTGCATTTATCCCATCAAGGTACCCCTACACATACATAACTCATCAAAAGTTTGTCACAACATATAAATTAGACATCATAAACAAAAAACATCGTCACATGTGAACATCAGAGAGATGAAAAAATGTATATCCCTATATATATATATATCGGTCAATGTGCCATCAATTTTTACAAAAAAATAGTACATCAAGTACAACATCCGTAGGTAAGTGACCATCTCACTCCTATAGGTACAAAACTGGAGTCACAACAACATATACAAAATGGGCTCGCAAGCATATATAAATACAAAAAAAAACATATACAAAGGAACTCATGGCACCTCTAGAGCACGACCACCCTATCCTCTCTCTGAAGGAGGTACCCCACTAGCTATAGGTCCCTCAGGCCCTAGGGAAAACCGCCCAACCATCACCGCTCCCTCTACAGCTGCTCTGCAGATCAGGGTCCCTGACTTAGCCAGAAGCCCAATACACTACTCCAGGATCCCCTCATCCTGAATACGCACCCACATCCCCTCAGGCACTCCTTGTAGTACTGCCACTAATCAACAGTGAAAATACTCAAACTCTCCCCTGACCCCCGCCGGAGGAGGATGTGACGGCCCTGCACTGGGCTCATCATAACGACGTCTCCTGTCCACTCTCTCATCATCAACGAGCCTCACCCCAACATCCTCCTGTCGCCGTCTCTCCCCAACCCATGGCTCTCCCCGCAGTGGTCTCACAGACCTCTGACAAGATGATGCTCTAACCAACTCAACCTCTCTCCTGCGAGGTCCCACATATACACACAGAACAAACAAATGATAGAATCAACATCCAGCTATACATAATGAACATGCTATACTATCTAAAGATCAAAACATCAAATATAACATCATACCTGTCCGATTGAATACCTCTCTCGAGGGTAACACCATCTTTGGGTCATCCCGGAAATCCACCCCATTGTATGGAAACTTGAGTATGATCTGTGGCACCTGACACCACACCCGTGCAGCCTCAGCCATAAAATAATGGCCACCCTCCCCACCACCTTGATGGACCAAGATCGTCGCCCACTTGCTCAGTCGCGACTCTCTAGGGAACAACATGGGCACCCTCTCCAAAAACCATGCTACCAAGATGGACCCAAAGGAAAATTCCCTTGAGTCCGCAGCTCGACACTTGTCAAGCTGCCTCACCATATTGGCATGTAGCATCAAGCCCCAGGAAAAATTCTCACCCCCTAGTGCCCTCTGCATAATCCTCAGCTGATCCCCACTGATCCGCTGAGTCACAATAGACCCATAGACTTTCACAATCATTGCTTCCATGCAATGATGTGCTAGGGCATCCATCGCCCCCATCCTCACCACTGACCCAGAGATGAAGTCCTCTCCTGAACAATATGTTCGGGCTAGGTCAACCAACTGACCATCTCCGGGTACCACTGGCTTAGCAAGTAGAAGGGTTCCCCGAAAAGGGAGCCCAGTCAAAAAATACACATCCTCCATCGCGGAGAATGCGAGGTGCTCACCTCAAACAATGAAACACTGTAGTTCCAGACTGCACATCGAAATCAGGAACTGCAACAAGTACCTCTGTGCCCTCACCAGTGAGCACTCAAAACACTTCAACAACCCACAAGCTACCAAAGCACCACGTATAGGCGACTCCTCATCTCTCAGGCGCACCCAGTACCTCTCCCTCCAGTGGATAGGCATCATCGACTGGTCGCCTGCATCCACACATAAAATATTTAATCAGCCATCACAACTCATAAAAACATCAAAATTTCCAAAAAAGATTAGTTTTTACACCCTTCAATTTTCCCTCAAAGGCGCGAATTTTTTCCCCACAGGTGCACACATATGCACGCCTGTTCACCCCACAGTCACGCACTCATCCATGATTGTTGGCCATACAAGGGCGCACCCATGAATCCCTGTCACATCAACATACACGCACCCTAGCGCGCCTATTTTCTCCACAGTTGTGCACACATGTGCAACTGTCAGAAACACAACCACGCATGGATGCACTACTGTGCTTTGCATAGGAGTGCACCCCATGTGTGCCTGTTTTCCCCATTTGGGTGCCCCCATGCGTGGCTCTCCAAATTATAGCTGTGCACTTGTGCACACGAAACACTCGATCACCCACACACTAGGGGGCCCACCCTCACAAAACCCCCTTGTACGACCATCCGTACAAACCCTACCCTAAAAATCACCCCTAGCTACTATGCAGGAGGATATGACCACTAAACTAAAACTCATTGATCTTGAATCGGCTGGCTCGATCTCTCGAAATATCCAAATATCTCCTCAAATCTCTCGTCCAATCACTCTAGCAACAGGTACAAATGAGGTGGCAATGTGGGCTGTACAACTATATATAGGCCCTTTCGCCAAACTTCCATACTCATTTTCGGGAGCTCCAAGTATCCATTTTCTGATCTATGTTCAGCCACGGGACCAGGATCTTGCCACCTACACAATCACATTCCCTGGGCTACCACCCATCCTCGGCCCCAGGGAGAATTTTTCTCACATCACACCCAGGTATGCATGCTTATGTTCAAAATGATCAAATAACCATTATATATTCTTTATCTTCAGATATTGTTCACGTTGGGTATTCGGTTCTCATGTGTGCAGGTACTTGGTAATCATACATTAGCACTACCTCTTCAGGTATATGATCGACATTGGCATGTAATCATTCCCTCTGAATCTCAATTGCATATCCAGTCACATCCTCTGACAATTGCCTTTAGGGTCCCTATATCCGGCTCTACACTACTGTCACCTCCACTGCAATTTTGGTATCGTCACATGATAGCACTCTTCCCCACATGAGTTGTCCCATTAATAGTCCGCCTTGACACTTTGACACTGATGCTGCTTTCACCCCCTAGGGCTGGGAGTCCTCATAGTCTTTGCATTCCCGAGAATTAGCTGCATACTCCTTCTCCTCATTTTGCTAACTTCTCCATAATGGAATCCCGAGTACTCTCATCACGATTCACATTTTGGTTGCACCTCCGTAGTATCATTATCCCTCCATCTCATCCACCATCAGTTTTCCCATCTGCAAATTGTCCTCCATTCATTTTACCCAGTATAGAAACCCACCTATGCCCCCCCCACCCTCCACCTACTTTCAATGAAACTTGCGTCCTCACAAACCAAGCCATATTGCACTGGGGCACCCATTTCTGTATCTTTACACTTTTTCCATCTGATTCTTTATTTATTTGGTAATTGTACAAAGCCTTTTATTTCTAGCCTTTACATACCTTTTTATCGTCACCTTTGGTGACCTTATTTTTCTCGACAAAAGAAACCCCTTGGTTGGAGCCTTCATTATCTTCTACTCCTATTGACATCGTCCATAAACCTTGATTATCCCGCAGCCCATGTACCCCTGATCTCTGAGTTTGTCCACTTTTTCCTGCCTCTGGCACAACTTAACCCACATCTAGTTGTCCCCCTGACACTAGACCTAGTTTCACGATTGCTGCCACTCATACTTCACATATATCCCCAACCAACGGTAGTATTGAGTCTCAGTGCCTCTTGACCTCAACCATGTACCTCATCAATTCCCGATCTCATCTAGTGGATTTCATGAAGCCCTTTGCTTCTTGGAGTTGCATCCCCGTTTTTGTCGACATCAACACAGTTTCCAGAAGGGTGACAGTATCTTGGATCTCATTACTTTTGCAATGAGGAGTCTCGGACGACACAGAGAGAACCATCATTATTCTCTTCTTTCATTGACCCCCATAGCATTCAGCTTCAACACCATCTCATGCTACGATGGGTCTTACTTTGCGACTATTGCAGTTGTTTTCCTATATGCCAAAGACCTCTAAAATTTGATAGGCTATCCATGCATGCGTATCATCGACACTTATCACAGGTGTCCTTACCTTCTTTCAGAGTTTGTTCACCATTAGAATTGTCCTCTGTCATTATCCAATCGCCCTAGAAGGCACTGCAATGATCTACGTCAACACACACCTTTAGTTACTATATTATTTTTTTTTGAGTTACATGACATGAGCATGGGGCATGCACACCTCATTTGTATACAGTTTTATTTTTCCACACCTTGTGAAAGGTTTGGGTCCTATAGGTTCCCCTCTCCCTCTAATGGGTCACGCTTTCAACTCCCCTCAAACACTCTTTCTTACAGAAGTAATCTCAGTAGAAGAAACATTGATGTATTTCAGCTATACGTATGCTCCTAACCTCACATATTAGGGGGAATTTGTTATCATTGGAATTTCGTCCGAAAATGGTTACAGGAATCCAACATCTTCAAAGACTGATTATTTCACCCATGGCCCAAAAAATGCATTTACAAAGGGAACAAAACTATACAACAAGTTAAAACATCAGCATGCGCTAAGGATACAAAGGCAGAGTGCACACATGCGATAGCCGAATAACGCCAGAAAAGTGCATATGTTCCCGATGCACGACTGTGGACACACAAATCCATGCACACCTCAGAATTCTAGGGTTTGCTGAAAGGCCTTGCTATAGCAACACCTTGTCTCATCAAACCCTCTTGTTTTGGTTGTATGCTTTATTCTTGAGCTAGTTGTTTTGCCAGGAAGGAGGAGAGAG
>JZKD02S1117710.1:59658-94843 GCA_000966675.3 Picea glauca | reverse complement strand
AGCCATTGCACAATTGGTCTAGAGGTTTGATTCCTAGTTTCTAAAACAAAGATTCCAAAAGTGGAAGAGTTATCATCATAATGTGCAACATCATGCATATTAACGTGATCATTCTGAGAAGCGGAGGTAATATTTTTATTAAATGGAGGTAAAGGTGCCTAATTACTTTACTTGAAAAATTCGAAGTGACATGTATACGAGTAATAATACTTAGGATCATAGAAGTCTTCACAAAAGTGAATCCAATCCACTTTAGTAGTAGTATGTCTGATATAAGAAGTAGGAGGAAGGGAAGGCCTTAAACTCATAGGTGTAGTAAACTGCATTTCATTCAATTTTTGATTCATGGAAAGGATTTGATTATTCATGTTCATTAATAGTTTTAGTGTTTCAGAACTTTCCCTCTCTTCTATCCTCAAAGTTTGGGTGGGTAAAGAATCACATTGAGGACCCTCATTTTGAACTATTTCATTCTTAGTCCTGACTCCTCCCATTAAAATAGGTTTGTGATACAAATGAGGAAAACATATTACATTCCTCCATGTTTTTCTCAATATCTAAGGAACTGACCTTGGCCACAACTAAAGTGGTTATTGATTTATCTTTAAACATGTATTTTACATTTAGATTCATTGCAGTCATATAGTAATGAAACAAGTTGTTTCCATATTGTTGTGAAGTAGTTGAGATCTTTCTCAAGGTGGAGGTAAGTCATTGATTGAAGTTACAAATTGGTCCCCCTCATGACTGGATATTGTTGTGAAATCCCTGAGTAGGGAAGCCACATTATCCACTCCTTGGAAGTATCTTTGAATTCTTGGACCATAGTGTTCCAATCTAAGATACTATCATTGGGAAGTACATTATACCATATCATTGTTTCCCATTCAAAGGTTATTACAAACAATCTAATGATGATATTAGGAGTTGTTATATCCATGAGTGCTAATGCATCATAAACATTATGTATGTTCTCCTTGGTGTTCAATGGACCATTTCCACTAAACTAAGGAACCTGATTTGGTGCATCCACATGTAAGTCGTGTAAAGCTTGAGTCAAGGCCAAAGGGGTCTTGGGTTTCCAAGGCATTTACATTCGAATAGATGTTGAAGGAAAAAAATAGTTGTTGGAACAATTATGGGAATAACCTAAGGATTTGTAACCATTGATGGATTTACTGGTGTTTGTTTTACTATGGGGTTTTGATCAGAAGAGGAAGAGGGTGAATAAGGTTGTATCATTAGTGTAACATGTTTCTATAGTTTCCTATATGTATGTGTCTCTCTACTTTTTTTCTTTCACAAACTTTAGCTTATTTTATTCCATGCAGACACAATTTCCCTAATCTTAAGATCTTTCTACCTTTCCATGTTACAAGCGGATCAAGTAATGTATCTTGATTACAAGAGAGATACCACAACAATAATTCTATTCTTTATGAGAATGTGTTAAAGTGACCCAACTAAACAAGAAGTTCATTTCAGGTTTCCTACAAGTGAAAAAAGTAAGGGATTACAATTAATATTTGTTTGATATGAGGTTGTATAAGTAAGATCAAATATTGACAAGGTATGGGAAAATAAAACCTTGATGGAGTTTATGGAGATCTAATTCAATAAGAATACAAAGAAAAATGATCTATAACACCTATCAAACACATTTAAAGAATCCCTTGATGACCTTGTCTTATGTATCTATATCAAAATATGGGGGAGAAATGACTCAGGGGAATGGATAGACAAGGGACGCAAAATAATTTGGGATTGATCCATGGTAAAAGTTCAAGATATAAGAAAAATATATTTTTTTGGAAGTGTCCCCAGTGGATGTCGCTAGAAAAGGGACATGTTATAAGAAAAATCCATCTGTTGAGACGGGTCCCACCTATCTAGAGGTTAATCCAATTAAAAACTCTTTGGTATATTGGTGCAAGGAAAATGATACCCACACCTCATATGGTCCCGATGTATAAGGTAGTGAAAGGGGAAGAAATGGAGGTGATTGATTTGCATGCAATCCCTCTTAGGACCACCCAACATGGGTATTTTCCTCCCTCATCTCCCTAGAGGGATGAAAAGGCCTGGAAGTGGTATTTGTGGGTTGTGGGTGTGAAAATGAGCTTTCTAATTTTCATACCAGTGAACTAATAGAGCGAACAAAACGTTGTTCACTCCCTTATGGCCTTGAAAATCTAATTCTTGAGATCAACTGGGGTCTAAAACAACTAATTGGTGAATGGATTATGCAAAATAAATAGGATCAAGAATCTAAATGTCTTAGGAAACCTATATCCATACCATTTAATATGGTTGGAAATTACAAACAACAACTTTTTTTAGCCTCAAAATATGTGAAAACAAACCCGAAATTGGCCAAAAAGTGGTCTAGGTAAGTTAAATCTAGGATGAGTGTAAAATTTGAGGTCTGAAAGTTAAATTCTATCCCTTTAGTAGGCTATTGCAGCTAGATTTGTTTTTTAATTGGCTGAAAGGAAATAAAATTTTATGAGGATGATGGGTGGACTGATGAAAGGATTAAGAATTTAACCATATATGAATTTTATTTTTTTTATCTATTTAATGAACAAGAAAGGGATACCGTTCCCTTATGAAATTCCTCCTAATCAAGATCCTTTTATCTCACAAAATGATCCACCTAGTATAAAATGAGTGAGTTGACATACACCACTTGGTTAGAAAAATGAATGCCACATGTAGATCAAAGAAGGAGAGGTTTTCCCCTTCTCATCACTAGAAATTTTGGGCTCTTGAATCCACGTAGATGGAAGAAGGATACCCATGCAAAACAAGAAGATCAAGACTCCCCTAAGGGATTTTAATTGAGATTACCCAAGTAGAGTAGTATTCCATTCTAGGTTAAACTATTCAATGTACAAAAACATGAGATTATCAAATGAGACTAATTCGAGGAAATCTCACTCAATCAATACAAGGAAAATAAAATTTACGAGGGCCCCCTAATGAGGATTCTTTGGATTTGAATCTCAAAATTCTATAAATGGACAATGCAAAATTGAAAATACCAAGCCATCCACATGTAAAGATAATGTCTTGCTTTCACAAGCATGTCTCTTGGTCAACAAAATCAAAATATAGATAGATAGATTTGTAAGTTTTGTTTCATGAGGAAGATCCTTGCCTTTTATTTTTTGATTTTGTATTTTTTTTTGTGCGTGGGCCCCTTTAGGGGAAGTAACCTAAAAATGAAAAATAACCACAACTATGAAAAAAATAATAGTGTCGGTTCACCCTCCCTACTAAAATTGACATTAACTACAATAACTTTGATGGCATGGAAACCCAACCATCATCCAATCATAGGGTTATTCACCTTTAGGCTTCAAATGAGGTGTCCTGACACTTATTAAATTGAAGAAATAATACAATGAAATCAAATACAGTACTTAGCCCAGAGGAATGTGGTTGAATCTATTTACGGGAACATAGACACCATGTGCAAAGGAAACTTCAATTGATTCCTTGGTTAGTGGGTTGAAAATTTATAATGAAAAATTGTTAAATCATAGTTACAATGAAATGAATAGTAATCTAAATGAACAAAAGTGTTTGAAAACAAAAAATATTATCTCAAAATTTGATGTTGCAGTAACACTGAAGTGTGTGAGAAGTTATAAAAACCAAATAAACTCAAAAGAAATTGAAATTATTAGTGAGAGGAGGGTTTTTTACAATGTTGTTTGGTATTCTTGCTTGCTACATGTTGGCTCCTTTTTCTCAAATAGGTCTTCATATGGTTCCCTAACGCTTAGGAGAAGTAACTAGAGTAATCGGTCAATTTCCTAATAGGTAAGAAATATTTTTTAGTGCACTTTATAAACATAATGAAAATACATAGGGAAAAAAATTGAATCTACAGGTATAAAACAAACCAACAAAGAAGCTTGTCTCAGAATGGTAAACCGACCAAAATGGCCAATTTATCTATTCAGGGAAACAATAATGAAGAACATAAAACATAAAATAGAAAGAGGAAGGGAAGAATAGGGATAATAGAACTCCAACCAATAGATAAAGGTGGGATCGATGGATGCCCTAAAGGACCCCCAGACCTCCTAGCTATCAACTAAGGCTATTATTCTCTACTCTTTCATGAAAAATTCACAAACAATCACATAAAAGATAAATAACAACTATTACTAAGGAAAATTAAGAAATTTAAACCTAAGAAAAAATAAGAAACACCTAGCTAACCAATACCTCGATGTAACCAACATAACCAACATTCATGACTATTCCTCAACCCTCAATAAACAAATATTCAATCCCAACAACCCAATGAGAACAAGTAAAAAACAATCACTAAGATCCTTGAGAAACCAACAAAGTCATAACTAGATTTCATGCATGGGCCCATGGAGGGAGGTCAGACCCCAAATATTTGTTTTTTGTGGGGTTTTAAACTTTGGAATGGGGAGGGGAGGTAGTGGTTCGACCCCCTCTCCTCCCATTTTTCTTACTCTTTTAATTTTTTGAGAATGGATAAGGGGGAAAGGGGGAAGTAAGGTATTTATACCCCCTCCCCCTCAACTCTACACCTATGGGAAGCATTATCCTAAAAACATAGATCTTAAGAGGGCCTTGCAGAATTTGGATTAGTGCTAAACATGGGTTTAAATTCCCTCCCTCTTGAAAATTTGCACTCAGAAATTTACTCAAGAAACAAAACATCTAAATTAGAAATGAAATCCATAAGCCTAATGCACTCAAAGTCAGCTATTTTAGCCTCCCTTGAATTCAAACCAACACAAAAACTCAACCCAACAATCAAATTCAATTACACTAGAAAAAAATTATCCAGTTCATCAATATTTTGAACTAATGAAAGAACATGCTTCAACGATTAAGTTGTCCCTAAACTAGGTAATCCATCTAAGGAATTTGTCAATCCAATCACAATTTATTGTGAACTAGTGCAAACATAACCATGGAAAAAAATCATCTATCAACTTGATCAACAATGGAGTTTTGGAGTGGATGGATTGGGGTAATTTTTTTTTTTGAAGGATCCCTATTATATGGAATGAACCCTTGGCATGTTACCCCCCTATAGATTTCCATAGAACTAGAGATAGAACCAAAGCCTCGTCCCCTCCCTAGTGCACCGAGCAAATCAAAAAGGAAAATAAGGAATGAGGAGTTTTGGTATTTTTTTGTTTTTTCTTAATTTTTTATTTTCTTCTATTTTTTCATGAGGGAGATGCATGGCATGCCCTTGATTTTTATTTTATTCTTATTTTTTCTCGAAATTTGTGCAAATTCAACTAGGTTGACTTTGAATTTGACTTTCACTAAAGGAGACTAAGAATGAGGAAAAATGAGACAAATTTTAAATGTGGCATGGGGAAAAACATTGGAAAGGTATCAATGATCCCATCAAGACTGCATAATTGACAAATTGATCTCATTCCAAACATGCCCTGAATTTTGGCTAGGAAGATCTTCCCTATAAACCTTGATTTGTTGGCGGGGAACATCTAGTAGTTAAACTTGCAAAATCTTCCATGTCACCATATGATATCCAATTGGGGAAAATGAAGTATCGTAAAAAATCTCACAATTATTACTTCAATGATTTGACACAAAACTATAATATAAGACTATTAAATGTTGTTTTTACTGAGTTGAAACCCTACCATGGAAGTTGGATAGACCATCCCACCTTAAATAGTTTAGAGATTTGTGATATCTCTAATAGGGTCATTCAATGTCGAAATGGGGCACCATTTGAAATTGATTTGATTCCATTATAGCATGGAAGTTTTAATTTTTGAGCCTATCAATATCAATTTTTAAATCCTAAACCTAGTCCTGAAATTACGAAGGTTTGTTCTCAACAATCAAGGGTTAAAAGATAGTATGTGATATACCGTTGGAAAGGTATCAAACTTCCCTACATAATATAGAGTCTTTAGTTTCCTTTTGATTCATATTTCATAGCGAAAATTGATAAATAAGTCATAGCTATGAATGTTTTCCATTTAAGAGGCATGTAACTCACGCCCTTCATAGACTAGTCATATGAAATCAAAATTAATCAAATCATAACTCATTGGAAATATTATCTTGATAACTATAGGTAATAACCAATATATTTTCTACAAAATTAATATATACCATTTTATTTTCTATAAAATATCATGTTCATATGGGACCTTCCCAGCGACCAACAAAAGGGGCAAACGTTGAAAATTTTACAAACAAAGTCCTCACCTCATGAATTCTAAATTGAGAATACTTAACATAGGGAATTTTTATATGGGATGGTTTTGGAACTCCAAAATAATTATAGGATGGCATCCCATAGGGGAAAAATATTATGATATCAAAAAAATCCAAACAAGGCCAGATTGAGGCCGCTTGAGTGCTGACAAGGTAATGTTAGACATAATGATATTAATGACTGTCATGAATATGTCCAATAGGTTATAGTAGGTTAGAGAACAATTTAAATTTGAAATCCATTCATCCCTACTAACTCTCTAATTGATATTTGAGGCACTAACTAAATTGAAATTTGAACCTGGTAACTGACTTGAACTAAGACCAAGTGACTTAAAATCGATGAATTATACTCTTCTATTGTCCAATAAATCTCCATGTGCTCGAATGAACCTTTGGAGGAAACCTCTTGATACTCTTTAATGGTAAAATGCCATAATGACTATGAGTCCTATGACTTTCTTTGACTAGAACTAGATCTTGATAGGCTACTCAGATAAACCCTCCTATTATCTCAAGAAGATAAAAATGAAAAACTTCATGTTGATCCCAAAGCATATTTTTGGGTTAACACTTTTTTTTGTTGTTAGCTAAATATCACTGACTTGGAGGATTGGCATGTGGTTGAGATGCCACAACATATGGGCATCTAATCCATCAAAATCACCCAGGGATCATACCCGGCCTATAACACACTAGCCCTTAACATGGTTGGATTTGAGGTGTCCCCAGAGGTTTCGAATTAGTGACTTCACTTATGAAGTGCCTTAACAAAATGATCCCTCATCAACTACTCTACACCACGGGGAATATTTTTGGGTTAAAACTTGGTTATATTGGGAATACTATATTATTTGTAGTGTAAATTCAATCAATCGACTGGATAGTTGAGAATGATTGACTATGGGATGAATAGGTTGGTGGTTAAATCAAGTTTTTGGTCAATAGGTGGTCGATGAGACAAACCGTCTAGAGGTCGAACGAATAGTAGAATTGTATCTGATAGGATATTGAAAGGGTAACCCACTGAAGATCGAAAGAATGGTCATTCAGTATCCAATTGTTAGTCAACTAGTGGTCAAAACCTGTAATAGAACCCCAAGATTCACAAGATTGAAACAAAACATATTCATATATCTATAACCATTTTGGGCACCACAAATATATGCCTATAAATGGTGAATTATGTAATATTTTCTAGGTTACACAATGGGTTTTTGTAAACTCTCGATTTAAGAGAGAGTGTTGTAACTATGCTTATAAAGAGCACATTGGTCATGAAGGTGTAAGTCAAATTGGTCGTAGAGTTGTTCTTGTGGTAAATAAAGAGAGTAGGATGATGAATTGGTCTTATGTGTGGACCAATATTAGTCATGTAACTCTTTATTCATTGAACAAATAAGACAAAAAGGAGCGAGAGTCACTCAAGCATTGTTGGTTTTACTAGTTAAGGGTTTCTAGGGTAAATCTCTATGTATTGTGTTTGTTTGCCATTATTTACTTTCCGTTTATTTATGTGTTCTCTCTCTTGGTTGTTTTAGTGTTTCTAACAAGTGGTATCAAAGCAAGGTTGAGAAGATCTTGGATCTGAGCTAAGACTAGGTCTAGTGGGATTTGTAAGGTAGTAATTTATTCTTGAAATAATAACAAACAGTTCTAGGATTGAGATTGAAAAGTTCAATGGACAAAATTTTGTGTTGTGGAAGCTCAAAATGGAAGCTCTCCTTGTAGATCGAGAACAATGGGTGTTCATGGATCTTAGAAAACTTTCAACTGGGATGTTGAAGGAAGAGTGGGAGAAACTAGACAAGAAGGAAAGAAGTACAATCGGATATTTTCTTTAGCATTCACTATTACTAAATGTCTCACGAGAAGACAATGCAAAGAAACAGTGGGACAAGTTGGGGAACTTGTACCAGTCAAAATACTTGGTAAACAAGTTGTTTCTTCAAAATAAATTATATCTTCTAAGGATGAATGATGGTGGCGCAATAACAGAGAATCTAAATGCATTCAATATTGTGCTAAGTCAGTTATTGTCTAGGTATATTGAAATCACTTAGGAGGAGAAATATATCAGTATGTTGTGTTCTTTTCCAGATTCATGGGATAACTTAGTCATGGCTATTGGGAGTAACTCAACCACATTAATGCTCGAATATGTGTTTTCATCTCTCTTTTTAGAGAAAATGAGGTAGAAGAACATGGAAGGATCAACCAAAGATATATCGATAGTGAGAGGTCGACCAGTCAATGGAGGAAAAGGAAATTTATTCAGTAGAAAGTCTAAGTCAAGGGGTATATTTGAATCCCCAATTCAATCAATGAGAATATGTTGGAAGTGGAGTAACATTGGGAATTAAAAAAGGGTCTGCAAGTCAAAGGCTATTAAGAAAAGTCAAGGATCTGATGAGAATTAGTCGACTGAAGGAAATACTTCTTCAGACAAAGGAGGGGATGTGTATATTGCGTCGACCAGTACAAATTCATATCATGATGTTTGGTTTATAGAATCGGGTGCATATTTTTATATGACAACTCACGGGGAATGGTTCTGTGAATATGATACGTATGGAGGAGGAGATTTATTCTTGGGGTATGATTCAACAACCAAAATTTTTGGATGAGTTAGAGTCTGACTAATGTTAAAGGATGGGAGGAGTAGAACCATTGTAGGTGTGCTACATATTCCATGTTTGGGAATGAATATAATATTTGTCATAAAAATGAGTGATGCAAGTGTACACACTATATTTGAGAAGGATTCATGTAAAATGGTGAAAGGATAATTGGTATTGATGAAAGGAGTTCGGATTAGAACCATGTACAAATTATTGGGGAGTGTCAACTCAACTAGATGCAACAATACAACTATTCTTTAGGCCAAATCGATTGAGACTGACTCAATGGTTCCTCATCTAGTTGAGCCGACCATGTTATGAAAACAAAGGATGGGACATATTGGAGAAAAAGGACTTTGAGCTATGCACAAAAAAGGTATGGTAGAATCATTCCTTTATTTTACTTTAGAAGTCTATTTCTATGAAAATTTCTCTATGGAAAACAAAATCATGTGAGACTCCCATTTGGAGCAACAAGGGAAAAAGGGATTCTAAAATTGATACATAATGATGTGTTTCGGCCTGTACTAGTCCCATCACTAGGAGGATACTCGTATTATGTCTCCTTCATAGATGATTTCTCTAGGAGGACATGGATAGATTTATTGAGAAAGAAATATAATGTTTTTGGGAAGTTCAAAGAGTTTAAATCTCGTGTGGAAAACCATATAGAAAAGGAAATCAAGGTGTTGAGAACTGGAAACATAGGGGAATTCTATGGTAATGAATTTGAGAATTTATACAATCAATGTGGTATAACATGCCAAAATAACACTCCATACATCTATCAGTATAATGGTGTTGTTGAAATAATGAATAGGACGTTGATGGAAATAGCAAGGATCATGATGAATGGTGCAGGGATAGCACAAGAATTCTGGGCAGAGGCAGTCGACACTACATGATATTTGGTAAATAGGTATCCTTCATCAATAGTAGTCGAATTGACTCCACATGAGGTATGTTTTGGTAAGAATACTTCACTCACACATCTCAGAGTTTTTGGTTCTAATGCATTTGTGCATGTTCCCAAGGAGAAGAGGAACAAGCTAGACAATAAGGCAATGAAGTGTATTTTCATCAGTTACAAGGATGGAATGAAAGGATATAAACTGTCAGATTTGGTATTGAGTAAAACAATTTATAGTCAAGATGTGGTATTCTAGGAATTCAAAGGAAATTCTAGGATTGAAGAGGCCCAATGAAGAAAGAACCAGAGAAATTGGTGTTTGAGATAAAGAACGAAGAACATGATTCAAGCGAGTCAAGTGAATTAGATGAAGAGGTGGAACTACTGAATCTAGTTGTAAGGAGGTTTGGTTGAGTAAGTAAACCAACTAAAAGGTATATTCCACCCAATTTCCATTCTGCATTTGTGTTATCTACCATTGATGATGATCCCAAGTCTATAAGGGAGGAAGTTGAATCAACATAGCGTAAACTCTGGAAGGATGACATGGTCGAAGAAATTGAATACTTGCACAAGAATGAGACATGGGATTTGGTCCAGCTACCTAATGGAAGGAAATCCATTGGTAGCAAGTGGGTGTTTAAGAAGAATTTGAAAGCAACAGGTCAATTTGAGAAGTTCAAAGCTTGACTAGTAGTGAAAGGGTATTACCAAGTCAAGGGAATCAAATTCGATGAGATTTTCTCTCCTATTGCAAAATTAAACTCCATTAGAGTACTAATGTCTCTCTCTATAGCATTTGAAATTGAGATAGATAAAATGGATGTGAAGACAACATTCCTATATGGAGACTTGGAAGAAGAAATCTACATTGAACAACCTGAAGGATTCGTAGTAAAGGGTAAAAATGAGATGGAGTGCAAACTAAAGAGATCCCTTTATGGTATGAAGCAATAACTAAGGATGTGGTACCAAAATTTCGACACATACATCCTCAATTTTAGATTTGTGAGAAGAAATGATGATCACTATGTATATTCCAAGAAATATTATGATCATTTCAGATATGTAGCATTGTATGTCGATGACATGTTGTTAGTTGGAAATAAAATGGATGCCATAAAGGAGGTGAAGATGCAACTGTCCTCTAAATTAGACATGAAGGATCTTGGTGCTTCTAATTTCATTATGGGAATGGATATTAAGAGATATTAGGCTGTTATAAAACTTTGGTTAAATCATAGGAAGTATGTTGAAACAATCTTAAAACATTTCAACATGCATGAATGCAAACTAGTCAAGGTAACTATTCCTGTAGAGAAAAACTAATTGTTGAACATCATCCAAAGACACAAGAAGAAATGGAGGACATGACACATGTTCCCTATGATTGTAATGACCCCACTATAATCCCTATTTTAATTAATGCTTATGTAGATATAATGTGTGGTTATGGCCAAAGTGATGTAATATGTGAATTATATTTCTATGTTTTAATAATAAAATGTGATGTCAGCTACTAAGGGGACATGGATTGAGATGGGGGATGATTAATACACAAGATAAGGGAGAGTCTAAGAGAATGGCCAAAGAGGGGTCCAAGGGGGAATTACCCATGTATATTAATTCAACCCATTTTCCTAAATTTTATATTGGTATATGAACCTTCTAATTTTTGATTGAGTGTTCCCAAAGCCAAGCACTGAATACATGTAAGAGGGTGGGTATGAGCAGTCACATCCCATAGTTATTGGGATCATAGGGGGTTGAGTACAATAATCTTGGGGAAGTGTGTTATTTGAGAAAGCAAGCCAAAGGATAGAAAAATTGTATGGGTAGCTACAATAGTCTTACACATTCAATTTTTGGGCATAAATAACAAGTAGGGAGAAAGAAGGTGAGATTGGAGATGGAGAATCCATGGAGGGTGAATATGGAGCATGATGGAGCACATTTAGATTTGAATACTGAAGAGACATGTTTTCAAGATTGAAGAGTGAACTCCTGAGTGAATTTCACTATAATAACAAGTGTTTTATATTGTTTACTAGTAGTTTTCTTGGCAACAAGATACTTTGAGTTCCCAACTAGGAGATTTTTGGTTACCTATGATAGAGAGACCCTAATAAATGAATAGGATTCCAGAGGGATTAATATAAATGAAAGGGTACATTTATTTGGTTGGGAATTTCAAGAGGAAGAGAGATGGAAGAAAATTGGGATAGTTGTAGGAGAATACTAGTGGGTTGTGGGAATTATGAGTTGTGAGTGGACAATGAGAGACCACCTTATTTTGTGGATTAATAGCCTCATTTTTGGGGTGACTTGTTTTTGATACTTGGAACAACAAGTCTATGGTTGGGTGGAACATCTGTCCCAAACATTTGGTTGCATAACTATTTATAAAAGACAAGTGTTTATCTTGTTGTTTTTTATATTACGAGTTTAATTGTTGTGCATTAACTCTATGTATCAAATTGATTTATATGTTGTTGAAATTGAGTTTAATAGTTGAATTTGATGTTGTTTTAGCATGTTGTATGTGCATCTAAATAATTGTAACATTCATCAGTTAAATCTATATGTAATTTGTAGTTGTAAGCTACATGAAATTATTTAGTTAGATTTTTTTTTATGAGTATTCCATACCATAATGTTCCTCAGCTAGGATGGGGGACATTACATTATGGTTTTAGAGAATCTTGTTCAAATATCAGGCTTGTATTAGCTCAAAATAGTGCGAGTTTGATAAAATATGTTGTTGCATATTTTGGTCTTGTGCCAAATTGGAGAAAACGACGAAAATTAGAGATAAATCCCCAAATTCGTGAGCCAAATCCAAGCTTAAATGAATCAGGATGGTTTAAGAGAGGTTCAATGGAGTAAATATGTAAATTTACAGAGTTAAATTTGAATTGGAATGTCAAAATTCAAGTTTTAATGGCTTTTATAGCGTTGGGAAGATTTCAGTGAATCGACGACCATGATCGCTTTTGATATCGAGATTAATGGTCGAGTTTCATTGTGATAAATTTAAAACCTTATAATCTTTCAACTGTTTGGAAGGTTGAGAAAATCAACAACCAGGATTTGTTTTTGACCATTTGGAAAATATATCAAATCAACGATCAAGATTCATTTTTGACAGAGTTGGGAAAAGTTGGGAAAATTTTGTTAGATCAATGGCTAAGATAATTTATCAATGGGAGATATCAACGGTCCAAATTCAATGGGAGATTAGTTGAAATTTTTTCAAGTGCTAGATTTGGCCAAAGGAAAACACTAACGGCCAACAGTCGAGTTGGTAGGATTTGGTGAAGTGTTTCCAGTCACCAACAAAAATTGTCGATGGCTAATGGGCCGATGGTCAGGTGTCAATCGATTCAGTGAAGTTGTTCGATTGAGCAAGATAAATGGTCAATGGGATGAAGTTCAGGCATCAACCAAATTGGTGAGGTGTTCAGATCATCCAAGAGAAATGGACGATGGTTGATGGAGAAAATAAGGTGATGATGTTTCATGCCAATCAACATCCATGTGTCGTGCCACATCAACATCCATGTGTCATGCCATGTTAGCCAAGTTAACACCTCAGGATAATGTTTCATGCCACATAAACATCCATGTGTCATGCCACATTAGCAAAAAGGTGGCCAATGGCTGACGTTTGGGTTGGCTGAACTGGAGAAGTGTTTTGGGGTTGTCGATGGACAATGGGCCGATGGTTGAGTAAGCCAGTTTAACAAGGTGTTACAAGTGGTTGCTAAGAGAAATGATCGATGACCAATGGGTCAGTGGTCAGACATTGGATGGATTGGTGAGGATTTTCATTCACCAATGAAAATCACCGATGGACAACAACCGATAGTCAGGTCAACTGGTTTTGCGTTTTGTTATGAATCAGTTGTCAAGGGATTGGGTCGATGGCCGATGATCGGGTAGATTGGTTGGGAAAAGTGTTGCGTGTGTGAAAAATAATTAGTTGATCATCGATGGCCGACAAAGTGTAGATTGATGGTTTAGATCTCACCCAATTTGAGATCCACAACTCATTTTTAAGGGATGTTAACACCATAAAATAATCCATTTTATGCGATATTTTGTGGTTTTTGAAGGTCATTAACTCGTGGGGTGATTTTGAGGCCCTAAATGACGTTTTTATCCATTCAAAAGAATTCTGAGCAGAGTGTAACTTGGTACACTCTGTCTCTACATCTCAAATAAAATAACTTAGAGAGAGCTATCCAATGAGCTATTTTGGACGCAAAACAAAAATCATATGAGAAAGTTAAATCCAAAATAGTAAGGGTAAAATTTTGGCACCGATTTACTTTCAGAGGGAATAAATCCTTGATCATAAGTCCGTTTGGGGCATAGGAGCAGTCTATGGAAAGATTATGAACCAAAAAGCAATGGATCCATATTTAGGATCTGGGTATGTAACAATGTGCAGGATAAGAAAGAGGACACATGTGGTATATGTAACATCCCTAGCCACCAATAGGCCGGACAATGCCACTACTCAGCTCTGATGCCAGTTTGTAGCATCCCCAGCCATCCACCAAGCCGGGCTATGCTAGTACTTAGACGCTTTACTTAACCTTTACAGCTCTGATCTGTGACAGATCCAACCTTAAACAACTGGACTATACCACACAAAGATACTTGCAGAAAAATATACATATCCATATAAACATAGAATGACTATTCGACATATATATAACATATTCTTGCGGAAATAAGAATAAGCCTACACATGCAACATATACAACATACACATGCAATACTCAACAATTACAACATATGTATCATTACACAACATGTAAATGAACATAAAAGTGATACTTATATTTTATTAGAAGACCACAAACTGCTTGCAGAGCTTCCATGAACCTCCCAGCCATAGACCACACTACTCATCACTCTCAGCAGTAGGTCACCCCCGAGCTGGGACTAAGCTCTACCCAGGGCAAGGGAATCCTAGACTAGGTTGAGGTTACAGGAAACTACATAGTGAAACTGGAAGGATTATCTCTAGGAGCCTTCTTACGCCAACTACTCATAGACTCTCATTCCCCACATGCCTATCCCACCCCAGGAGTATACACCTTCACTATCACACAGTCCATTAGATACTTCACCTCCCTTGCCTTGGTCTTCAGCAATAGGCCAGACCAGAATTCTTAGAGCTCCGTAGTTGGTGCTAGACTCTCTTTAGGAGAAAACCACTTCCCAATAAACTCTCTCACATGGAGAGAGCATCTCACAGGCCTGACAACCCACCTCTTCAACCATGAGCTTGACAACCCACTTCTTCAACCAGTTTCAACTCAATTATCGCAAGGTAAGAATAACAACAACAACAACATTTGGTTTACTCACGGGTGACAACTACAACAATAGGAAAATGGTTAACGACACCCCAAAATAGTAATAGTCGAGAACTAAGACACAACACGGATCAGGAAACTGATGGCAACAACCTAAAGACAGTTCAGTGAAGACTCAGCTCTGCAAAATAGGATAGGTTGGGTACACAACTCACGCAGTTTGGCTTCACGGTTTTGGGTTTTCAGAGGTGCGTGACTAGGAAACAATACAGAGGTTGATCATCCCTGTTTCAGGTTTAGAGTGTGTCAACCACTAGACATAGCAAAGCTCAAACAATTATAGGATGCATCAGCTTCTCAACAAGAAACACCCAGTCAAGGAACTACATGGCTGCAACAACCAATAGTTATCACATAACACGCGCAGATGAGTATGGGTGCTCGAACTTCTCCAGAGGTGCGGATCAGTCCACAGGTTTCCCTTGATTCAGGAGGTGTGGGAAGAAAACAAGATTCAAAGGGCAATGAGCAGCTCACAGGTTTAGACAATGGATGGACGAATGGCCCAAACAAACCCCCAACATGACTCAACTCATCCACTTTAACTGCATGCGCCCAGGTCAACACTTGTCTTCCTAGAGCTGCATGCACTCCACTTAGCATACGTCCCTTTTCCAGGAACTTAGGACAACATTCATCAATTTTTCACCTTAGTCTTTAGGAATAATAATAAAATATTATCCCCCTAGCTTAGCCCCTAGGCCCAAACACTTAGCCTCCTCCCTTATCCAAACTTGTGAAAGCTTAGTTCCCCATCACTCTTTCTTCATGGTCAAACTGCACGCAATGATGTTTTATATTTTATTAATGATTTGCATGATCACATATACAAAATTAGGCTCATGGCCTTAAGAATCTAGGCTCTCTGGCCTAATAAAAACATAATCCCACCAACTTATATACACTTGGCTCACCAACCTAAAAAACATGTTTACAATTCATAAATAAAACTGGGGCACTACCGGAGGATATTACAATCCCCTCCCCTTATTTTTTCACTATCCTTAGTGCAACTCTTTACACAACATCAACAAGATTTTCAAAATCTTGAAAAATATGTGGGTATTCTTCCTGCACAACATCCTCATGCTCCCATGCCACATCCTCGGGACTGTACTAGGTCCAATAGACCTTTACAAGCCCTATGGATCGATTCTGAAGCTGTTTTCTCTTTCGGTCCAATATGTGCACCAGATGCACTTGCAAGACACCTTCATCCTCCACTTGAATCACATTCCAATCAATAACATGATTAGCATCAGGTATATATTTCTTAAGCAATGAAACATGAAACACATTATGTACAATCATAGATGGAAGTAATGCAAGCATATATGCAATGTATATATATGTATATACAAACAATTCTAATAACATGATAACCTGTATACAAGATACACTAAATAGAGAATTGGTACTTATATTTTGATTGAGAAGACCTTCCACATCAACATGGTCTAGGACAAGGTACCAAACCTCAACAACACTCCAACCAATGATCTCTCATTCCCCACATGCCTGTCCCACACCAAGAGTGCACACCTTCACTGTCACATAGTCCATCGGCTGCTACATCTCCCTTTTCTTAGGATTCAACAACAGACTGGCTCAAGAAGTCTCAGAGCACCGTGGATCGAGGAGTTCCAATTTCCCTCAGAGGCCTCGAATCAACATCTTCTTGATCTACTCTTTGTAGTCAACATTCTAACTTTAATCAACATCATCTCATCTGCATCACCCACATGCAGTTATCATGAGAAAAAATAAAAGAATTTATTTAGAAACTCAAACATAGTTCAAAGGGAATTCATCTTTTCCCCAAAACATGAAATTCTATTTCATAATTCATCTTGGATGTTGCCATATTATGAATGCAGCCATCCTCGTGGTTTTCCACAGGAACCAAAATGCATACCATTTTTCTTGTAATGCTTCATTTTGCATACAACCAACAAATTGTCAGTATTTTTTGTACCTCATAATTCAACATGTACAACACCTTATGCAATGATCTTAGAATTTCCTGCACCTAGCAATTCAATCACAATGACCAAACAATTTAACCAAATAGAATGACTCATCATTCTATGCATATGCATGTTCATAATTAATAACAGTAAGTTTATTATTTCAATTTTCTGAACATAATTTTTTTTGTAGTCTCTATTCCTATGACTACCTGGCTTGCAACTTTCTTGTTGCAATGTTTAACAATTCCCGAAATGTTCTCAACTTCATGAGTTAGCAACATTTCATCCATTAGTAACAATTATTTCCACGCAATAATATATATGCATGTACTTACAAAACTCATTCAACCATTGCATTTAGTACACAATTCTATCTCTTACTATGCATGAGTGCAATTATCCATGCATACTTATTCAGTGCACCTTGCATTGAATTACATAATGCTCTTTATCTCAGTCATGTATCTCACCATCCATGAGTTGGAATTCTAGCCAATGTGTTGAAACATTCTCCACACACTTCCTATTGTCTCCCCAATTAATTGGATGCCTTCCTTTTCGACCTGAACACTACACCAAGAATATAATTTTGTGGTGTTCATTAGTGTTATAAAAAAGGTTGCAGCCCAAGTTTTATTTAAAGGTAGGAATCTTTTAGTACATGTGTGGCTCATAACCTTTCCATATCCATACCTTTTCATATCCAACCAGGTCCTGGTCTCATACATGACTATCTTACTGGCATTCATTCATATAACAAGTTCTTATCTTTTAATTCTTTGGTTATTACCCCATAACCAAATTAACATGACATTCTACTATGTCAGTGTGTGCATTCAGAAGCTAAAAAGCTTTAAATTAATACATGCCTCCAGCCTTTGACACATCTAGTGGAATGCACTCAATAATATAATCCTGTGATTTTATATAATAACTTTGGTTGAGGAAATTCTTACCTAAATTTCCTTTTAGCAATTATGAAAAAAGAGTAATAAAATTCATACCTGCATGACTGCCATTAATAAATTTTATACTACCTGAATGTCTGATGGCAGTAGAAGTTTTCATCCTTCTTTTATCAGACCTATAACCAACACTTTAGCTTTATGTTGCTTCTCTCCTTATGTATCAACATCATCAACAAAACTTGCAAACATGCAAACATTCTTTCCTTTGACTGACCCAATCAAGCCATAACATACTTGTTGCCATAGAAATTGCAACAACTTCTTTCCCATGTGCAACTTTTCATTGCTGATCCCAGAAGTCTTCAATTCTTCCTGGATTCTTGAATCTTCTTGTTCTCTCATTGTAGTCACTCTACATGACTATTTTTGTCTTGAGCACTTTCTAGCCAAATCACTCTTGGTTGCGTTTGCATTTATAGTCCCAAACTAACCTAATATTAACCTTCATCTTTCATTAATGTCCTAGGTCCAACTATCCCAATCTCGTACTTGGATGAATCAAATTCCACACCAAGCTATTTTATAGACTCTGGATTCTTCAACATCCAGTTACTTTTCAGGACTGAACTTCTTCAGCCCTTTCCCGACAGAATACTTTAGTACTTAAGGTTTTATTGTACTCTCTGCTTCTCTTTTGCTAGCTGGACATATATCTCATGATTTCTTCTTCCATTATCTCAGGACGTTCAAGGACTTGACTCCATCTAAGAGTTTTTCCTTGTCTACTTTGCATACTTGCCATCACATATTATGTTGATTATTAATTTTCAAAATTCCATTATTATTTGGATTCCTTTGATTCAACTTCTGCATGAACGAATTATAATTCCTAAAACCTTCCTTTCTTATTCCCATTCTTTATGTCTCCATACGAACTTATGGTTCATGCATTATCATGTATTGTAGATGGCTTTCTCCACCTAGCATTCACATTTCATGTGCAAGGATTTTCGCCTGAATTGTCTTCCCTAAACAAGAATCCCATTTGGGGTTTCCATACTGCTTATCGAACCCAACATCTGATCCCACGACTTCTAAAAAATATCAGATGTAGAATAAAGAATTTTCCCTATCCTTCTTCTCTAATGCACTTATTGTGCAACGATCTCTTTTCTCTAAGATAATGGCTCTTAGATCGTTTTTGGACCCTATCATAAGGTTCCCAGGTCTTCAGTACCTCCCTGATGCAAGTATGAACCAGACGAAACCCACAGGCTTCCTTCGTAACACCTTTTTCCTTCTTTAACACATTTTTCAGGCACTAGCCCATGTTTTCCTTGGGCCCTTTAATTCACATGGGACCATGACTGTGACCAAGTGCTAAATCAATAGGTTCTTACTCTAGCCTTTGGCTTCGGGAATTTTCAAACACAACACAACAATCTCTCAGAGTTCCAGATTATTGTACTCATAAAGTAGAGTGGATCAATAGTCCACATCTACTGAGAATCCAATGACTAACACTCACTATGGAACCCTAGGCGTCTGAGTTCTGAGACTTCAGAGTTTCAGAACTTCAGGAGATACCATTGCAAAGATCAATGGTCCTTGTTGATTTGAGATCAATGGTCCTCGATTACTTTAGGACTTCAGGTCTTTCCAAGCAAGACCAGATCAAGGGTCCTTCGACTTCATCCTTGATCAACGATCGATATCTCCTTTAGGAATTCGATGCTTTCACCCTCTGTTTTCCTCTGGAGTGCTTCGTACCCAAAGTTCCAGATCTGGTGCCATGCGTCCACTTTCATATCAATGGTTGTACAATGGAGTGAGTCTCCATATTCCATGTGTCTCCTCACAGATCAATGATCCACTTTCCTTCCTTCAGATCAATGACCCTTAGACATTTCGGGCTTTGGCGCTTCGGGACATCCCAAAACAAAACTTCACAAAAACCCCAGAGTACGATTCTCCAAAGTTCGCGATCTAGTGACACCTGTCTAACGTAGATCAACGACTCCTAGCTGCTTCAGCTATTCAGGCTTCGATGATTTCAAAATTTTGTCCTTCACATTCTCCCAGAGTGCTTTGACCCAAATTAGACTAATTTCTTCCATGTGTTCTTCTGGATCCAATGGTCCAGATCTTCTTCGTTCCTTCCAACTTCCATTCAGAGGTTTCTTCCCCTGAATTTCCTAATATCTCTCCACATGGCCTCCACAACAAACGATTGTGATTTACTTCGACCTTCGGGACTTCAGGAATTTTTCATGCTCCATACTTGCAATTCCCAAAGTGACTTTCTTCGAAGTCTCAGATCTTCTGACACGCATCTCTCAGAAACCGACATCCTAGATCTTCTTCGACCTTTAGGTATTCGACGATCTAGTATCTTCCCCAACCACAAACTTCTGAAGTGGTTCACTTCGGAGTTTTGGATATTTTTCCACCTATCAACCTTGACTATGGACGGTCCCTAATTACTTTAGGACTTCGATGAATCAGTTCTCCCATGCACACAAGGGTTAAGTCTCCTGCACTTACCTTCGGATCCAACAGTTGCTAGTCCTTCATTCTCAGATCCAATGGATGGGATCTGTTCCTCCTCAACACTCTCCTTTGCTTTCCTAGACACAGATATAATGGTCCAATATCCTCCTCACAACAAATATGACGTCTGATGTCACTCCTCCTCTTGAACTTTTGACTCCTTCCGACTTGGAACAGTTTGTGGATATTCAAAGGTTTCAGACTTTGAACATTCTCTTGCGAACCCGACTATCTTGGGTCTAGCTACGTCTCTGCTAACGCTATCCCTTCGAAGCTTTGGGACTTGGAATAAGTCTGAATCCTACGCACTCCTCACGTTATCTCTTCTAAGATTTTTGATTTACTCAGTCTCCTAAGAGTCTCGTCCTTTCTGTTTCCTTTCAAAGTAAAACTTCGTTCCCTCTTGGAAACTTTCTACTCAAAGAACACCTTGTTGAGCGTTTTCTACAGAGTGTTCAACATCTCTATGAGTATCTTCCTCTGATACTCTTCTCCCTGAACTCAACAAATATTTCTCTATGTGCACACTTGCACTCGCTCGATGCCCACCTGGTAGATCCCTATAGAGTTCTCAGTGACTCTATCTCTCTCTGAAATCAACACAGATTTCTTCCTGTGCACTCCTTGCACTTCTGTTGATGAAGGTTCAACGATATCTCTTCTGATCTTCTCTGAGGTTAACTCACCTCTATCAAAAGATTCCTTGTGGAAAATGTGAACTCCTTTCACTCGCAACTCACATGAGAGAAATAATTGAAACCTATTTGTTACTTCACCAGTTCACACATTACTCTGCAGTCCAACACCACTTCTGTCATGATTTTACGATACCTCTACTCCTCTTGAGCTTCTTAACATGGCCATGGTAACATCTTGGCACTTAGGAATGTTTCTGAGGCCCAAAATTGGTTCCTCCAGACATAATGTCCACCTGAAACGTCAGGTCCAAAGACCACTTATCCAGCCCATTGAGGTTCGACGTTAAACGCTTAACTTTGAACTCGAATTTTGTCTACTTCGACAACAATTATTTTGAACATTTTGCTTCACTTTCCACTAACATGGCCCATCTAGGATCAATGTTGAAATCCTTGGCTCTGATACCAATTTGTATCATCCCCAACCATCCACCAGGATTGGCTATGGAACTACTCAGATGCTTTACTTAGCCTTTAAAGCTCTGATCTGTGACAACTCCAACCTTAAACTACTGGACTATGCCACACAAAGACACTTGAAGAAAAACATACATATCCATATAAACATAGAATGACTATTCAACATATATATAATATATTCTTGTGGAAATAATAGTAATCCTACACATGCATCATATACAACATACACATGCAATACTCAACAATTACAACATATGTATCATTACACATGATGTAAATGAACATAAAAGTGGTACTTATATTTTATTAGAAGACCAATAACGGTGTGCATACCTTCCATGAACCTCCCAACCATAGACAAAACTGCTCATCACTCTCAGCAGTAGGTCACCCCCGAGCTGGGACTAAACTCCACCCAGGGCAAGGGAATCCTAGACTAGGCTGAGATTACAGGAAACTGCATAGTGCAACTGGAAGGATTCTCTCCAGGAGCCTTCTTATGCCCACTAATCATGGATTCTCATTCCCCACATGCCTGTCCCCCCCTACGAGTATACACCTTCACTGTCACACAGTCATCGGATGCTTCACCTCCCTTGCCTTAAGCTTCAAAAACAGGTCGGACCAGAATTCTCAGAGCTCCGTAGCTGGTGCTAGACTCTCTCTAGGATAAAACCACTTCCCAACAAACTCTCTCACCTAGAGAGAGCTACTCATAGGCCTAAAAACCTTCCTCTTCAACCACGGGCCTAAAAACCCTATTCTTCAACCATTTTTGACTCAATTCCTGCAAGGTAAGAATAACAACAAGAACAACAACATTCAGTTTAGTCATGGGTGACAAAAAAAACAACAGGAAAATGGTTATGGATACCCCAAAATGGTAACAGTCGAGCACTAAGACACAACACGGCTCAAGAAACTGATGGAAACAACCCAAAGAAGGTTCAGTGCAGACTCGGCTCTGCAAAAGAGGATAGGTTGGGTACACGACTCACGTAGGTCAACTTCACGGTTCTGGGTTTTCATAGGTGCATGACCAGGAAACAATGAAGAGGTAGATCATCCTTATTTTGGGTTCTGACTACATTAACCACTAGACATAGAAAATCTCAGGTGATTATAGGATACATTGACTTCTCAACAAGCAACACTCAGTCAAGGAACTGCATGGTTTCAATAACCAATAGTTATCACACAACACACTCAGATGAGTACGGGTACTCAGACTTCTCCATAGGCATGGATCAGTCGACGGGTTTCCCCTGATTCAGGAGGTGTGGGTAGAAAAAAATATGAAGAGGGCGATGACCAACTCACAGGTTCAAACAATGGATGGTCGAATGGCCTAGAAGAACCCCCAACATGGCTCAAATCATCCACTTTAACTGCATGCGTCCAGGTTGACACTTGTCTTCCTGGAGTTGCATGCACTCCACTTAGCATATGTCCCTTTTCCAAGAACTTAGGACAACATTCATCAATTGTCCACCTTAGTCTTTAGGAATAATAATAAAATATTAGCCCCCTAGCTTAACCCCTAGGCCCAAACACTTAGCCTCCTCCCTTACCCAACCTTATGGAAGCTTAGTCCCCCATCACTCTTTCTTCGTGGTCGGATTGCATGCAATGATGTTTTATATTTTATTAATGATCTGCATGATTACATATACAAAATTAGGCTCATGGATTTAAGCATCTAGGCTTTCCGGCCTAATAAACACGTAATCCCACCAACTTATATACACTTGGCTCACCATCCTACAAAATATGTTTACAATTCATAAATAAAACTGGGGCACTACCAAGGGATATTACAACATATATGGATAAGTTGGGTAAAACAACTTAAACTTGTTTGGACCGTAACTTTCAACTTAGATCTCAAATTTGAGAAAATGAATATTGTTGGAATGGTATTGAGGAGGAAAAGAGACTTTCCCACGTATAATTTTTATTTGGGCAATGAAGTTTTCGAGAATTTAATAAAGAGATTTTTGTAACAATAAAAGAGTGGAAATTGCATAATGTAAATGTTGTAACTTTTCACTCATAACTCATATTGAGGCATGGGTACAACCATTGGAAAGTTGTTTCGGATAGGAATGCATCTAAGGATTTAGATTTTGATTTGGTGCATTGCTTCCTTTATAAATTGGGATAAAGAGTAACATGTATTCTAATTGATGAAATGTTTTATGCTATGCATGTTCTAACAATAATTATTACATGCACATTTCTTGTAGAATTAGAGGTGCGGGAACACAATTTTGGTTATTATATGAGGAGTGGAGCCATGTAAGATTCTTAGAGATCTTATAACCATGAGGAGGAGATCAAAGGTGTTCATGTCAGGATGGGTAATGCTGAGATAAAGTCTAATGGGAGAAGAGATATGAAGGATCCTTTAACTATGAGAAGCCTACATAGAAAAGTGCATATCTATAGAGATGATAATGAAAGGATTATGAAGGTTCAGGAAGAGATACTTCAAATTTTTAATATGTTACATAATAAAGTTAAAAAATATTCTGGCACCAAGAAATCAACTAGTGCTAGACAAGTGACTTCATCTAGATCCCAAAGAAAAAGGGATGATCGTGGGAATGATAGGTAGTCAATAAGAATGAGCAGGTACAATCATTCTCCAAGGAATTCCACCATAACAACTCATTCAATTTCGGGTCCAGGGAGAAACCCAAGTGTCTTTCTTGTTAGGAGGAAAAGGAGAAGGTTCAAGGTAAACATCTTGCAAGTTGAAATTAGGAAAATTAAGCCACAAAATTTCAATGGTGAGCACAAGATAGGAGAAGAGGCTGAGGTATTTTCATTGGAAATGAAGAAATATTTACAACAACATGATTACCCCTCCTGGCTAGAAGCTAGAATTTTGACCTACCATTTGCAAGGAAAGTCAGCCATGTGGTGGGATCTACTTAAGCAAGCCAAACACCTTGATGAGAAGATGATCTCATGGAGGAAGTTCAAAGGATATTTCCAAGAGAAATATTTATCTGAGCATTATTATGAAAGAAATATGAAAGAGTTCTTTGAACTCAATTTGGGAAGAATGACGATGGATGAATATGAGAAGAGATTCTTTGAATTGTTGAAGTATGTTGACTTCATAAAGGATGATAAAGTAAAACTCCAAAGGTTTCTAAGTGGGTTACCTGCTTTCTATAGTGATAAGATTCAATATATTAACACCAAAACTTTGGAGGAAGAAATAAAGACAGAAATGCATATTTATGAGTAGAACAAAGGAATTCCAGTTTTACAAAAGGCTTGGAATGACAAGATGAAGGGTAAAAAGGATCAAATATATAAAGGGTTTAAGCCACCATTTTCAAGAGAAACTCCCAAGAAAATAAACAAGTTCATTCAACCCAAATTGAGCACAAGATTGCAGATTCTTTTGGGAAAATTCCAAGGCACCAACTTGTACAATGTTGGGGATGTGAGGGAAATCAATTATATACGGATTTCCCTCAAAAAGGTGAAAAAATGAGGATTTTCCACAACATTCAGGTGGCCGAAAAAATGGAAGACATGGGAGGAAACTGCTAAGGATTTATGTTGCCTTGGACAACATGGAAGTCGAATATTAATCCCCCATTATTGAAGTGGAAGGTAAGATTCATAACTAACCCAAAATAATTTTAATTGATTCTAGAGCTAGCCATAGTTACATAAAATCTAACATTTTTGAAATATTTCACTTGAAAAGGAGCAATCATAAGAAATATTGGCTATTTCAATTATCCACCGGAGCTAAGGGGAAAATCAACGAGTTGGTTAAAGATTGTCCAATAGACATGAATGGAATCAGTACAAAGGTAGATGAAAACATCATACCATTGGGTTCATATGATTATCTAATTGGCATGGATTGGTTGGAAAAACACCACATTATCCTAGAATGTTCCAACAAGATAATAACATGTCTTGATGAAGAAGGGAAGCAAGGAAAGGTTCAAGGCATTCCAAGAGATATAAGTGTTAGATAGATTTAAGCTATGTAGGTGGAAAAGAGTTTTAGAAAGAGATGTCAAATTTTTGAAGCCCATATGGAAGAGGAAATTAAAGATAAAGTGGAAAGCATTGAAGGCCATTTGGTCTTGACGTATTTTTAATATGTTTTTAGAGAAATCCCAGGGTTACCACCAAAAAGAGACATTGATTTCTCTATTGATTTGGTACCAGGAGATGCTCTAGTCTCTAAGACACCTTACATAATGGGCACACCATAATTGAAAGAGTTGTAGATGCAGCTTGAACAATTGTTAAAGGGGTATATACACCCAAGTGTGTCACCTTGTGCAGCCTCAATTATTTTTGTAAAGAATAAATATGGAACCTTAAGGCTATGTATTGATTCGAGGCATCTGAATAGTCACCATAAATAACAAATATCCTTTTCCAAGGATTGATGACTTATTTGACTAGCTGAAAGGTGCAAGAATATTTTTCAATATTGACTTGAGATTAGACTATCATCAAGTGAGGATAAAGAAATAAGATATTAGAAAGACAACATTCAGGAAAATATATGGGCATTATGAATTCATGGTTGTGTCATTTGGACTATCAAATGCCCCAAGTATCTTCATGTGCATGATGAATGGAGTGTTCAGGGAGTACTTGGACAAGTTTGTAATTGTGTTCCTAGATGATAAATTCATCTACTTTAAGTCAGAAAAGGAAAATGAGAAACATTTGAAAATGGTGTTGCAAGTTTTAAGAGAGCATAAATTGTATGTCAAGTTAAGTAATTGTATATTTTATCAAAAAACATTTCACTACTTGGGGCATATAATTTCAATAGAAGGGATAACAGTTGATCTTGAGAAGATAGAGGCCATTAGAGAATGTACACCACCAAGAAATGTGACATAGGTCATATCATCATGGGTCTTTCCAGTTATTACCAAAGAATCATAAAAGGATTTTGAAAAATTGCAAGCCCAATCACTTCTTCGCAAAAGAAGGGAGTGAAATTTGAATGAAATTCCAAGTGTGAAGAGGGATTTCGATAGCTGAAAGAAACGTTGACAAGTGCACCAATGTTGAAGATTGCAAATACAAATGAATATTTTTTTTTGTGAACTGATGCATGCGAGGAAGTTCTCAGTAGAGTCCTTATCCAAAAAGATCATGTGGTATGCTACGATTCTAAAATATTAAAAAAAAACATGAGAGAAATTATGCTACACATGAATTGGAATTAGCAACAATTGTACATGCATTAAAAACGTGGAGACATTACCTCATGGGGAGAAAATTCGGGCTAAGGATAGACCATTGTGGTATGAAACATTAGTTTGGACATCCAACATTAAATGCTAGACAAACTAGATGCTTGGAATTCCTTAGTGAATATGATTTTGAAATTAAGCACAGAAAAGGAAAAGAAAATCAAGTGGTTGATGCACTCAGCAAGAGAACACATGATAAGTATATTGGAACCATTAGGACTGATCTAAAGGAAAAAATTATTGCAGTAGCAAATTTAGATCAATGATATCTAAAAATAAAAGAGACATTACAACAAGGTAATTTTCAGCAAAAATTTAATTATTATGAGCTGAAAGAAGATTGAATTCTCATGTATAAAGGAAAAATGTATGTGTCAAATTCCAGTGAGTTGAGAAATGTAATGCTGAATGAAATGCATAATGTGCCATATATTGGGTACCCAAGATATAAAAAGACAATTGTAGTTGTAATATGTAAATACTTTTGGCCGGGAATGAAGAAGGAAGTGGCTAATTACATAGCCAAATGTCTAGAATGCCATAAAGTGAATATTGAGCATAGACATCTAGCAGGGTTTCTACAACCATTTCCCATTCCAGAATGAAAGTGGGAAGTTGTTATAATGAATTTTATTACAAATCTACCCAGAATAGTGAAGAAACATGATTCCATCATGGTGGTGATGGATAAATTAACTAAGGAAGTGCATTTTATTCCAGTGAAGACTACACACAAGGAAACAAATATTGTAAAACATTATATGAAAGAAGTTTCTAGGCTATATGGAGTGCCTAAGGAAATAGTATCGGATAGAGATCCAAAGTTCACATCCAATTTTTGGATAAGGTTTGTTCAAAGGCTTTGGGACAAATCTAAATATTAGTACAAAGTATTGCCCAGAGTCAGATGGGCTATCATGGGAAAACACTGAGGAAAAACGTAATAATTAAGGACATGCTCAGAATGTATGTGATGGATCAACCATAAAAGTGGGAGGATTATATCCACTTAGTGGAATTTTGCTACAATAATGGGTATCACGTCTCATTAAAAATCAGTCCATTTAGAAGCATTGTATGGAAGGATGTGTGACACACTAGTGAGTTGGGATAATCCAACATATAGAGTAGTTGTTGGGCCATATTTGTTGAAGGAAATGGAAGAGAAAATGACAAAGATCAAGTAGAACTTAAAGGATGCCCAGGATAGGAAGAAAATTTATTCAGAAAATATTAGAGTGTTTAGAGATTTGAAAGTTGGTGAACATGTGTTTTTAAAAGTGAAGGTGAAAATAAGTTAGCTAAGACTAGGAAGTTGCACGATATTGGCAACGAGATATTGTGGGCCTTTTAAAATATTAGAAAAGATAGGTCAAATTGCATACACGATAGCATTCCCTGCATCAATGTGAGTGAATAATGCATTTCATGTGTCATTATTAAATAAATATGTGCCTTACCCTAACCACATAATTGATTGGAATATGATCTAGGTGGAGCATGAAAAGGATTTTCAGGTGGAACCAGTATGCATCATGGAACAAAAATTCAAAGTGCTAAAAAACAAGGCCATAGGGTTGGTAAAGTTTCAATGGAACTGCTATGGTCCTAAATATTCTACATGGGAGCATGAAGAAAACATGTGAGAATAATACCCACAATGTTTTGATCATTTTGAAAAAAAAATAATGCAAGACTCCATTTTGAGTAGCTAGAGTTTCGAAACCACATCTTAGAGTCCTATCCAATTGTGCTAGGGGTCATGATAAAATAATGACACATTCCTTTTGTTAAACATGATGATAAATTAATGTTACATTCCTTGGTTTGGTTATGATAAATGAATGGTGCATTCCTTGGGTCTAAGACTTGAAAGGAACAAGAGATTATGGTTGGAACTACTACTGGAGTTGGGAAATTGTAGAATATTATTTTCTCAGTATTGTGATGTAAATTTGCAATATGTATATCGACATAGTGTGCACTGAGGATAAAACACAATTTTATGGGAGGGGGAATGTAATGTCCCCACTATAATCCCTGATTTAATTAATGCTTACGTAGATATAATGTGTGGCTATGGCCAAAGCGATGTAATATGTGAATTGCATTTCTATGTTTTAATAATAAAATGTGATGCCAACTTCTAAGGGGACATGGAAATATATGGGGGATGAATTAATAGAAAAGAGAGAGAGGATTCTAAGAGAATGGAGAAGAGGAGTCCAAGGGGGAATTACACATGTATATTAATTCAACCCATTTTCCTAAAATTTTTATTGGTCTATGAACCTTCTAATTTCTAATTGAGTGTTCCCAAATTCAATCATTGAATACATGTAAGAGGGTGGGTGTGGGTGGTCACTTCCCATAGTTGTTGGAAGCATGGGGGTTTGAGTAGAATCAGATCAGGGAAGTGTGTGAGTCAGGAAAGTAAGACAATGGAGATGAAATTCGTATGGGTAGCTACAACAATTTTACACATTTAGATTTTTGGAATAAACAACATAAATAAGGAGAGATTGGAGATAGAGAATCCATGGAGGGAGAATTCTAGATCATGTTGGAGTGCATTTGGAGCATATTTGGAGCTTAATAATCAAGACACAGGTTGTTAGTCCCGAAGAGTGAACCCCTGCGTGAGTTGCACTGTAACAACAAGTGTTTGTTGTTGTTTACTAGTAGTTTTCTTGGAAACAAGATTCCTTGAGTTCCCAACTAAGAGATTCCTGGTTACCTATGCCAGAAATACCTTGATAAATGAATGGGATACCCGAGGGACTAATATCAGTGAAGGGGTACATTCCTTAGGTTGGATGGGTCAAGAGGAAGAGAGCTAGTGGAAAATTAGGATATATGTAGGAGGATACCAGTGGGTTGTGGGAATTCTGAGTTGTGAGTGGAAAATGAGAGACCACCCTCTTTTGTGGATTACTAGCCTCATCTTCGGAGTGACTTGATATTGATACTCAGAGCAACAAGTCTATGGTTGGGTGGAACGTTTGTCCCAAGCAACTAGTTGCAATTTTCTTTATTAAAGATAAGTGTTTATCTTGTTGTTGTTTATATTATGAGTTTAACTGTTTTGCATTAACTTTGTGTATCAAACTGATTTATATGATGGTTAAATTGAGTTTAATAGTTGAATTTCATGTTGTTTTAGCATGTTGTAGATGCATATAAATAATAATAACATTGAACAATTAAATCTTTATGTAATTTGTAGTTGTAAGCTATAAGAAATTATTTAGGTAGCAAAAAATTTTGTTTTTATGAGTATTCTGCACCACAATATTCCTTGGATGGGCTGGAGGATGTTACAATTCTAGTGTTGTTGGTATTCTAATCTATGCAATGGTTTTCACATGAGAAAATATTTCCCATGCAGTGGGAGTATTGAGAAAGTACATGTTGACACCTGGGAAATAGTAATGGAATGTTGTCAAGATAGTGTTTAGGTACTTGCATGGCACAATAGAGTATGCAATCTGATACAAAGGGAAACATGAAACTAATAAGGAAGTGAATGTACATGGATTTTTTTGACTTTGACTGGGATGGAGATATTGATAAAAGAAGGTTGACCAATGGATATGTGTTTAGAATGTTTGGTGGAGCAATCAGTTGGATGAGTAAAACATAGGTGGTAGTAGCCTTGTCAAAAATAGAAGTTGAATACATGGCAAGCACCCATGCAAGAAAATAAACAGTTTGGTTGCATAGATTATGTTCAGGGATTGGGTTTGAGAAAAAAACTATGAAGATACATTGCAACAGTTAGAGTGAAAATTTCTTGGCAAAGAACCCAACTTACCATTCTAGGACAAAGCATATTGATGTATAATACCATTTGATGAGAGACATGGTGGAAAGAAAAAAAGTGTTTCTAGAGAAGGTAGGCACTTTGGAAAACATAACAGACTTTTTGACCAATTTTGTGAGTGTTGTGAAGTTCTCTTGGTGTAGAGAGGTAATGGGAATTATTTCCATGGTTTAGTGAAAAACATTTAAGGTTATCCTTCTTTGACAAAGAAGATAACAAGTGGGAGAATGTTGGGAATTTATATTCTTTGCAATGGAAATTTAGTCAACCAATTGGCTAGTCGAGAATGATCAATAGGGATATGAATCGACTGACGATTAATTAAATTCAATAGTTGATACGATGACCCAAATGGAGTTTGAAAGGGTAACATACTAGAGATCGAAAAAATGGTCGATTAGTTTGACTGGTTCGTAGTTAATCAGTGTTCGACTAGTGGTCAAAACTTGTAACAAAATCCTAATATTCACGGGATTGAAACCAATCATATTCAGGGATTTGTAACCATTTTTGGCACCACAAATTAGTGTTTTACATGTAGTAGATGCCTATAAATAGTGCATTATGTAATACTATCTAGGTTACTCTATGGGTTATTGTAAACTCTTGGTTTAAGACAAAGTGTTGTAACCGTTCCTGTAAAGAGCAGGGGGAGATCCCAAAGTACTGCTAAGGTGACAAGGCGGTTCAAGAGAAGCTCTAGAGGGAGGGTCTTTTTAGGCGAGCATTGGTCATGAAGATGTAAGCTGATTTGGTTGTAGATTTTTTCTTGTGGTAAAGAAAGAGAGCATGATGATGAATTGGTCTTAGGTGTGGAACAAGGCTATTCATGTAACTCTTTATTCATTGAACAAATAAGACAACAAGGAGTGGGCATCGACCAAGCATTGATAGTTTTATCTCTTGGTTGGTTTATAATTTATAATAGTTTCATATGATGTATTATTGGAATGGACTAGCTGGATGCACATCATATTGTCCTAGATTGTAATAATGAGACTTTCACTTGTCTTGATGAAGAAGGAAATAAAAGAACAGTGAAAGGTATTCCTAGACCCACTTTTATAAGCGAGATTTCATCCTTTTAGTTGAAGAGATTATTTAGGAAAGGGTGTCTGTTGTATGCAAATCATGTGGGATAGCCAAGAAAGTGCATAATCCCAAATGTCAAGGAATTTCCATTTCTATATGAGTATGCATATGTCTTTGGGGAAACACTAGTCTTACCACCAAAAAGAGATATTGATTTCTCTATTAATTTGATTAATGGAATTTCCCCAGTATCTAATACTCCATACACAATGAATATGCATGAATTGAAGGAAATGAAGATTCAAGTTGAAGAATTTTTAAAGAAGGATTTGTTGTCATGTTTATAGGAAGAATGTGTTTGTCATTGATGACAAGCACAACAATGAACCAAACCTCGAGAGCATAGAAGACGAGAAATATCATAAGAGATAGCGATTTTTAGAAGTGCAGATGAGGTCCAAGAGACGGACTTCCAGGAGGATCAAAGGTAGAGACCCATGAACACTTAGAAATATTTCTAAGTCAGAGAGATCGAAGCTCAGAAGGGAAGTCGCCATACAGAAACACAATCCGGATCAAAATCCTTGATGGTGGATTTGCTTTGAGAGTCCTAACGACCGTCAGATCAAATTAACTGAAGGATAGGATAAACATGGAGAAAAGTTTTAGATTTGAAATCCCCGAAGTCCATAGAGCCAGAGTAAATTTCAGCCATCAGATCAATACAAAGTGGAAGAACAAGATAAGTTAGAATAAGGGCATGCTAATATCAGCGGCCGATAATCGAGCACTCAGATCTATGGTCAACAGGGCATATTGGACCCCCCTGACCTTTCTGCCTTTAACTGTGGGGGGGGTCCAAGTTGGTGGTATTTCCCATGTGGGGCCCTCATATGTGTCACCTTCCTGTCAACTCAGACCCCCCTCGCTCATTACCACTTACCGCCTAACCCCCCCTTCTGAGTAAACCACCAAACCACTCATACATACCACCTCTGTGCTCTGATGTCACACTCCACTACCCGCTACACGTCACACTCCACTACCGTGATTTTCCTCCACCTCCACTACACTACCTACATGTCTCACCCATGTCAACAAACCACCTCAGCAAGGACATGTGGCAGACCACATCAGCAAGGACATGTGGAATACCACGTCATCCAAGACATGTGGAAGACGACATCAACAAGTACACATGGCATAATCGAATGATGACAAGTGTCAAGAGGAAATTGGCTCGTGCCATGTCAACAAGTGATGTAAGAAAGCTACGTCACTACGAGAGTTTAATCACAAACAAATGTCAAAATTCCTGAAGTCCCAAAGGACGAAGGTCCAAATTTTCTCTCAGCTGTTCGATCTGAATATCACTTCGGGTGCATTCTCAACCGTTGATCTAGGTCAGTGGAAGGATAGTGTAAGTGGAAGTGTTAACCAACCGCAAGCAGTCTCCACTGCCTATGAATTTTTCAAAAGGTGACCACTCCAGAGGATAATGAAGCAACGATTATCCTAAAGTCACGAAGTCCCAAACACTAAAGACTCAAAGAAGACCCTGGCCATTGATCACTAGGAGGGGTACGTGTCAGAAGATTATGCATTCGGGTGAAAGCACTCCGGGAGAAATGCGTGAATAGGAGTTGAAACTCCCAAATCCAGAAGTGCCAAAGTCACTCATGATGATTGATTATCTAGGAGGGTATGTGTCAATAGATCGTTGAATCCAGGTGAAATCATCCATGGAAAAGAGGAGCGTCGAAGAGTCGAAGCCCTGGAGCGGAGGATAGTCATTGGATTAAAGAGGACAGATGTCAACAGATCTTCTATTTTAGAAGATATACAGTCAGAAGAAATGAGAAGTTGAGATTTGAAATATCCAGAGTCTAGAGACTCGAAGGATATCTCGACTGTTAATCCGAGAGGGACACGTGTCAATAGATCTTCCACTCCGAAATATTGGCGTATAAAGGAAAGCAAGGTTTGAGATTTGAAACTCCCAGAGCCCGGATCACGAAGTAAATCACAATCATCAATTTAAGAAGGTTATATCTGATTAGTCAGTTCAGGAGCACCGTCAAGATCGTGAGATCGACAGTCCCATCACATTGCATGGATTGAAGGTGCACAAAATTTAAAACGTTGAAGGCGGGCCGCAATCAAAACCATGGTTTTGGAGAAAGGACACATGGAGGCTCGAGGTAAATTGCGAGGAAAAATGTAGTTTGTTTCAAACCACGTTTGGGCGCGCCGACAATCATGTGGTAACATGAGTTCATTGCCTAAGGTCATATTGAAAGAAGGAGATAGCACTCGCTAGACCAAGATCGTGAAGCACCTTTTGAATAGGCGTATGGACACTGTCGGTGGTCATGTGAAGGAAGGGGATTATAAGCCAAAGAAGCCAAAAACAACTAACTGTAACTGGAAGAGAAGATGAAGAATTGTGTCTGCCAGAGAAGCCAAAGAATCTTAGGATAACGACCGTTAGTGATGAACATGTTCAGGATAACTTCCAGAGAATCCAAAGAATATTTGAATAATGGCCACTGATGATGAACATATATAGCATAACCGCCAGGGAATATGAAGAGTTTTCATGATGATCAGGCAGAGGAATCGAGGTGAGAAAGACATGCAAAAGAGAGAAGATAGTGTGCTTTTTCGATAGTTATGCATGTGGGTAGAATGTGACTGGGCACATGACCTGAACTGGAGATCAGAGGTGCAACGTATAGCATGTAGAGACAACACAAAGTATAAAGGAAGAAGAGAAGTTGAACATAGGGATGAGAAAGAGCAGAGTATAGAAGTGGAACAAAGTGATAGAAGCTGGAAGATGCAAAGGAGACATGGAGCTGTAACAGACCATATCAGAGATAGAGAAAGTAAGTAAATTTTTGTAAGATTCAATCAAGGTGGTAGGGTGGTGGTAGGGAGGATTGCAGTCCTCTAAATTCTAGTTGGTGCTAGAAGATAATCTGGGGGTTGGTGCTTCCATCTAGTGGGTGCTAGAGAAACCTGACAGTTGGTGCTAGAGAAATCTAAGAGTTGGTTCTCTTTGCAAGTTGTAGCTTTCTATTAGAGTTTGTAGCCTCATATTTGAGTTGGAGCTCAAAGACTATGATGTACATGAAAGTTGGAGCTTGATTGACATCCTAAGAAGAAGAGGTTTTCACCCTTATGGGTTTCCTCATGAACATCAGTGTCTCTGTGTATTCTGTGTGATTGATCAAATATTGTATATCTATGCGTGTTAAGTTATCAACAACACATTAAATAATAATCTAGAAAGAATCCGAAAATAAAAGTAAAAGTTTCAATCTTATATACATAACTGATTC
>JZKD02S1117710.1:0-59642 GCA_000966675.3 Picea glauca | reverse complement strand
AACAATTGGTATCAGATCTGATGCCTTTGATCAAAGGTAGATCCATAATCTTGAACATGACTTTTCATGATGGAATTCAAACTAATAGACCCCCTCTATTTGATGGAACAAACTTTTCCTTCTGGAAAATAAGAATGAGAACACTTTTAATGTCTTTGGGTGTTGATGTTTGGGATGTTGTTGAAACAAGATATGTGAAGCCTATAGTCTTTGCCTCAAAAGATGATAAGTTGGAGTTTAGCTTTAATGCAATAGCAATGAATTCCATCCTCAGTGGACTTGCTGAAGATGATTTTGTCAAAGTCATGCACTGTGATTCAGAAAAATTTATGTGGGACAACATGATAAGTAGTTATGAAGGTAATGAAAAGGTGAAAGATGAAAAACTTCAGAGTCACAGACTGAAATTTGAGCAGTTAAAGATGGATAAAGATGAAACTATTAGTAATTACTTCTTACATATAGAATAAATTTTCAACACTATGAAAGGCCTAGGTGAAATGATAAATGAATCTTTTCTATTCCAAAAAATATTAAGATCTATTCCTGATAGATTTAACTCAAAGGTCTCTTCTATAGAGGAAATAGTTGATCTCAAAAAGTTGACACTAGATCAACTTCTTGGAACCCTAACCGCTTATGAAATGAGAATCACCAAAGGTAAATCCACTACAAGAGAGGCATCTTTTAAAGTAGAGAAAAACACAGACTCCGATATAGATGAGATTGAAGAAAAATTTGTGAGAAGACTGAAGAAAGGATTAGAAAAATACAAAGGTAAACTACCCTTCAAATGTTTCAATTGTGGTAATATAGGTCATCTTTGATCTAAGTGTCCTCACAAAAGAAAGGATCAGACATATGACGATGAAGATAAGCACAAACACAAGAAGGTCTATAAAGAGAATAATTTTAAGAAGAAAATCCTTTGTGTAAACAATGATGATGATCCCTCAGATGATGAAAGCAGTGACTCTTCTATTGAAGATAAAAGAAACGATATCATGCTAATATATTTATAAGATGTAAAAACTAAAGATATAGGAAGTGAGTTCATTGATTGTGAAGCAGTAGTAGATCTTGAAGGAGAACTTGTCAGTGCCATGGAAGAGATTGATAGACTCATAGAAAAGAAAAGAAAACAAAAGCAGTTACTGCTTAGGTATGAGAAAAAATGCAATGAACCATCTGAAGAAATTGATTTTTTGAAGGTTAAGTTAGAAGAAGCTAAGAATATTGAAGAAATCCTCAAACAACAATTGAAGGAAGCCAAAACAAAAGGTGAAAAATTGGAAGCTGAAGTAGTGATTGTTAGAAAAGATCTAGAGAAATTCCAGGCCTTATATCATCAAAATCTGACAAGTATTAAAGCCTCAGAAGGATTAGCCTCCATTTTGAATCAAAAAAGGAATTCAAAGTTGAAAATTGGTTTGGGTTATGAAGAGGGATCAAGTAGTGGTCAACCAAGAAACAAAGAATCCATCAAGTTTGTCAAATCTACAACTATTGACAACAACAAACCTGCAGAAACAAAGGAAGAGAATTAGTCACCAAGGAGGAATGAAGGAAAAGCTACCAGAACTGAATATTTAGAACAAAGAAATAATACACCCTCTTCTTAAGGAAATCATTAGCATGGAAGAAATCGATGTGCTCAAAGAAGACAACCATTTTCCAGGTACAAAGATTTTTTCTATGGATATTGTTTTTACTGCTCTAACTTTGGCCACAAAGCTGTAAATTGTTCTTTAATATTTAGACATGAGAAATCAAGACAACCAAAGAATAAATATCTGCCACAAAAAAGAACGAGACAACCAATTAAAAAACAACCACAGACTGCAAATCATGTGATGGATGGGAAAAGGACTCAGATTACACATAACAATCGTTATGATCCTTTATTTAATGAACCAAAATGTTACATCTGCCATAATTATGGACATAAAGTTGTAGATTGTCGCTTAAAAAACTATAAGCCAAATTCAAATCACAGAGCTGAAAACGTCAAGGTTTGGAGGAATAATGAATATAACAAGTGTGGATTAGTGTTTTCAGCTCAAAGACAAAAAGACACCTGGGATATTGATAGTGGATGCTCCAATCATATGACAGGTGACAAAAGTAAGTTCCTATTACTCAAAGAAAATAAATCAGCGAGTGTGACCTTTGGAAATGATGCTCCACGAAAGATCAAAGGTAAAGGTCTAGTAATCTTAAGTAATGGAAGAAGCAAAGCTCAATATGTATTATTTGTTGATGGTTTAAAGAATAATCTTCATAGTGTTAGTCAGATATGTGACAGAGGATGTGAAGTCACTTTGACTGCCAAGAATTGTAAAATAAAGATAGTAAACACATGAGAGATGATTGCAAAAGGGGTTAGAACTGAAAACAATGTATATGTTCTGAAGGAAGATAAGGATAAATTTCATTTAAGAAAACTTGATGAATATGGCACAGAAGGCTTGGACACCTGAATTTTGATCATATTGTCAAACTGGATAATGAAGGCATTGTGAAATACCTTCCAACAATATCTAAGACTAATAACTTTGTATGTGAATCCTGTCAAATGGGGAAGATGAATCGTTCTCAATTCAAATTGAAGAGTTTCAGATGTTCAGAGAAACCACTTCAAATTGTTCATATGGATCTATGTGGACCATCATGAAAGGAAGGAACTGGATGAGAACGTTACTTTATGCTAGTGATTGATGATTTCTCCAGACATACGCAGGTTTCCTTTCTGAGAGAAAAATCTGATGCATTTGAGAAGTTCAAAAAGTTTAAGGCGTTAGTTGATAATTAGATAGGAAGGAAGTTAAAGGCAATTCGCTTAGACAAGGAGGAGAATTTCTGTCAAGAGATTTCAAAGAATTCTGTGACAGACATGGAATTAAAAGAGAATATACTATTACAGGTACTCCTCAACAAAATGGAGTTGTAGAATGCCAAAATATATCAGTTCAACAGATGACAAGAGATATGATGAGTGAAAGGGACATTTCACAAACCTTCTGGGTGGAGGTTGTTCACACGGCTATTCATATTCTAAACAAAGTGCATCTAAGGCTGAACAGTGATAAAACTCCATATGAGTTGTGGTTTGGTCGACCTGCATCAATCAAGCACTTCAAAGTATTTGGAAGTAAATGCTACATAATAATGATGATCATTCAGGAAAATTTGATAGAAGAGATAATGAAGGTATCTTCTTAGGATATGCAACGAACAATAAAGGATACATATGGTTTAACAAAAGAATGCATAAATTAGTAGACTGTATTGATGTTCGAATTGATGAAGAAGCTCTTGTAAAAGATCAACAGAGAATAAGCACTAAGCCAGATGAAAAAGATGATGAGAATAATGGAGATAAAGAACAACAAATCTCAGAGTCACAAGAAGATGATGAATCAAGTGGAGAAGATACACCAAGACAAGAAGAGTCAGGACAACAATCAACATCAAATCCTTCCTCCAGAATTACTCAGAAGAATCATCCTGAAAGTCAGATAATTGGTGAGAAAGACAAAGGTGTACAAACCAGGAGAAGGATAATAAAAGATACCGAGCAATCACATATAGCCTTCATATCCATGGTGGAACCTAGGAACTTTAATGAAGCCAATAAAGACGTAAATTGGTTAAAATCAATGAATGAGGAACTGGATCAGATTGAAACGAATGACACTTGGGAACTCGTTCCTAGGCCAACAAACAAAAATGTAATAGGATCCAAATGGGTCTACAAAAAAAAGATGAATGAGCAAGGAAATATTGTAAGAAATAATGCTATATTGGTCTGCAAAGGATATGCTCAAATAGAAGGACTGGATTTTGATGAAACATTTGCGCCCGTATAAAGATTAGAAGCTATCAGAATGTTTCTTGTCTATGCGTGTCATAAATAGTTTAAATTGTATCAAATGGATGTCAAGTCAGATTTTCTAAATGGACATCTAAAAGAAGAAGTCTATATGGAACAACCAAAGGGTTTCCAACTGTCAGATAACCCTGAATTTGTCTACAAACTGAAGAAAGCCTTATATGGGTTGAAACAAGCTCCTTGTGCCTGGTATTACAAGTTGTATAAGTATCTTCAAGACAAAGGGTTCAGGAGAGGAACAATTGACAACAATATATATATATAAACATAGGGTAATGATTTGTTCATTGTGTTGGTCTATGTAGATGACATCATTTTCAGAAGCAATAATGCTTCATTGGTATAATGGTTTTCTTCTGCCATGCAATCTAAATTTAAAATGTCTATGATAGGGGAAATATCATTTTTTATTGGTCTACAAATTACTCAGAGGTATGAAGGAATATTTCTTTCTCAAGAGAAATATCTAAGAGAAATGTTGAAAAGGTTTCAAATGGAAGATTCTACACCTATGAGCACACCTATGGTCACTGGATGCAAGTTAAGCAAGAATGATGACTCACCTGAGGTTGATCAGAGTTCATATAGGTCTATGATAGACAACCTATTATGCATCACAACATCTCATCTAGACATAATGCATGCCATTGGAATGGTAGGACGGTATCAAGCTGCACCTAAAAAGAGTCATTTGTTAGCTGTCAAAAGAATATTTAGATACTTGAAAGGAACAATGAACTATGGCCTATGGTATCCTAGGAATCGGAATTTTCAACTATCAATCTATTCAGATGTTGATTGGGATAACTGCGTGGATGAAAGGAAAAGCATGAGTGGAGGTGAATTCTTCTTAGGAGATTCTCTTGTAGCATGGTTGAGCAAGACGCAAGGTTCCATTTCCTTATCGACTATAGAAGCTGAATACATTGCAGCTGCCACTTGTTGTACCCAAGTATTATGGATGCTTCAGACACTTGCAGACTTGGAGGTAAAGTATAATGCACCGATCTCAATTCATTGTGATAATACTAGTGCAATTAGTGTGTCAAAGAATCATGTAGTTCACTCCAAGACCAAGCATATACCCATAAAGTATCACTTCTTGAGGGAACAGGTAACCAACACTGTTGTTTCTTTGCATTATATTCCATCCAAATACTAGATTGCTGATATCTTCACTAAACCACTTGCAAAAGATCAGTTTGAGTATCTACGCCAAAAGTTGGGTGTGACCCTGTTATCAAGTTAAAATAGTCTATATGATCAAGGGGATAGTGCTCCTAGTATATCTGATTAGGGGGAGCACATATTCACTCTCTGTTTTCTTTGACATTGATGTCAAAGGGGGAGAAAAAGGTGTTGTCTGTATGCTATAGTTGGAGGTCTAAGTAGAATAGTGCATCCTTTTAGGGTTTCCATCAATGCCAAAGGGGGATATTGTTGGCATGTTTACAGGAAGAATGTTCTTGTCATTGATGGTAGGAACAACAATGAACCAAACCTCGAGAGCATAGAAGATGATAAATATCAGAAGAGATAGCGGTTTCCATAAGTGCAGACGTGGTCCAAGAGATGGACTCACGGGAGGAGAAAAGGTTGAGACCCGTGAAAACTTAGAAATATTTCTAAGTCAGAGAGATCCAAGATTAGAAGGGAAAGTGTCATACATAAACGTGATCTAGATCAAAATCCTTGATCGTGGATCTTCTTTGAGAGTCCTCACGACCGTCATATCAAATTAAGTGAAGGATAGGATAAATGGGGAGCAAAGTTTGAAATTTGAAATCCCCAAAGTCCGGAGAGCCAGAGTAAATTTCAGCCATCAGATCATTCTAAAGTGGAAGGATAGGATAAGTTAGAAGAAGGGAACACTAATATCAGTGGTCGATAATCGGGCACTCAGATATAAGGTCGACAGGGCATATCTGACTTCCCTGACCTTTTTTCCTTTAACCGTGGGGGGGTCCGAGTTGGTGGTATTTCCCATGTGGGACCCTCATACATGTCACCTTCCTGTCAACTCGGACCCCCCTCGCTCATTACCACTTACCGCCTAACCCCCCCTCCGATTAAACCACCAAACCATTCATACATACCACCTCCGTCCTCCTACGTCACACTCCACTACCCGCTACACATCACACTCCACTATCTTGCTCTGCCTCCACCTCCACTACACTGCCTACACATCTCACCCAAATCAATAGACCACCTTAGCAAGGACATGTGGAAGACCACATCAACAAGTACACATGGCATAATCAAATGATGAAAAGTGTCAAGAGAAAATTGGCTCATGCCATGTCAACAAGTGACGTAAGAAAGCTACACCATTCTAGGAGATTTACTTCAAGAGTTTAATCACCAACAAATGTCCAAAGTCCCGAAGGAAGAAGGTCTAAATTCACTCTCGGTCGTTTGATCTAAATATCACTCTGGGTGCCTTCTCAACCGTTGATCTAGTTCATTGGAAGGACAATGTAAGTGTAAGTGTTAACTGACAGCAAGTGGTCTCCACCACCTATGAATTATTCAGTAGGTGACCACTCCAGAGGAGAATGAAGCAACTATTAGCCTAAATTCCCGAAGTCCTAAAAACTGAAGACTCGAAGAAGACCCTGGCCATTGATCGCCATGAGGGGTACGTGTCAGAATATTATGCATTCGGGTGAAAGCACTCCGGGAGAAACGAGTGCATAGGATTTGAAACTCCCGAAGCCTGAAGTGTCAAAGTCACTCATGATCATTGATCATACAGGAGGCTAAGTGTCAATAGATCATTTACTCCAAGTGAAAGCATTCATGGAAAAGAGAAGCACCGAAGAGTCGAAAAGGCCTAAGTCCCAAAGCGGAGGACAACCGTTGGATTAAAGAGGATAGATGTCGTCAGATCTTCCATTTTGGAAGATATCCAATCAGAAAAAATGAGAACTTGAGATTTGAAATCTATGGAGTTTGGAGACCCGAAGGAGATATCGACTGTTAATCTGAGGGACACGTGTAAATAGATCTTATACTCTAGAAGATTGGCATACAAAGGAAATACGGGTTTGAGATTTGAAACTCTTGGAGCCTATATCACAAAGTAAATCACAACCATCGATTTGAGAAGGTTATATATGATACATCAGTTCAGGATCACCATCAAGATTGTGAGATCGACGGTCCTGTCATATTATGGGGATTGAAGGTGTGAGAAATTTAAAAATATGAAGGCGGGCCCCAATAGAAACAACGATTTTGGAGAAAGGACACGTGGAGACTCGAGGTAAATTTTTGGGTGAAATGTAGTTTGTTTCAAACCACCTTTGGTCGTGCCTGCAATCGCGTGGTCACATGAGTTCATCACCCAAGGTCATATAGAAAGAAGGAGCTAGCACTCGCTAGACCAATATCGCAAAGCGCCTTTTGAATAGGTGTATGGACACCATTGATGGTCACGTGAAGGAAGGGGCTTAGAAGCCAAAGAAGCCAAAAATGACTGACTATAACTGGAATAGAAGATGAAGAATTGTGACTGCCAGAGAAGCCAAAGAATCTTAGGATAACAACCACTAGTGATGAACAGGTTCAAGATAACTTCCAGAGAAGCCAAATAATCTTTGAATAACAGCCATTGATGATGACAGATACATCATAACCACTAGGGAAGACAAAGAGTATGCATGATGATCAGGAAGAAGACTCGAGGTGAGAAATACATGTAGAACAAAGAATATAATGTGCTTTTTCGATAGTTCTACATGTGGGTAGAATGTGACCGGGTACAGGACCTGAACTGGAGATCGTAGGTGTGGCGTATAACATGTAGAGACAACACAGAGTATAAAGGAAGAAGAGAAGCTGAACAGAGGGGTGAGATTGCACAGCAGGAGAAAGAGAAGAGTATAGAAGCAGAACAAAGTAATAGAAGTTGGAAGAGGTAGAGGAGACATGGAGCTGTAACAGACCATATCAGAGATAGAGAAAGTAAGTAAATTTTTGTAAGATTAAATCAGGGTGGTAGGGTGGTGCTAGGGAGGATTACATTCCTCTAAATTCTAGTTGGTGCTAGAAGATATTATGGGGGTTGGTGCTTCCATCTAGTGGGTGCTAGAGAAACCTGGGAGTTAGTGCTAGAGAAATCTGAGAGTTGGTGCTCTCAGCAAGCTGTATCTTTCTATCAGAGGTTGTAGCCTCATATTTGAGTTGGAGCTCAAATACTATGATGTACATGAAAGTTGGAACTTGATTGACATCCTAAGAAGAAGAGATTTTCACCCTTATGGGTTTCCTCATAAGGATAAATTTAAGTTAGTGTTGAAAGTACCAAGAAATAATTAGTGTATGCTAAGTTAAGTAAGTATTATTTTTATCAAGGTAGATTCATTACTTCAGACACATCATCTCTGAGGAAGGAATAATTGTGGATCCCAAGAATATTGAATCTATTATGGAATGGTATACACCTAAGAACATGGACAAGGTAAGGTCACTTAAGGGACTTGTTGGATACTACAGAAGATTCATGGAAGGATTCTCCAAGATTGTTCATCCCATTACATCTTTACATATGAAGGGAATTAAATTTGCATGGAAACAAAAGAGTGAATAAATATTCCATCTATTAAAGGAATTGCTTACTAGTGCACCCATTCTTAATTTTACTAACCTATAATTCTCTAGTTTTTAGTCCCCATATTAATAATGTATTTTTTAAATTTATGAAAGGCTAGAGAACCCAAACAATTATAAGAGGCCATAGTTCCTAGGAAATGTAATACTTTGAACATTGCAAATAATAAAATGCATCACTGGTTGCAAGATGGACAAGGACATGAGTTATAGGGGGATATGATTCCACGAGAGAGGGGGATAAAGGGGCTAAATATTTATTATTATATTTTGTTTACCCATCTTGGTAAATATTGCATAAAAGTGGTTGCATGAGCCTCTTGGGGGGAAGAACATGTGGTTCTTGATTTCATGTAATTATATAAACACCTCTTATGGGATGTTTGGGGGTTCACTCTTCAGTGTGTTCTTCATTGATTAATTATCATTCATTATTCCTCATTCATTCTTAATCTAGGATTGGGAAGGAAAAACAAATTGTTGGTAAATAATCCTTTGTTGGTTGGATGTAGTGATTGCTGGTGTATTCCAGCCATGAATTGGTGCCTACATGCCTAAGATGAATTGACATGTGCTAAAATTTGTTCACAACTGCAAATATTGAGAGTCCCAACATGGAGATTCTTGACCATATACACTGGAGCCCTGGAAAGAGGTGGACATCCTGAGGGACTGCGTGGAAGTGAAGGGGGTTCATTGTCTTTGGGTGGTGCAGGCTGAAGAGAAGAGAGTTGGTGTACTTTGGATTTCCGTGTGTTGAGAAGCCTATGAGAGCTTGAGTACTTATTGGTTTGGGAAGTTGAGTGTCACTCTAGAACTTGTCCTTGTGGATTCATAGCCCTAGCTCAGGGGTGACCTACTATTGATACTTAGAACAAAAACATCTAAGGTTGGGTAGAACATCCTTGGTATGCATCCAGTTGGTGATTGATTTTGTTTAAGATAAGTTCTCTTTGTCATGTGTTTCCATGCTTGCATATTTATTTATGTTGTGTATTAGTTATTATCTCTGAGATTCGTATTTGTAATATGCATGCTTGATGGTTATTACTATGCATGTCATGTTTAAATATTATTTTATATTGTAGCATGAATCTTGATTATTGCATGTGTTGTTATTGTGTTTCTTTCATGTTGATTTATTAACTAAATGTTACCAGAACTTGAAATCGGTTCAAGAAGTGTGTTTTGAAGTAGCGTGGCCTAGCCTGTGGGTGGATGGGTATGTTACAGATTGGTATTAGAGATTCTAGTTGAAACATCGGACTGGTATGGGTCGAAACAAGTGTGAATTGGGAAAATTCGTTGTTGCAGACTTCGGTCTGAGTGAATTTGGGGAAAAATGGTGAGAAAATTATAGATAAAATCCCCAAATTCATGAACATATATGAGTTTAAATCATTCAAGACTATCTAAGAAGTTTAATGGATTCTATTTGCAGAGTTACAGAGTTAGATTTGACCTACAAGGTCAAAAATTTGAGTTTTAATGGCGTTGTAGCAATGAGAAGAGATTGATGGATCGACGAATGAGATCATGTTTGATATCAAGATCAACGACCCATATTCATCCTTGAAAACTCTAAAAATTTCTAATTTTTTCTAAGTTTGGAACATTTACTAGATCAATGGTCGATATTCATTTTCGACAGTTTGGAAAATGAGTCTGATCGACGGTCTGGATTCCTTTTGGGTCAATGGGATTTGGGAACAGATCAATGGAAAAGATCAATTGGAATGTTAGATCGATTATACAGATTCATCGTGAATTGATTGAAATTTTTTCTAAGTGTTGGAGTTGGCTAAGGAAAATTTCTGATGGGTTGATGGTTGGGTCAGCTAGATTGGTGAAGTATTTATAGTTGTCTAAGGAAATTGGTCGACAAGTCAATGCGTCAACTGGATTCAACGAATTATTTATAGTCATCCATGGGAAATGGTTGATGGGATGATGGGTCGATGGTCAGGTCGATTGACCAGATTTGGCAAAGTATTTTTAGTCGTCCAAGGGAAATCGCCGATGAGTCGATGGGTTGATGGTCAAGTCAACTGATTTAGAAAAGTGTTCCAATCAAGTGAGAGAAAGCGTTGATGGCCAATGGGCTGATTTTCATGCATCGGTTGAGTTGGAAAAGTGTCAGATCATCCAAGATAAATGATCGACGATGGATGAAGGAAAAAGGGTGATGACGTATCATGCCATGTCAAAATCCACAAGTTATGCCACATCAAAATACATGTGGCATGCCACGCTAGCATCCATGTGTCATTCCACACCATTTATAATTCCATGTTAGAGTCTACATGTCATGCCACGTGAACATCAACATGTCATGCCACGTTTGCAAGGAAATAGACGATGACTGATGGTTGGGTTAGATGAATTGGAGAAGTGATTTTCATCGGTCAACATGAATGACCGATGGATGATGGGCCCATGTTCAGGTTGACCGAATTGAGAGAGTGTATCAACCGCTAATGTGAATCACCGACGATCGATGGTTGGGTTGACCGAATTGAGAGAGTGCTTCATCCGCTAATGTGAATCAGCGACGGTCGATGGTCAGGTCAGCCAATTCAGAGAGGTTTTGCGACTGTTGCCAAGGAAAAGGGATGATTACCAATGATTGGGTCGAAAGTTGATGAAATTAGAACATAAAAGCGGTTTAGATATCTTCCGAATTGAGATCAACGATGAAAATTTCCACAAAGGCAAGACTGTGGATATTTTCTTATTTTGTCTATAAATTGAGCAAATTAAGTTGGATTGAGATGAAACGTGTGCATTTTTTCCGAATAGAGGAGATACACAAACATGACAGAGAGGGCCTTTGTCCAATTATGCTTGGATTAACCAGAAATTGAAAAATAGTGGTTTTTAAAGAACTGGGTCCAGATCATAGGCAAAGATTGAGATTAAGATGAAATTCTTGGAGAGAGTCTAGAAAGTAGAAACACAAATAACCCATGAAGGGGATGAATAAATTCTATGGGGATTGGAATGGGGATATTGAAATAAGCCAAAATTCACTATTATGGGCCACTTTTTGGGGATTTTTGAGATTTTCAGAGGAAAATTGATCCTAGATCACAAAAATAGAAAAAATTATTTACTCATTAATACAAACAACTTTGGTTTAGTGAAATTTTTCCAGAAGTTCACAGACTGAGAGATAACCAATTTTGCTAAAAAGTTGTCTAGAAAAGGAGGTGAAAAAGGGAAAAGTTTTCATTTTTTGATTGCAAATATGAGATTTTTTATGAATTCCCTATCATCACTATTATCTGCAGTTGATAGAAATTGTAATTTCAATAAAATTACACCAGTGGAGAAAATGCACAAATGGGGTGAAAATGACTTTTTCAGAAAACCATAACTTTGAATTCATAGATCAGAATGAGGCATGAGTACTTTTGTTGGAAAGTTGATTTAGAGGAGAATAACCTAAAATTATTAGAATTTGGATAATTATGATACAATGCTTCATGATTTTATCAGTAAAAATGACTTGTAGCATTAATTGGTAAATTTTTATGATGTGCATAGTTCTGACAAAAATGGTTGCTTGCACATTTTGCATAATTGAGGGATAAAAATATATCATTTTAATATAATAATGCATATTTGGGACATGGAGGAAGGAAAGGGAGTCTTCAGTCATGATAAATAAGCCAAAGGTCAAAATATTATTGTTGGTAATGTAGAGACAAAATCAAATGGGCACAAGAGCAGAGGGGAACAAGAAACATTAATAAAGACTATGAGAAGCCCGAAAATAGAAGTGCAAAGATAAATTAGATAATGAGAGGATTATGAGATAAAAAAACCAAATAAATGCTTAGATGATGAAAATCCTAAATCAATTGCATAGGAAAGAAAATAATGGATCAGACTTAAGGCAGGAGGAAGAAGGCATGTATCATAAAAGAAGAGATAAATACTGAAGAAATGGTCATTCAAGAAGTGCTAGAAGAACTCATAGACATCACTCACCTCCTTATTCAACAAGGAAAATTTATGCATCTGAAGGCTCCAGAAGAAATCCAAAAGTGTTTCATGTTAGACACCAAAGAATAAGACATGAATTAGATAGTTTGAAAAGAGAGTTGAGAAATATTAAGCCACCATACTTTGATGGTGAAAGAGAAAGTGAAGATGATGTTGAAGCCTGGTTACTTGGAATTAGGAAGTACTTTCAGTTGCACAACTACTCATCTAACATAGAAGCTAGAATTTCCACATACCATTTGCATGGAAAAGTTGTTATGTGGTGGGATCAATTGAAGCAATTTGAGCACATTAATGAGATTAGGATCACTTGGAAGTAGTTCAAGAGATATTTTTAGAAGGAGTGTCTTTAAAATCACTTCTATGACAATAAGATGGAAGAGTTCTTTGAAATCCGGTTGGGAAGCATGACCCTGACATAATATGAAAAGAAGTTCTTGGGATTATTGAAGTATGTGGGGTTCATCAAGGATAATAATGTGAAGATACAAAGGTTTTTTAATGGACTTCCATCCTTTTATAAGGAAAATATTCAGTATGATGAGCCTAGGAATTTGAAAGTTACCATCAAGAAGGATAAGTACTTGTATGATCAAGGCAAGGGAAGAGAATCCATGCAGAAATATTGGAAGGATAAGAAGAAGGAGAAATATGATGAGAGAAGGAAGGGATTCAAACCTCCTTTCAACATAAACAACCCTAATAAAAATCAACAAGATCAGTCTACTGAGAATGAATCCAAGAGAGGATAATCCTTGAGAAAAAGGGGAAGACCACCAATAAAATGTTGGGGATGCACAGAAGATCACATGTACAAATATTGTCCTCACAAAGAAGACAAAATGAAGACCATGCAAAACATCCAAGATGCTACAACGGTAGAGGACATGGACATAATATATGTATACTTAGAAGATCGAGAATTAGAGTACCAATCCAATATGATCAAAGTGGAATGTAATATCATTAATCAACATGTTGTTATTTTAATAGATTTAGGAGCAAGCCATTATTACATTGATACTAAAATAGTGGATAGATTACATTTGGAGAAAATAAATCTTGAAAAGTAAAGTTTGGTTCAACTAGCCACTGGAACCAAAACAAGGATCAATGAGATGGTCAGAGGTTGTCCATAAAGTTTTAATGGAGTAAATGCAATCATTGACCTGAATATCATACCATTGGAATGCTATGATATTCTAATTGGAATGGATTGGTTGGACCAACATAATTCCATCCTATATTGTTGGCCCTTAACCAAGTTTTAAGGATCCTTGGTCATGTTTGACCTATTTTGGGACTTGGACAGGCTGTCAAAGGCATCGAAGCGAAGATCACGGGATCTCGACCCCTTGTTAATGATTTTTTGGTTTTGGGCTTATGTAACGGGTATGGGGATGTCGTCCCATGGGTTTACCCATGTTTAGGCCCTTTTTTGTAATGTATAAATAGAATTATAGGCGATGTAAGAAAGATAGAGGAGTTTTTTGGTACCTTGCCAAGTGATAAGTACAAAGTGTAAATGCTTCGTGCATGCTATGTCGAGAACTTGCAGAGCTAGGTGCAAGTGATTGTAAGAGACTGTGAAAAGTCTTTGTGTTGTAACTCAGGGAAGGAGGATCTAGCAAAGTGTGAACATATCTCCTATGCTATGCGGAGTAAGATCTCATGGCTCTGTGCATGTAGAATATTGACAAAAGACAATAAAAGAGAAGAAGAGTTAGTGGACGTAACCCCAGGCTGGGGGTGAATCACGTATATCCTGTGTTATGGTTTCTTTGTGCAGTATGGTTGTTTCATTGTTCATATGATTAATGCTTAGTGCATTGATGTATGCTTAGATGAATCTGATATGATAACTTAGTGCTAAATAATATGAATGAATCTATATCTAACCTATGTGAATGTTATTAGTGCTCAAATATACTAGATCTAGGTGAATACTGCATTGATATGTTGTTAGGGTTTACCTGCACTGTAAATTAAGGCTGAATACTAATGATATATAATTGCTAAGTGATCTGTTAAGGTGTTACAATCACAGATCTGTGTCTTAGCTAAGGCTGCAGACATCTGAGTCATGCAACCACCCCTTCCTCTACCTTGGGTGAGACTTCATTTGCTTCGCAGGTGTTTCCGAAAGGGCCGATAGTTAGGGTTTTGTTGGTGCGCTCTTGAGCGTTGAACCCTGGGTTTTCCCCTATGCCAAAAAATGGTTCTGTTGTTGGGATCTAAAACTATGATTGTTAGGAACTGAAGAAAAGATAAAGCTCCATGCATAGATTTGTTGCCCTAGGGTGCAGTATTCTACTTGACCTGTAAAGCTCTGTGCTAAGAAGAGAAGTCAGATCTGAAGAAAAGAGGTAAGATCTTGAAGCTTTATGCTCTGATAAAGGTAAGAAGAGTGAAAAGTTTTGATTGAAAAGGTAAGATAAGTGGAAATTTGTGTTTCAAAAGTATGGATCGAGGTATCTTTGATAAATTTTGTCCTAGATTAAAAACTAGGGCACAACTAGAAGAAGGAAGATTTGATATGAGTAGATCTGATAAGAATAGTGAAAGATATGTTATTCCTATGCATATAAATAATGTTTGGACTAACAAATGGATGCAGGATCCTATAAAGAATTTTTTTCAAGTTAGCTACTATGATCCTAGTGTGCAGTACATGAAAGGTTGGGGATCATTTAAAAGAAAAAGAGGATTAACCCTTTGTTATAGTTGCAAAAGACCGGGACATCTTGCTAAGGAATTCCCTAGTAGAAGACCTAGTTGTATTTTTTGTAAATCTATGGACCATGAATTTTTGGATTGACTTAGAATGATTTCCAAGGTTGAAAGAATGAATATGAAGCAAGAAAACCCTGAGGAATATCAAGAAATTAAGACCGTGGCAGAACCCTGGAAAGAATCAGAGAATGTATTGCTACAAATGAAAGAAACCCTGAATGATCATAGAAATATCAACTTATCTGAGATATTCAAAGAAAAATAATGCATAGAAACAAGAATAGGAGACTTTGACATTGACTGTGTTATGGATGAAGAAACATAGGTGAATATCATGACATAAAGAACCTGGGAAATTTTAGAAAAGTCTATTATGATTCCTTCATTGGGAAGAATAGGATTCTTCATAGGAAAACTGATAACCCTATGTGGAAGACTCACCCAAATATCTATGAGTGTTCATGGAACTTCGACATAGGAATATTTTGAGGTTGTTAAATTTATTGAGAACAACGCCCCATTTTCTATATTACTAGGAAAAACTTGGATTGAGAAGGATCAGGCCAGAAGAAAAGAAGAGGAAGTCTCAGAACAGAAGAAGCAAGAATTAAAATATTTCATGACAAGGAGGATAAGGCACTTGATTGAAGAACATGAGAACATATCGAAGTTGTTTAGAACCAGAAACTTGGATGTTGAAGTTGAAAGAACAAAAGAATACTCACATAAGAGTGGAGTATCTACCTCAGGCAAAGAAGAAGTATTACTCTCTAAACCTATGAAAGAATCTCAACAATGTGAAGTTACTATGCCAAAAGGAGATAAGAATCAGAATGGAAAGAGGAATACGAAGATAAAGATCACAGGGAAGAAGGATATAAAGCTCAGTAAGAAGAGAGTAAAGATAGAAAAGTTGTAGAATGTTCAAGAGGGGACTTTGCAGAGGGAAGGTTTGGAAAAATGGAACTTCGTCGGGATATCAGAACAACGCAACATGGAACTTCGCCATTCTGAAGCAATATAGCCATTGAAGGCATTATGACTGTTAAACTGACACCCTGAATGATTAGAACAACAATTATGACCAGAAATCTCGCCATCAGACTGTTGGGACCGCGCTGCAATAGACAAAACCACATTGATGAACGCCTCTTGTCCATTGGAGAATATCCATTACATCATTGTCTACTTATTACGTCGATTGTTGCACCGAAAACACTTTTTCAAATTGTATCTAAGAACTCATTGCTACCATGTTGTGTTTATTGAGATCGACACATGTTCTATTGCTTTGAGCACTTATTCATCCACCCGAGTTATCCGATCTGAGTGTGCATGTCGGACAAACTCAGTGTCGTAGAGAAGTCGGTCGAAGAATTTCTCATCGATCTAATGGATGAAAAAGTAATGTTCACAGGTATTCAATTTTCCTCGACGAGAGGAGTGCAAGCCTCTCCGTCGATTTCTCGTGGTTCGAGACCATATCGAGTTGCAGCCGAGAAAAGAACCAAGCATCAAGATGGCTTGGAAAATGTGAAGTTAATCCCGACTATCCTACCCGACTACATCCTACCTCTGGCCAGCACAGTGAGTTGTGACAACGTCCTGAGAGACTTCGATTACACCCTGGTTACTGCGTACCTCCCAAAGGGGATACGTGCAGTTAGAACACAGTAGGATAAAATCGTGACATTGCAATTTAGTGACTTCAACCTAGGGGACTGCAAGAATTAAATTATGTTGTCTCCTCATAGATACTTGACTAGGATGAAGGGGAAGAAATTGAAAATAATCCCCCAACCATGGACTATGAACCTTGCACAGTCCACCATCCTGAATATGATGAAGATTCCACATTTTGAAAGGAACTAGAAGGTTAACGTGTGTGTTAATATCATGCTATCATGTTACCATGGAGGCTATCTATGGATAGACAGACACATCATAGTCGATCCGATGTTGATCCATAGGATCACCGTATTAAGCATGTAGGGACCCGATCCACATGACTTCTACCCAGGGAAGGTTGCAGATCGCGCACTGGTAGAGAGGATTAAAGAAACATATGGTGATGTAGAAAAGGAGACACGAGGCTAAAAGGTATCTTCCATCCAGAATGGCGTAGTGCGCCTGGCATGCCAACTAATCATAGGAAAGATGGTGAGAAAGAACATACCTATGTAGGTCACAGGGTTTGTTTTTGACCTCACCTGAAAATGTGTAGAAGGACTCCAAATGAACTAGGTGAAGTACTTAGTTAGCCAACTCGAATTGGATTTCCACTAAGCTCAATGTCAAGGCTATTAGTTTCATTTTAGCTGGTTGTTGATCCTCATAGTGCTTACTGCTTGGGAGATGCCGGAAGGTGTGACCTTCCTGGACATTGATCCATTCGAACCACTCGCTTCGAAGTTCACCACGCTCTGGTACTCGAGCGATATGGGAAAATAGTGGTAGTCGAATGCAGTATTCCACACATACTATCTCTAGTTGAAGAGGGCTATTGGGGATGTCCTTTGCATGATGTCGAACACCCTACACTGGTTCAAACCACTCATGAAGTTTTGCACAGATCGACACTTTATTTATATTACTGTGCGTGCAGACGAGCATAAATAAGATCTTCAGTCATACTATAAGCTCACAAAGGAGGACCTCGAAGAGATAACTAAGGATTGGTATGCAAATATCCTTATCCCTTCTAACCCTGTAGAAATGTCTGATCCTAAACTAATTGGTAGCTCAGAGGCCACTCACGAAGAACACGACACACCTGGAACCAACAGAAGGAAGAAGACTAAAGAGGTACAAAACTTAGGCAGTGCATCAGATGAAACCGCTACAAAATCACCTGGACGAGGAGATGACGATGAATTAAATAAAGAAGAGACCAATGGAAAAGAAGATCAACATAAGCAAGGCGAAGTAACACTGCCTAAGGATCCTTTTGATGAGGCTAATCCCTCTAAGAAAAGGAAGGTTCCCCCCATGAAACCTACTTCCTGGAAGAAATCCAAAGGCACTAAGACTAAGCTGCATAATTTTATCACTCTCGATGATTTCGACTTCATCATTGCAGCTGTATTAGATGCTTCACATTATATTATGCATAACACTAAAGCCAAACAAGCAACCATGTATGAAAAAAATGAGATAGAACTAAGAGGGGTACATTAGGCCCTTCACTCCAGCCACGCAGTATCCATTGCGCCCCCACCATCAGAAGAACTAGAGTTGGGAGATGAGCTTGCCCAACTCTGCAGAATAACTGATGCGATCGAAGCTTGCCTTCGTCAAGCACAAGAAGAGAAAGAACAGGCCACAGTGGCCCTGAAGCAAGCACAAGAGGAAATGGTAGAGCAACATCGAGTTGTACAACAAGAGAAAGATAACCTCCACACTAAGTTCAAAGAGGAGAGAGTGCAAGTCAAGCAAGAAAAAGAGAATTTTCTCACAGAGTAGCTCGGAGTCAAAGAAGTAGTCAGCAGAGCACTTTGCTCTGTGACAGACTTAGAGAAAAATTCAGAAGAACCGATGGAGTAGAAAGTAGCGTAGCTTGCAGAAGCTATCCAACAGCTTCAATAGAGGATCACATACCTAGAGCTATGAACAATGACAAGTACCTCGCGGGACATGCAGGACCACAGAGAATCGACTGCCCAGACCATAGTTGAGAGGATCAAAGCATTCAATCTGGAATGTAAACAAATTAGCAATAGAAGTGCACAAACCTACAAGTAACTTACTAAAGACCCTAAACTAAATGCACCGGAGTCATAGCTCTAGGAGGCAAAGAAGCAAGAAGAAAAAGTACAGGCACAGTTGAAGTTCCGGTTAGCAGTTGAAAGGATGAAGCGATCCCAGGAACAACACACTGCTCAACAACATGTCCACACCATATAGATAAAAGTCATGGAAGTGACTCAGAGGCTCCAAGAAGTCTAGGATGAAGTGTGCCAACTATTTGAGAAGATTGAAGGACGAGGAGCAAATTTGGAACAAGTAGTCACTGCAGTCAAACAACACTTAGAGGGACCTGTCAATGAAGTAGTTATCCGAGAGTTTTCCGAGCAGGAGACCTTGGCACAAAAATAGGTCGAAGTAGCTTGAGCCAAGCTCAAGGCTTTTGAAGCAGAGATACCCAGATCAGAGTGACTCAAGATGAGTCACATGTGAGTGTTGGGGGCTTGTTGGCCCTTGACCAAGTTTTAAGGATCCTTGGTCATGTTTGACCTATTTTTGGACTTCGACAGGATGTCGAATGTAGAGCGCAAGTTGAAGTGGAGATCGCGGGATCTTGGCCCCTTTTTAAGGCCTTTTGGGTTTTGGGCTTATGTAACAGGTATGGGGATATCGGCCCATGGTTTTACCCATGTTTTGGCCCTCTTTTGTAATGTATAAATAGAATTCTAGGTGATGTAATAAAGAGAGAGGAGGTTTTTGGTACCTTGCCAAGTGCTAAGTACAAATTCTAAATGCTTTGTGCATGCTATGTCGAGAACTTGTAGAAATAGGTGCAAGTGATTGTAAGAGATTGTGAAAAGGCTTTGTGTTGTAACTCGGGGAAGGAGGACCTAGAAAAGTGCATGCAGATCTCCTGTCCTATGTGGAGTAATATCTCATGGCTCTATGCATGTAGAATATTGACATAAGACAATAAAAGAGAAGAAGAGTTGGTGGACGTATCCCCAGGATGGGGGTGAACCATGTATATCCTGTGTTATGGTTTCTTTGTGCAGTATGGTTGTTTCGTTGTTCATATGATTAATGCTTAGTGCACTGACGTATGCTTAGATGAATCTAATATGATAGCTTAGTGCTGAATAATATGAATGAATGCTAGATATAACCTATGTGAATATGCTTAGTGCTCGAATATACTAGATCTGGGTGAATACTGTGTTGATCTATTGTTAGGGTTTACCTATGCTATAAATTAAGGCTGGATAATAATGATCTATAATTTCTAAGTGCTTTGTTAAGGTGTTACAATCAAAGATCTGTGTCCCCGCTAAGGTTACAAACATCTAAGTCCTACAACCACCCCTGCCTCTACCTCGGGTGAGACTTCATCTGCTTCGCAGGTGTTGCCAAAAGGGTCGGTAGTTAGGGTTTTGTTGGTGTGCTCTTGAGCGTTCAACCCTAGGTCTACCACTGTGCCAACATATATTGTCATAACAAGACATTTACATGTCTTGATGAAGAAGGAAAACACAACACTATGAAAGGAATTCCAAGACCCATTTCCATAAGGGATATTTTAGCCTTACAACTGAAGAGATGTTTTAGGAAATTATGTCAATTGTATGCAACTCATGTGGAGGAGCCAGAAAAGAAAAAATGGCCAAGTCTCGAAGATTTTTCAGTATTTCAAGAGTTTGAAGATGTATTCTAAGAGATACTGGGATTTCCACCAAAGAGGGAAATAGATTTATCTATTGATTTAGTACTAGGAACTTCCCCAGTATAAAAAAAACACCTTATATAATGATTACACCCAAATTAAAAGAATTACAAATGATTTTGGATGAATGGTTGAAGAAAGGGTACATACGCCCAAGTGTTTCACCTTGGGGAGCACTAATACTCTTTTTCAAAAAAAAGGATGGAACATTGAGGCCGTGAGTTGAATTTAGATAGCCGAATAAAGAGACTGTCAAGAACACATACTCTCTACCCATAATTAATGACCTATTTGACCAACTAAGAGGAGAAAAGATATTTTAAAATATAGACTTGAGGTTTGGATACTACCAAGTAAGAATCAAATAAGAAGACACCAATAAGACAACCTTTATACCCAAGTATGGACATTATGAATTTGTAGTGGCGCCATTTGCAATGACCAATGCACCAACCATCTTTGTGTGCTTAATGAATGGAATATTCAGAAATTATCTAGATAATTTTGTCATTGTGTTCTCAGATGACATACTTATCTATTCTAAATTAGAGGAAGAGAATGAACATCACTTGAGGTTGGTGTTTCAAGTGCTAAGGGAACATCAATTGTATGCCAAGATTAGTAAGTGTTATTTTTACCAAGAACGGATCCATTATTTGGGGAAAACTATATTAGAAGAAGGTATAACAATATATCCAGAGAATATTGAAGCCATTAGAGGATGGACAACACCCAGGAATGTTTCATAAATAATATTTTTTATGGCATTAGAACGATACTATAGGAGGTTTATAGTAGGGTTATATAATATTGTTCATCCCATCAATTCTTTGCAAAAGAAGGGAATTAAGTTTGAATGGAAAATAGAGTGTAAAGAGAACTTTAATTTGTTAAAATAATTACTTACTAGTGCACCTCTTTTGAAAATTGTTGACCCAAATGAGAATTTTGTGGTATGTATAGATGCATGCAAGGAAGGAATTGATGGAGTCCTCACTAAAAATGGACATGTAATTAGTTATGAGTCCAAAAAATATTAAAGAATATGAGAGGAATTATTCCACACGTGATTTGGGACTTTCTTCCATAGTTCACATATTGAGTATGTGGAGGCATTATCTCATGGGAAAGAGATTTGAATTAAGGACAGACCATAGTGGTATGAAATATCTTTTTGAACTACCAACTTTGAATGTGAGGCAGACAAGATGGCTTGAATTTTTAAGTGAGTATGACTTGGACATCAATCATATCAAAGGGAAACCAAATAAAGTTACTGATTCACTCAACAGAAGAGTAAATATCATGCATGCTACAACCATCAATATGCATCAGTTAGATTTGAAGAGAAAAAATTTAGATGTTTCTATTACAGATCAACATTACCTACAGGTAAAAGAAAGTTTACAACAAGAAAATGTACAACAAAAAATTAAAGATTATGATATTAAAAAAGATGGATTACTTATGCATAAAAATATAATTATGTTCCTAGTTTCAGAGAACTTAGGAATTTGGTATTAAAAGAAATGCATAATGTTCCATATGTCAGACATCTCGTTTACCAGAAAAAAATTGCAGCAGTAAGAAGTGAATTCTTTTGGCTACGAATGAAGAAATATGTTTTTAATTACATTTACATATGTATGGAATGTCAGAGAGTGAAATATGAGCATAGACACCCAACTATTTTTCTTAATCCATTGCCAATTCTAGAGAAGAAATGGGAAGTGATAACCATTGATTTTATAACTAAGCTTCCCAAGACAAAAAAGAAACATGATTCCATAATGGTGGTTGTGGATAAATTGAAAAAGGATGCTCATTTTATTTGATCCAGGTGGATGTTATGGGACTTATCGGTAAATGCATACATAAACAGATCTCCCTAGATCCACCTAGATCTAGAACAAAACATAACATAATATGACACTTTCCCTAAGCTCTTATCATTGAGTATAATATTTAACAAGAGATGAAGAACATACCGTTTAAATATCGCTTACTCTTGTCATTGTCATCCCAACTCCACTCTGGTGCTCTTGTGATGTTGAATCTCTAAGGGAACACAAGCCAACCAAAGTGAAAGCAATATAATATACTCAATGATAACTTATGCATGTGATCAAGGAATCACACAATAAAACAAAGAAAGTTTTGTGGGAAAGAAACATATCACTGTATCATATTAAAATGAAGGTGGAGATTACAACCAAAGCCTTGATGTTGCAAGGTATCCTTCTAATGACCCTTTTCCCCAACACACACACTTGCTCCAATCCTTGAATGAAGAAGATCCACAATGACTTGATAAACTGAAATGAAGCCCTCAAGTATGAATTGAAGTAGAATTCCTCATCCAATTCTTAGCCTCTTCAATATTAATATTGCTTGAATCAACCTTCATTAACCTTATCCTTTTCCATGAAAAATCCCTCTTTATATAGGAGAAAGAGAGATGGTTGAAGATATTAGGATGATCCCACCAAATCAAAGAAGCAAGTAGGATCCCAACCATACAGATGCCACCTCATATTCTAGAATACCCCCTTCTAGAACTTTCGTGAAGTTCGACCTTTTCTTATTCTTTTGACATCATCGCACCCTAGTTGTAGAGCAGCCTCCAGAGACGTCACATGTCATTAGTATAACATAGGGAAATGACCAGGCATCGTCGCACCCTGCCTATGGAGCAGCCTGCAACAACCTTCCTTAATAAGGTTTTTGATAAGAGAAATTCATTCACTTTCCTCATGAAGAAAGGCTCTTTGGGAACATGCACACATGTTGTTAATGGATCACCAAGATGACCAAAATAATGTGTAACAGAATTCCCCCCAAAGTATGAGGCTGGAACTCATGACAACCGAAATACTTTGTAGAATGTGTGTGTTGGAAACAAAGAGCGTATCAGTCAGGAACCTGCAAATAGTCAAGCATCATCATAATAATATACCATTATCCAAGGTAGGCATTCTCATACTCAGATTTACAAAGTTTCAAACGAGTCATGGCCACTAAATATACACTGTGGATCCATGTCAAGGTGAATAGACATAGCCACCCAGAATACACTGTGGATCTATGCTCTAAAGAATTCATATCCAGACATAGAACGAGACATACAAAGTGGATCTATGTGTCAATACAAATCATGAATACTCTGTTGCAACCTTGACCAGAATGGGATGATCCAGGGTCTTCAATTCCATCCTCTTTAAGTATGAACCCAACCATGCGATTACAGGTGTTGTAATTGAACATGGTAGAAACCACTTGATTATCGGTCAATGATGAAAATTGTTAACAAGCAGGAGGGAAATCTCCATTGATGTCAATGAATCCCAAGGTAATTCAACAAGTGTGAATAAAGGAGTTTAATTCGAACACTCGATGGAATCTTCCAATCATGGGCCAATGATGTAAACCCAATGTTGAAAGCGAAGAAACCTGCCATTGAGACATGCAAGCTCTAAGGTACTAAATGATTTCTAAGTCTTGTTCCTAGATAATGAGCTAAAGTCAATAGGAAAAGACTCATCACAAGAGAGCCTTTATGTATCCCCCATCAATGACACAAAATGAGTAATATATTTGAAGTAGATCATAATATGAAGTGATTCAAAACTAACACAGGGAAGGCTGACATGGTATAATATTTACAACTACAGATGGCCGACTCGATAAGAGGCTTATTAAGGCTGGACTTCTCTTGAACATATGAATGACACGAAAATGGTCTTGGCAGCATTGACTCAAGGAGGACCTAACATATGGACATGCAGATGGTCAAATGAGAGACAAATGGTTTTCCCAACACGAATTCAATGATTAAGGGGGGTGTCATGTTCAAGAGCAACTATTATTGCCACTAATCACGGGTACAGAGACACATTTCTATCCCAAATTTTCCCCCACCATTTCTGGCGAGTACCTCTTTATGTTTACGCAAGCGTGAGGAGGATAACATATGCTTGTTGATGTAAGCTCATCCTTTGGATGAGTCCCTTATAGTATGTTTAACGAACCCTAAGAAGGAGTGGTTCGGGCCTAGACAGGTCTTTCAATGTTTGTTTAACGAGTCCAAAGAGAGAAAACTCGAGGGTTTTTCATGTTTAGAGAGTCTGAAAACACTTAAAGAGGAATCCACAAGTTCCTTTTTCATAAGTTAATCTGATGAGACCGAAAAAGTGATAACTCATCAAATGTTTTCTTCAAATACTTTTACGAGCTTGAAAAGAACAAGGTCGCTCAACAATATTTTCTTGTTTAGAGAGTCTGAAAAGAGCTTAAAGGGAACTCCAAAGGGTTCCTTTTTCATAGAACCTTTACAAGTTCAAAAAAGTGATAAAAGTATACTCGGTTAAATTCTCATTGATTTTATGAGCATGAGAAAGAACAAAAACTAAGCTTAGATTTTTTCTTGAAAATCTCTAAAAGGATCTGTACATGCGACAAATGTATAAAAGCAACCCAAAAAAACGTATCCGTGTTCGATATTTCACTACTAGGTTTTTCATTTGCAAAAAACCAAACACTTTCAATGTCATTAAAACTTTAGGGTTTAGGTGGAATATATAAAATAACATAAAAACTGAAAAAGTTAATAAAAATGGGTAAAAACTTGATTTCACTATTCCATTATTACTCCACCCAAACTTTGTTCCAAAACCCCTTATTTACCTCAAATTTCCACTGTAGATTGTGGGAGGCACAATTGATCATTTGACAAATGATCTTTGCAAAACAGGTAATTTTCATCTCTTTCAACTTTTCATGGATCAATTTTTTCTTTTCATTGGTTAGAAATGGCTTTTTGATTCAATTTTTCAAGGGTAACTGTGCATGGAGGTCGTCGCAGGTGGTCTATATCATGCCCTGCAATGACCCATGGTTGTTGCAAGTGGCCTTAAGGCTAGCCTGCGATGACTCTACACTATACGGATGGCCAGGCCTATAACGTGTGCAAATAAAAAAGTCTTTTTAGATGTATTTGCTAATAAAAAGTTTCCAGGGAGAAGATGAAGGTGCTAATCTCTCTTCTATGTTCCATTGTAGGTTTTCTATGGTAAGAATGTTGGAAAGGAGAGAGAGAGAGCATGAGGAAAAAGATTACTTTGTCAGGAATGACCTGAGAATGGTAAATTACCTCCGACAGTGTGGACTGTTAAAATTATTCAAGATCCAGGGAATGATGGCCCAGTTGAGGTTACTCGAATACTTAGTTCACATGTGGGATGTGAACCAACATGCATTCTGTGTGGGGAATCACATTCTTATGATAGATATTGAGGATATATATTTCTTGACCAACTTACCTCATTGTGGGTCTCGATTTACACTGATAGGTAGCAAGGGAGGTGGCGAGATTATGAGTCACTATATCAGTGCACATTGCGTACTCAATACTCAAAAGCATAGAGGAAAATTTGCTATCAGATATGTATGTGACTTGCCCCTACAAACCATCCTTTACACTATCAAACACATGGTAGGCAGTGAAGCTCCCCATATGGCTCTTCAGAGCTATTTCCAGTATGCGCTGGAATGTATGGAGCCCCGAGTTTTCAACTGGTGTGATGGGGTTCTCAGAAGCATGAAAAAATAGTTAACCAAGTGCAGGAGTGGTGGAATGAAACAATTTAGATACAAATCGATTTTGGTGTTATTCTTCCTAGAGAGGGTCCCATATTTATGCTTACAGGTAGAGTGGGCTATACCTACCCCACAAGATCCAAGAATGAAGAGGTGGGTCGACCTCATGGAATGATGTGTAACTGGTCCCATCATTAGGTATAATGATGTTTTCTTTGATTGGTTGAGGACCCAGATGCTTATGGTCGATGAATACACCTATGCCGGCTTAGACTTCTGAGGAGATCCAGACTTGGTTCTTCCTGAGGGTTCGCAATGGGGGGACATAGGTAAGAAGTACATTTTGTCTTTATAATGTTTTTGTAATTTTTAATATAAAATGTTTTTTATGTGCTATTTATCCACTGACTAATCAAATGCTATTTGATGATGCAGACGTGGGACCTTACCGACCTCCAGTTTCATCCCCCATCCATAGGCGAGGGGAGAGAGATGATGCAGCAGGAGAAACTATTGTTGACTACGAGATTCTAGAGCAGAATTTAGAGGGGCTCACGATGAACATCCCAGATGCCTCCATCGACAATATCCTGAGGCATTATCAACACCATACAGTGGGCGTGTCTTCTTCCATTGGCCGACTTCTTCGTAAATTAGCACAGGCAATTGCATGTTATAGCGAGCAACATCCTTGATTCTATATTTGTATATGAAACCATCTGCTTCACATTTTTGTTATTTTGGTCTTCAGACAAAAACACTTTTTTGTAAAAAATTTATCTTTATATATATATATATATATATATATATATATATATATATATATATATATATATATATATGAGGCTTCTACTGACTTACTTGTTGTATGTACAGAGTGTGATTTGATTTTATAAATTTCTCAAATGTCTGTCTAACACATAATTCACTAAAGCATATGTTAATGTATTTAGACATCTAGGAATGTGTTGATATTCAATGTAATCAAAATGACGTTCAAAGAGGTGAATTCGTAAATATACCCTTAACAACGTAGGACTTCAAATGGATTAGACATTATTCAACTATAAAACTACTAAATACGAATCGAGTCGCACAATAAGACGACGGATTCCAAGTGAAACAACTTCGATCAATAATTCAATGACTGCACTGTATTCTGCGATATTGTTAGTTGTGCAACCAAGGAAAACACCATGTAGACTAATCAATTCATCCATAGGTTCATAGATTTCCTAAGCAGAAGATGCTAAGTTCTGAGTACTGCAACTAGTGCCATTAGTGAAGCCAATGTAGGGTAGAGAAGACACCGACATCTGGAAACCAAGCACAATGCAAGGTAAGCAGCTGAAGGTCGAAACCAAACAATGAAAAAAGCGCACAAAAGTATGATACACTAAAAATACAAGAACTTATGAAAAAATGACTTAAGCATAGTACTTCTTTAAGTAAAGCCCATTTTTGGGTTCACTCAAAGGGATTCCATCATAATCAACTAGCTTATAAGCTCCCTTCTCTAACACATGTTTGACAATGTAAGGACCTCGCCACATGGCCTCGAATTTACTGGCCCCTAGAAAATCACGATCTTGCTTGTAAAGAGGAACTAGATCTCCTTCAGAAAAAAACATGGCTTGACATGCTTGTCGTATTGGGATTTAACATGTTTCTTCTGAGTTTCAATAACTAAGGTGGCATCGTGACGATTTTCTTCTAATTGCGTTAAGTACAACAAATGTTCTTCTTCGGTAGAGGTATTGGGGAGAAGTTCAACGACTAGTTTCAAAGACGGTATTTCACATCCAATTGACAAGATAGCCTCGATACCATAAACTAGCTGGAAATGTGTAAATCGCGTGGCTGAATTAACGGATGTTTGATAGGACCATAATGTTGAGAATAACATCGTGTTCCAACTTGTATTATGAATTCCTATCATTCGTCAAAGCATAGTAATGAGAACTTTGTTGATTGCTTCAACCTGGCCATTGGCCTGTGGATAATAGGGGGTTGAGTTTTCATGGCAAAGACCCAACTTTTCAGTAAGTTCAGACATCATAAAATTCCAAAAAAGACTACCGTGATCAGCAACGATAGCTTGAGGGACACCAAACCGAGTAATGATGTGATTGAATATGAACAATGATGTAGTTTTCTCGGTGTTATCAAATGTAGGCATCTCCTCGACCAACTTAGTGAAATAATCTACAGCTACAATGATGTATCCATGCCCCCCGACTAAGTGAGGGTTACATGTCATGAATTCAATGCCCCATTTGGTGAATGGACTGACAAAAACTATAGGATGTAAGAGAGAAGGACGAGATCTTATCTTGTTATTATAAGTTTGGCAAGCATGGAATTTATAAACAACAGTGATGCAGTCCTTAAACAAAGAAGGCCATAAATAACCCGATCGTAAGATATTTTGGGCAATGGAATACCCAGACATATGACCGCTACATGCTCCAGAGTGACAGTCATTCAAAGCTTTCTCAACTTCATCATAAGTAAGACATCATCGGAAAATGGAATCAACACCGCGGCGGTAGAGAGTGTCGCCAAGAATGATGTATTGGTTGGCTTGATATCGTATATGACGACGATCTATGCTAGATAGATCGGGATGGAAAGTTTGAGTTTGGAGATAGATAATGATATCTTCGTACCATACATCATTAGAACTGATTAGAAAAAGGGATTCATTGGGCAAGGAATCCTCTGCCACATTTTCCGTCTCAATGGAGGGAAGGTCACATATCAGTTCGACGAAAACCAAATATTTATTAGACTTAGCGCATTCAAAATCTAAGTCAAACTCCTGGAGAATCACTATCCACTTGGAGTACTTGCCCTCTAGAAATTTTTGAGTGAGGATATGTTTCATGTGGTTGCAATCAGAAATAATAGTGGTTTGGCGTAATAAGATATAATGATGAAAACGTTGAACATCTTGAACAGTTGCCAAGCCCATTTTCTCCACATGTAGGTATTTGGTCTCGGTAGTCATGAGACTTCGACTCAAATAGTATATCGCATGTTATTCATGTGAATAATCCTCTTGGACTAAGACCATGGCAATGGTAGAGTCTGAAGTAGCTAAGTAGAGGAAGTAATCCTGTTTATAGTTAGGGGGAAACAATAATGGTGTACGAGTTAAGGAAAGTTTCAAAGATTCAAATGTTTTGTTTGCAGTATCATCCCATACGAACTCGTAACCTTTTTTGAGTAGCCGAGTGAATCCTTTCATTATTTGAACGTAATTAGGGATGAAATGACATAAAAATTTCCCTTCCCTTGCAAAATTTGGAGTTGGCGTAAAGTGGAAGGAGGAGGTAGATTAAGGATAGCCTCAACCTTCAAAGGGTCTACTCGAATCTCATGTATCGACACACTAAAACCAAGAAATCAACCGGACTCCACACAAAAAATGCATTTATGTGGGTTTAAGCAGATACGATAATAATGACAATGTACGAAAATGGCCCTCAAACGTGTTGGGTGATCTTGACGACGCATGGAATGCGCAGGTAGATTGTCAATATAGGGTTGCACAATGTTGTTAATATCATGGAAAGCATAGGACATAGTGCATTGAAAATTCATGCCATCATTCTTGAGACCAAAGGGTAATTTCCGGTAAGAAAAGGTTCCCCAAGGGAAAATGAAAGCGGTATTGTGTTGGTCCGCAGGTAAAATATTAATATGATTATAGCCAGAGAAATGATCCATCAAAGATAAGATCTCATTGTCGACACAGTCGTCGACGATCTGGTCAATGAAAGAGGTCGGGTAATTGTCCTTAGGACAAGCCTTATTTATGTTCCTATAATCTACACAAACATGGATGGCACCTTTTTTCTTATTCATCAGAACTAGATTGGATACCCAATCAGTGAATGCCACAGGATAAATAAATCCATCTTTAAGAAGTTTTTCAACTTCAATCTTGATAGCAGCAGCTTTGTGTGGGTGCACTGGGCAAAGTCTCTGTTGAACGGGTTTAGCATCTGGGTATGTCTTAATCTCATGTACAACGATATCAAGATCGATACCTGACATCTCTTCATAACTCCAAGAAAAAACATCACAAAATTCTTGGAAAAGGGCTATATACGTGTGGACGTCATCAGTAGAACATGAGGCCCCGATATGAACGTTCTCCATAATTTCGGGTTTAGTGGATATGTCAAGAGGGACAGTAGGTGAAATTTTTCTCAAGTTCCCTTCATACAAAACATCGTGTGATGACTCAGAAACTGAAGAAATAACAACGGTCGACATAGTCAAAATCCGTTGGTAACTCTCGATGGTGTCACATTCTAGGAAGAGAATGGAGTGGTGATGCCCATCGTCCCAGGGAGTGTCTTCCATAGACATGACTAACATGATCATCTCATCCGTAGGAAAAATCATGTGAAACGGATCGGGACATGAATTGGTATGGTCACCAATTTTGTTATGGGACTTATCAGTAAATGTAGACATAAACAAATCTCCCTAGATCCACCTGGATATAGAAAAAAACAGAACATAATATGACGCTTTCCCTAAGCTCTTATCATTGATTTTACTATTTAACAAGAGATGAGGAAAATATCGTTTAAATATCGCTTCCTCTTGTCATTGTCATCCCAACTCCACTCCGGTGCTCCCATGATGTTGAGTCTGTAAGGGAACACAAGCCAACCAAAGTGAAAGCAATATAATATACTCAATGAGAACTTATGCATGTGATCAAGGAATCATACAATAAAACAAAGCAAGTTTTATGGGACGGAAACATATCACTGTATCATATTAAAATGAAAGTGGAGATTACAACCAAAGCCTTGATGTTGCAAGGTCCCCTTCCTATGAACCTTTGCTCCAACATAGACACTTGCTCCAATCCTTGAATGAAGAAGATAAACTGAAATGAAGCTCTCAAGTATGAACTGAAGTAGAATTCCCCATCCAATTCTTAGCCTATTCAATATTAATCTTGCTTGAATCAACCTTAATTAAAATTAGCCTTTTCCATGAGAAATACCTCTTTATATAGGGGAAAGAGAGATGGTTGAATATATTAGGATGATTCCACCAAATCAAAGAAGCGAGTAGGATCCCAACCATACATATGCCACCTCATCTTCTAGAAGATCCCCTTCTAGAAATTTTGTGAAGTTTAACCTTTTCTTAGCCTTTTGACATCGTCACACCCTAGCTGTAGAGTAGCCTGTGGAGACTTTGCATGCCAGTAGTATAGCAGAGGGAAACAATTAGACATTGTCTCACCCTGCCTATGGAGCATCCTGCGACGACCTTCCTTAATAGGGTTTTTGATAAGAGAAAGTCAGTCACTTTCCTCATGAAGAAAGGCTCTTTTGGGAACATTCACACATGTTGTTAATGGATAACCAAGATGAAAAAAATAATGTGTAACAGTGGATATAGGTGGCCACCCACCTCTTACAACTAGCTCACATATAGTTTTCATCTTGGCAGTTATTTCTATCTTTTTTGGTCCTAAACTTTCAGGGTCGTTTTGAGGCCCTAAACAATGTTTTTTGGGCACACCACAGTCACACTGCAGATGGATTCAAAAGGAAAAATGTGTATTCCTTGGATAAAACTGTTCAATGGGATATCATGTGCCTAAAACAAAAATCATATGCAAAAGTTACGACCCCTAGAAGTTGATGTACCAACTTACCCCATCGAGGCCCACATGACTTTTGGCGCTTCATCTCTTAGGGTTAGGTTTTTGGATGTCTAGGTTTTTCTGATTACTTAATGATGATAAAAATTTTGGAGGCCTAATTTTAATGTGCTCAGGAGAATGCGCGTATCCGACACATCTCTTCTCAAAGATTATCTACCACCATTCGAGCAATATTGTTTCATTATGCATTTTACAGTTTCAACATATTTCTTTATTGAATAGAAGTTAAGTTTCATTGTATCTTTGTTATTGTTCACTACATATCTGTGTTAATGTTATATATCTATGTTTCATTTTGTTCCGCTCATAAATACATATCATTATTCCTATGAAAATGACTCATACAACAACTAATATTGAAAAAAATTACATGAGGGATATTGCTAGGTTATATGGGATACCTAAGGCAATTATGTCAAATAGAGATACAAGGTTTAGTTGAAATTTATGCAGAGGATTATTTAAATGATTTGGTACAAATATTAACTTTATCACAACATACCATCCACAATCATATGGGAAGATAGAGAGAATCAACCAAGTGATTGAAGACATGCTGAGAATGTATGTGATGGATAAGCCATCTAAGTGGGAAGACTACTTGCATTTGGTTGAGTTTTCCTATAATAATGGGTATCAAGATTCATTGAATATGATCCCATTTGAATCTTATGGTATAAAATGAAATAATGCAATGAGTTGGGACAACCCATTAGACAAAGAAGTACTTGGGCTAGAATTGCTCAAGGATATGGAAGACCATATTGTTAAAATTAAGTAGAATTTCAAGGTAGCACAAGATAGACAAAAGACTTATGCAAATAAGAACAAGAATATAGATAGATAGTTTAAAGTGGGAGAGCATGTGTTTTTGAAATTTAATCCCAAGAAGAGCTCATTGAAGTTGGGAAGCTGTACAAAGCTAGTATCCAAATCATGTGGTGCATTTGAGATATTAGACAGAATAGGGCCAATTGCATACATGCTTGCATTGCTTGCTTCCATGAATGTGAATAATATATTTCATGTATCTTTGTTGAAAAATTATGTACATGACCCTAACCATGTTATTTATTGAAATTTGATTCAGGTGGATCCATAGGGAGACTTTCGGGTCCAGTCGATGTGCATATTGGACATTAAAGTCAAAATGCTCCGAAATTGAGTCATAGAACTAGTAAAAGTTTAGTGGACCTTCTATGGTCCTGAAGATTCTACGTGGGTGCATGAATATACCATGCGGGCAGAGTACTCATGACGTTTTGAATAATTTTGAAATTTTGATTTATGTTTTGTATATGCACTAAGAAAATTACCCAAATTAGGGGGAGGTGAATGTAATACCCTAGTTTCGAGTCCCCATATTAATAATGTATATTTTTTTTCTTTATGAAAGGTCAGAGTGCCAAAACAATTAAAAGAGTCTAGAGTGCCTAGGAAATGTAATACTTTGAACATTGCAAATATAAAATGCATCGCTGGCTGCAACATAAAAAAGGACAAGAGTTATAGGGGGTTATGATTCCATGAGAGAGGGGGATAAAGGGGCCAAGTCTTTATTATTATATTTTATTTACCCATCTTGGTAAATATTGGAGAAAAGTGGTTACATGAGTTTCCTAGGGGGAAGGCCATGTGTTTCTTGATTTCATGTAATTATATAAACACCTCTTGTGGGTTGTTTGGTAGTTCTCTCTTCATTTTGTTATCCATTCATTACTTCTCATTCATTATTCCTCATTCATTCTTGATATTGGCTTGGGAAGGAAAAACAAATTGTTTGGAAATAAGCCATTGTTGGATGGATGTAGTGATTGTTGGTGTATTCCAACCATAAATTGGTGCTTGGATGCCTGAGATGCATTGGCATGTGATAACAAAATTTCACAACTTCAAATCCCGAGAGTCCCAACATGGATATTCTCGACCAAATGAACTGGAGCCCTGGAAGGAGGTGGACATCCTAAGGGATTTCATGGAATTCATGGGAGTTCAATGTATTTGGGTGGTGCAGGCTGGAGAGAAGAGAGTTGGTGTACTTTGGATTGTTGTGCATTGAGAAACCTATGAGAGATGGAGTGATGACCAATTTGGGATGTTGAGTGTCACTCTGGAAACTGTCCTTGTGGATTCATATTCCTGGCTTAGAGGTGACCTATTTTTGAGACTTGCAACAACAACGTCTAAGGTTGGGTGGAAAGTCCTTAGTCTCCAACTAGTTGGTGATTGATTTTGTTTAAGATAAGTTCTCTCTGTCATGTGTTTCCATGATTGTATATTTATTTTCGTTGTGTATTAGTTGTTATATCTGGGATTCATATTTGTAATATGCATGCTTGTTGGTTATTGTTATGCATGGAATGTTTAAACATTCTTTTTTGTTGTAGCATGAATATTGACTATTGCATGTGTTGTAATTGTGTTTCTTTCATGTTTCTTTATTAATTAAATGTCACCAAAACTTGAAATCAGTTCAATAAGTGTGTTTGGTAGTGTGGCCTAGACTATGGGTGGTTGGGTACATTACATAACCAAAATGAATATTTTGTGGGATGTGTACGTTGGAATACTGAGAGGGGGTGAATCGATATTAGGCTACAATTTTTACCACAACTTTATTTTAATCAAAATTTGTTATTTACTAGTAGTCAATAATGAACAGTTAAATCATATAATAGACAATACACAAATATTTATTGTGGAAACCCAATTGGGAGAAAACCACAAAACTTTATTTATAAAATTTGTAAGCACCAACTTACAACATACACCAATCTACAAAAATCTTTGCAGGGACCAACCTGCAAGGGGCACCAATCCCCTTGTTGAGCACCAGCTCAACCAATGGGCATGAACCCACATAATTATTGTTTACATGCACCAACCTGTAGGAGACACCAATCCCCTTCCTTTCTCCACCCCGCCACCCTAAGAAGATTTGTAATTAGTAGTTTTCTTAAGAATACCTCTCTAACATGCTTCATCCTTAATGTCATCAAACCTCATATCATCTTCATCACTTCCATGCTATCATACATACCTAATAATCTTTGTTCTTCTCACATTTATCGCTTCACACTTCCACGCTTTCATATAGACATCAAAGTCTTTGTTCTTCTCACATCTCTTTACACCACATCCATTGCACACACCCTCACTAGACGATCAATTGATCATTATTTATAGATCTTGTGTACTAAACCATTTTTCCACATACAAAGTCATTCTCATCAAGTCAACTCCGAGTCCCTTTGACTCTTCCTCAAAATAGGGCCCTAATACTTCTCATTTCACGTGATGTGCTCACAGACCACACAATACAATTTTGACGCTCAACAGTCTTCAGATCTCATCTCGGATTCAATATTTTGTGTTTATTTACAATCACATTCATCGGGGTACCAAACACTCTACAACACGTCAATCTACAATTGTAGTCTGATATGTCCTTCATTTGATCACAATCGTCGATTTATTATTTCATATCGGGACCACCATGGTGTTGAAACACTCAACACCATCTTGACACACAAAAACCATTTGATAATTTCTTTGTTTGATCTTGTTCATCTATTTATTAGGACCATTGGTTCTATCAGATCACTTGGACCTCAAAACTCATCCACCGTTAGATTGAAATTTCAATTGAATTGTCACTTTCAATGGTTTGGATGACACTTAACTCCCCATAGAACCTCAACTATGACTGAGCACTTCTCATCGGAGTTTATCTCCCCTTGATACTACCAGACTCCTCGAACAATATCATGTGTCTTCTCTAGAATCATTGATCTATTCAATTTCGAATAGATCTTTGTCGTTAGTCAGATTTGGTGTATCACTGTTCTTCCAATTAGTGTACTCTGATGGCTTCATTTCGACAACTAATAAGATTACTCCATGTTCCATGGCCTCAATATAGATTACTCCAAACATTTAATCCACTCCGATATGACACATCTTCTTAGACGACTTCCACGTGGTTCTGGCATAGTACCGACGTGGTTACTTATGCTAATGTGGCTACTTAGGTTGACGTGGATACTGACATGGATACTTATACTGATGTGGTACTGACATCATGATGAAACCATCACGTACTTCATATCTTCTTTGTACACTTTGTTGACTTGGAACTTTGATACATGGCGACCAATGGACGGATCCCGCTCCAACACTCCGATGCAAAAGCGTCGCAAAATATTACTTTTTCGATACCATCTAAGCTTATCAATCGATGTTTAGAATATTGGGAAAGTTTCATAGCTCTAATAAGAGAGGTATAAAAAATTATTCCATCGTAGCCTTGATTTATGTGTTGACGCCTTTGAGCCTTAACTCCGACCATCATGTTTTCACTACATGTCTCTATCTTAGCCATTCGTCTAGGCTACTCTAAATTGATCTCAACCATTGGTTAGGCTCTATCTTCTGCGGATTAATATGACTATCTATACTTCCAAACAACCGCTCCGACAAAATATGGTCAATTGGATACCTCCATGTGTCTCTCCTAGATCTTGATCCTGTTCCATTTCTATTAGATTGTCATCGTTGGTCGGGGTCTATCTTCTACTGAATATTTTGACTGCTTATAACTCTAATGGTCATTGGAATTCATGTTACCTTTTTACATGGCCAAATATTCTTATGAAATGTGGTCCAGTCACTGGGTTACACTTGCCTACTTTTGTGGCATCGACCTGATATTTATGTGGCATTGTACGAATTATGATACATGGCATATGTTGTGACATTTATTGCCTGCAACTTCTTTGTCTCATGTGTCCTTCATGTGGCCCCTTCTATGGGTGTTATTTCCATGAGATATCTATGTTGGCTCATAATCATTTGGATTCCTTCCCATCCAATCATTGATTCAAATTTATTTTCTATTTCTCTGATAGATCAATGACCCATGTTGATTCATAGCTTATTTTGTCAGAGTTTCTCAATATGTCATAAGATAAATAATCTAAAAAGTCAAACTCCAAAATCCTTTCACTGTCACATCATATTTCAAATTCAGGACTTCTTTTGGCTGTGGGTCTGGTTAGATCTAGATCTAATATTTAATCTTGGTCATCCATACAAACAAACAATTATAGCACTAAATGTTAACTCCTTTCACACGGTTCCATGTCTCTTTTGTTTACATTCAATCTAAGAAATTTCACTTGGTCATTATAATCTTGTCGAAGTCTATTTCCCTTATGCATCTGGGATATTGTATTTTTCCTTTTATTCATTATCTACACATATGGATTGTTGATCTTTTTGAATGATCAACGATCAATGGCTCATACTTTATCTACCTACAAAACCTTTTCCATAATTTAATCAGTGCAATCCAAAGCTTCCTTTTATCCTATACAAACTGGTCGTCGAGCACCCTAGCAGATATCACATCAAAATTTAATCAACACATAAAGATATATAGATGCATAGGGTCCTTTAGGACTTGATCTGTCCAGTTTGATTTTTTTTACAGGTTTCGATCCTTGGACCTGTCATAATAGTCTACACGCCTTCATCTTCATAAGGAGTCACTATCAATGAACTCCATGACTACCTTTGACATCAATGAAAACACAATTCCCAACAATCTCCCCCTTTTTCATTTATGGAAACAAATTCATAAATACTGCATTCTACTAGTCTATGCAAGTCTTCCCCTATCCCTTTTCTCTCCCCCTTTGATATCAACGGAAAAGGGATTTTTCTCCCTTTTATTTTATTATTCATTTTATGTTCTCTAACTAGAAATTTTCTTGTCTTATGTAGCTCCCACTAACGTGGTACTCTTCATTTTTCTATGCATCGTGCAACCATATGCACTCTCCCCCTGAGATTTTGGTTCTATTGAGCTCCCAATAGCTTTCAGCTAAATCTTTTATTGATAAATGGGAATGAATCCCATCTTCTGTCTATGATATTCAAATGTGTCTTTGGGTAGTGGTTTTGTAAATATGTATGTTATTTTTTCCTTGGTAGGAACATATTCCAAGTTGACAATTTTATCATTTACCCGTTCCGTCGGAAAATGATATTTGATTGGAATATGTTTTGACTTTGAGTGCATCATTGTATTCTTTGAAATGATTATAGTGTTGGAGTTGTCGCATATTATTGAAATTGGAGTCTTGTATTCTATATGAATGTCTTGCAGTGTTTGTTTCATCGAAATAATTTGTGTACAATAGGATGTTGTTGCAATGTACTATGCTTCTGTTGTGGACAACAAGATTGAAGATTATTTCTTTCTTAGCCAAGATACTAAAAAAAATTCCCAAGAAGAATTCTCCTCCACTTCCTCTCTTTCTTTCATAAATATTGGCTTCCCAATATGCATCAGTATATTCTATTAGAGTAAATTCTTCTCCTTTTAGAGACCATAGTCCAAAGTCCAAAGTAACCTTTAAATATCTAAATTTTGTTTGACATCCTGCACATGTGTTTCTTTGGGTGCATCTTGAAATATTCCAAGTATCCCTACTTCATGCATTATGTTTGGCCATGAAGTTATCACATAAATTAGGATTCCTATCATTGACCTATACAGAGATTGATCAGTTTCCTTAGATTCATCCTCCTTGTTGAGCTTACATCCAATGACCATGGGTGTGCTGACAGGTTTACAATCTTCCATATCAAACTTCTTCAACATCTCTTTGATGCATTTGTTCTGAGTAATGACTATTCATTTGTTGGTTTGAGTGATCGAAAGTCCCAAAAATAATGACAATTATAGAAGCATGGATATCTCAAATTCCTTTTGCATTTCTTTTTCAAACTTTTGGCTCATTTCATAATCATTATTTTCAAAGATAATATCATCTACATACACTACAATTATCAACATTTCTGCATTATCTATTTTGATGTAGATATTTTTGTATGTTGTTCCCCTTTTGGAGCCTTGATTATGCAATTACTTGTCAAGTCTTGCGTACCATGCTCTCAAAGCTTACTTTAGGCCATATAATTCTTTCTTCAATTTTTAAACATAGTCTTAATTTTCTGACAATAGAATCCCCTCAAGTTGTTCTATGTACACTTATTCCTCTAGATCTCCATTCATGAATGTTGACTCGACATCCATTTGATATAATTTGAAATTATTAAATCTTTAAAATGCCAAAAACATCCTAATGGCTTCTAACCTTGCAACAGGTGCAAATGTTTCTTCAAAATCAATGCCTTCTACTTGATCATACCCTTTACAGACTAGTCTTTATTTATTTCTTAATACTTTTCCATCTTCATTCAACTTGTTCTTGAATACCCATTTAGATCCAATCACATTTTTATCCTTATGTCTTGGGAAAAGCTCCCAAGTCTCATTTTTCTCAATCTGATTTAAGTCTTCTTCATTTTCTTGTTCTTCTTCCTCCTTTTCTTCTTCATTTCATTTTTATTCTTCCTCATGTTCTTCTTCCTTTTCTTGTTCTTCTTCTTCTTCATGTTCATATCCTTTTTCTTTAGTATACTTGATTTATTCATCTACTCTGACATTAATACTTTCAACAATCTTTTGCATTGTCTTATTTTAACACATATAGGCTTTGCTTCTTGATGAGTATCCAAGAAAGATTCATTCATTTGATTTGGAGTCAAATGTTCATAAGTCCTCATCGTCTCATTTGATGTAACACTTGATCCCAAAAATTTGAAACTGTTGAAAGATTTCAGACTCCCTTTCCATATTTCATAGAGTGTCTTGTCACTATTGATTTTGATCAATACACTATTTAGGATATAGACAATTGTATAAACTGCTTTTCTCCAAAAATTGTCTGATATACCTGCTTCATTTATCATCATTCTAGAAATTTCTTGTACACGTCTGTTTTTCCTTTCAACAACCCCATTTTATTGAGGATTTCTTACTACTGCATATTGTCTTTTTATTCCATGTGCTTCAAATAATTCCAAAAACTCATTGTATGTGAATTCACCTCCACTTTATGACGTTAAACATTTGATTTTCATCTATGTCTCGTTCTCAACTAGAGCTTTGAATGCCTTGAATTTTTCAAATGCTTTAGATTTATTTTTGAGGAAAGTAACCCAAGTCATTCGTGTATACCCATCAATGAGTAACATGAAGCACCTTTCTCCCTACAATATTTTAGTCCTTGATAGTCCACAAATATCTGTATCTACAAGTTCCAAAGGCTTGGAAGTTGCATATTCCTTTGTTTTTAAGTTCACCCTTGACTATTTTCCATGATGACATTGCTTACAAATAGTGCTTGAGGGTTTTATGATTCGTGGCATGTCTCTTACTGCTTATTTGGTATTTATTTTTACCACATTGTCAAATTTCATATGGCCCATTCTTTTATGCCGCAATCAAATTTCATCAGTATGTCCTATAAAACACATTTCTCCATTAATATCATTAAGAACATATACATTACTTGGGGTTTTATTCCTTTTTTTGTCATCTTGCCTTTGTCTTGTTTTTTGATCTCACATTCTCAACAATTAAACATGATATTGTGTCCTTGATCACACATATGGCTTACAATGAGAAGATTGTGTTTTATATATTCAACACACAAAGCCTTTTCTATTTTAGATTTTCCATTGTCAAGACTGAGGGTCCCTTTTCCAACTATGTTTGATCTGCCATTGTCTCCAAAGGTAATGTTGCCCTCATTTTTCTTCAAGGTGATGAAAATTGTTCTATATCCTATCATATGACTAGAGCATCCATTGTCAATAAACCACTTATCCTTATTTTTCTGAGCACAGAGAGATTCTTGAAAAAACAGATAATTTTCTTTCTTTTGTTCCCAACTTATTTTCATTATAGGTGAAACTTGCTTGAGATTACTTTTGTAGTACTTTGCTCTATGTCCAAAATTATTGTAGTTATAACATATGATGTTGTAATTCATCAAGGTATAAACTGAATTAAAATTTTTCCTTGAGAATCCCTAAGTATCTCGGTAGCTATTCCTCATGTAATCTCTTCTTATACTTATTCTACAATCTATTGCTTTATGACCAAATCCATTACAAGAATAACAATAGCCATATAAAGAGTTTTTATACCTAGTTTAGTTATTCCATCTTGATGGGATAGTTTTCCAGATTCGGTCTCTGTGAGTAAAATTTGTCTCTCGTGGATCATATTGTTCTTCCCTTTTGTGGTCTTCAACTTTGATTAGATTTATGAGGGTGCCAACATAGTTCTTGGTTCTTTCTTCTCTTGATTATTTTGAAGATGTTGATTATTATTCATTAAAAATTTCCTTCCTTTTACTGTAGCCAAGGACCGTTTAGTCAAATGGTGCTCTCTGATGATTTAGGATTTCATCTAAAGATGTAGAGCTTCTTGTTGATTTCTTCAACTTTTTTTTTAGGTGGACTATTTTAGATTTAAGAGTGTTGCATATATCTTATTTTTCTTTCAGTTGATCCTTTAGAAATTCTTCAATATTCTTTGATTCTTCTACTTGACCCTTTAAGGTGATTATTGTCTTATTTGTCTCCTTATCGTCATATTCCTTATATTTGTATTTATGTAGTTCCATCTTTTTCGTTTTATTCTTGTCCTTAATTCTATAATTTTCTTCTAGGGAACTAATGAGTTCTGCTTCAAAATTTACTTCTGCATAATTGTTTTCTTCTATTAAATCTATATCTTCATTTGTTTGTGTTTCCAGACCCATAAAGAGAATCTCGTCTACTTTACTATTTCTATCATATGATGAACATTTGTCTTCATTGGTATATATATTCTTCCTTTGTCTGTAAGGATTTTTCTTCTTTTCAATCTTCCTTTTGTTGGTTTTCTTGAAATTAAATTCTTCTTTCTCATTAGTATTTTCACAAGTAAATTTATAATCAAAGTGTCATATTTTTCAAAAATTTAATTTTTTTAAAGGGATCTTAGCTTTGTATCTATTTTTGAGCTTCCTAAAAAAAGCTTTCTTCTTCCTCATCCAGTTCTCTATCTGAGCAATCACTTATCTTTCACTCTATCTTCTTTGATGACTTAAAGGATGCTTCCTTCCTCTATGTTCTTGGTGGATTATCATGTTCTATTCTCATTTCATATTCAGTTAGGGTTCCATGTAGCTCATCCACAATTAGATTATCCATATCCTTGATTTCTTCAATAATTGATATCTTGGGATTAAATATTGAGGGAAGTGATATGAACACCTTCTATACAATACTATTTTCTTCAACATATTTTCCTAATCCTTTGATGTAGTTTATAACCGAATTCACATGAAGAAGAAAGGATACAATGTTCTCTTCTTCATTCATCTTGAGAGTCTCAAATTGTCCTTTATAGATTTGTGACTTTTCTCTCTTAACCTTATTATATCCTTAATAAATATTTTTTAGTTTGTCCCAAATTTATTTAGCTGAGTCACACCACATGACTTCAATGTATACTGATTTTATTAATCCACAAAGAATACCATTTCTGGCCCTTGAATTATTTTTACTGAGCCTAATTGAGTCGTATTAGTTGGAGTGGCTCGAGTTTTGTATCCATTTACTAATAAATCCCACACATCATATCTGAGTGACATAAAAAAGGATTTCATTCTTATTTTATAGAAGAAATATTCTAATCCATCAATCTTGAGGATTTTTTTGTGGAAAACCCTTCCTATCCCTCCACTGTGAGGATTCACCTTCCAACAATTAGGTTCTTTCTGAAGGAACCTGCTTTGATACCAATTGTTGGAATACCGAGAAGGGGGTGAATCAATATTACACAATAATTTTTACCATAAATTTCTTTTAATTATAATTTTTTTATCTATCAATAGTCAATAATGAATAGTTAAATCATATAATACATAATACAGAAAGATTTACCATGGAAACCGAACTGGGAGAAATTCACAAAACTTTATTTATAAAATTTGTAAGAACTAACTTACAACAGACACCAATCTACAATAATCCTTGTAGGCCCAAACTTGCATGGGATGCCAATCCCCTTGATTAGCACCAACTCAACCAATGGGCACCAACCAACAAAATTATTGTTCACATGCACCATCTTGTAGGAGACATTGATCCCCTTCCCTGCTCCACCTTGCCACCTTGAAAATATTTGTAATTATTAGTTTTCTTAAGAATACCTCTCCCGCATGCTTCATCCTTTGTGTCATCAAACCTCAGATCATCTTCATCGCTTCGATGCTATCATACGAACCTCAAAATATCTTTTCTTCTCAAATTTATCGCTTCATGCTTCCACACTTCCATATGGACCTTAGAGTCTATGTTATTCTCACAACTCTTCACACCACATCCATTGCACACACCCTCACTATATCTACCAAGCGATCATTATTTATAGAGTTCTTGTACTCAACCATTTGTCCACATACAAATTCGTGCTCATCAAGTTGGCTACAAGTGTTAGAAAAACAGGATCGCGAAGCAATAAAATAAAATAAAATGAGGAAATAAAACACACAAGATACCCAATATAATAGAGACACATATATATGTGGTTCACCTAGTGTGGGCTATGTCCATCAAAGAAATTGCCAGGTCCTTCCTTTTTATTATCCAACAAAATGAAGGGATACAACCTACAAATCAACCATTGTAAATTCCTCTTCTTCCTCTCACAGTATCCTCTCTCAAAATACAATAATCACACTAATACATAGCCCCAATACATTTCCCTCATAAAATTACAATATTTTACAAGGAAATGTTTCCCAATATTTTGCTTCGAGTGCGCTTCCCACGAATCTCTTGCCAAGGGGGGGCTACAAAAATTCTCTAAGCCCCCCCACACCCCCTCGTTAGGGAATGGGGTCCAAGCATAGCTGAAACAAACCTCTGAATCAAGAAGATAATTAGGCTCCACAACCAGCAATATCCCATTTGGAGACTGATCACAACAACTCCAATGTTGTTGTACCTGCTGGACTATACTCCACCTTGGATCTGAAAATTTTCTCATCTTCACCTTCATGCTTGAATACCAACTGAAACTGAGAAGGAACTCAATTTCTCCCTGGTTACTCCCTTTGTTAACATGTCTGCAAGATTATGGCTAGTATGTATCTTTTCCAACTTCAAATGTCCATCTTCCAAGATGGATCATATCAAATGGTACATGGGATGCATATTCTTAGTATTTTAATGGAAGGTTGAGTTCTTTGCAAGATGAATGACACTCTCACTTTCACAATACAACTTTCTACTCTCCTACTTCTTTCCCAATTCCTCCATAAAACTCTATAACCAAATCATTTCTTTACTAGCCTCTATAGCAACAACATACTCTACTTTTGTTGTTGAAAGTTGATCCGAAATATATTTGCAAAACGAAATGAATACATATTATTATAAAAGATATGATTAACATAGAATAACAAATATACAGTAAAAATAGTTTCTATTCAATAAGGGAATAAGATGAAACTGTAAAATGCAGTGGAAACAAGCTTGCTAGAATGGTGGCAAATTATCTCTGAGAAGAGATGTGATGACTATGCTCATTCACAAGAAGACGATTATAATGAGTCTCTGAAGGAATTTTTACAATAAAAAGGAATGTTAAAATTGATAGACATCCAAAAAACCTAACCCTAGGATATGAAGCACCAAAAGTCATGTGGGTCCTGTTTGGGTAAGTTAGTACATCAACTTCTCGAGGTCGTAACTTTTGCATACCATCTCCGTTTTAGGTGCATGATAGCCCATTGGAAAGGTCTATCCGAGGAATACACATTTTTCTACAATATATCAAACATCATTTTGACTGTGGAGAGCCCTAAAAAATGTTGTTTAGTTCCTCAAAACAACCCCGCAAGTCGGGGACCCGAAAAACTAGGGAAAAAACTGCCAAACTAGAAAACTGCCAAAATGAGCTAGTTGGAATAGGTGGGAGGCCACCAAAATCCATCTAGATCAATACTCCCCCGTTAGGAATAAATGGTGTCATGTTCTCCATTACATTGAGTTCTCCCAACAGATGAGGAAATTTATGTTGAATTTGGCCCTGGGGGAGCCACTTTCCTTGCTGCAGGAGTTGCCCTACTTTGACAACTCGATAAAGCTAGATCCTTTGCTAGTGAGTTCCCTTGATTCATTTTTCCACAATCTGATCAATGTATTTATGTTGTATGTAGTCGGGGTTGAGATTTATTGGTGTCATTTGTTCTGATATCTCTGAGGTGTCCAATAATGGTGGGAAATATGGTCAAAGGATATCCACGTTGAACAATGGGTGCAAGCCAAGGAAAGGAGGAATGTTGAGCTTGAAATAATTATTGCCCACGACCTTGGTGATGGTGTACTACCTATAACACATTGGGATAAGATTCCTATGGGGTCCTGTAAGGCACTCTTTCTGCAAGTGCAACCAAACTTTTTTGCCCATATGAAACTTATGTGGCACCTAGTGTTGATCATGGCATTGCTTGTACTTGTCATTGGAATTCTGTAGGATATCCTGAACCTATTAGTAGATGTGTTGGATCCACTCAATGAAAAGAGTGTCTTTATCAACTTCAGTTGGAGCAGGAGATGATTCGGTCGAGGTGACTGCAAGGGGTAGTGAAACAATTATGGGACCCAATGGTTGGAATCCCAACCCCACCTGAAAGGGGTTGTGGTCGATTGAGCTATGCAGGACTCAGTTGTAGGTATGCTAAACATAAGGGAGACTCTCATCCCATGTGTGAGGGTTCTTGGAATTATACATGTGCATGATATGCATGATCATTTTATTTACGACCTTGGTTTGGCCATCTCTCTAGGGGTGGAAGGTCATGGATTTGGTGAGCTTGGTGTCCAACAGTGACTAGAGGCTTGACCAGAATGTGATGAGAAATTGAATGTACTGATCTGAGAAAATGGTTTGTGGGATTTAAAAAAGTACCTAGAATCATTCAAAGAATATCTTGACAGTGGCCTCTGCTATGATGCTCTTCTTGCAGGTAGCCAAAATCACCATCTTAGAAAAGTGATCCAAAACCACAAAAACACATTTGTTTCCCTGCTTGGTGGATGGGAGGCCTGACATGTAGTCCATTGGGATGGATTCCCATGGCCTATTAGGAGTAGGAAGAGGGGTGTACATGCCTTGTTTCTTAGTGGTCTATTTGGAAATCACACAGGAAGTGCATGACCTGATATACTTACTGACCTCCTGTCGAAGTTTCGGAAAGTAGAAATGTTTCTAGAACATTTCCACTATATTTTCAACGTCGAAGTGGCCTACCACCATATTGTAGTGGGCTTCCGAAATCAGCTTCTCTCGCTTGCTTTATGGAACCCAAATATGACCCAGACAAGACAACATCTTGTCCTGAAGATGGAAATTAGTGACAACTGCATTTGCGCCCAACATTTGGTAGGTGGTGGAAAAGTCTGGGTCTTTCTCATAGATTTGGGGCCATCCATAGGTCTCATGGCCGAAAGAGTCTAGCACTGTGGTGAGTGTCACAACTGGTGATATGCTAAGGAAATCAACGACATGGTTGGGGTTTCCCATTTTATACTTTATGTTATGGTGGAATTGTTGCAAGTACATGGACCACTTCTGATGGAGGTCATTCTACAATTTTCCTTGTGTCTACATGAACTATAATGGCTTAGGATCAGTGTGGATGACTGTCTCCTTCCCAAGAATGTAATGTCTCCACTAGAGGAAGGCTTGCACAATGGAGTACATTTATTTTTCATAGGTAGGGTACTTATGGACAACATATGATGGTGTCTCACTATGATAGGCCATGGGGTGGCTGTGCTGAGTGAGAACGACTCCCACAACATAGTCTAAAGAATATGTCTCGATTTCAAAGGGTTGTTGTTGTTCTGGTAGTGAAATTATTGGGGCTGAGCACAAGAGTTGCTTCAAATCATTGAACGCTTGTTGTTGGGATTGACCCCACAAAAATTTCTCCTTACCACCACCCCTGGTTACTTGGCTGAGGGCCCATGCAATATGGGAGAATCCCAACACAAACCTGTGGTAGAAATTGGCAAGGCCCAAGAAGCTTTGAAGCTCAGTGAGTGTGGTTGGGGTTGGCTAGTCACAAATAACTTGGATTTTGGTTGGATCCACATGTATGCCATGCTAAGAAATGATGTAGCCCAGGTAATGAACCCTATCCATGCCGAAGGGGAATTTTTCCAAGTTGGAGTAGAGCTGGTGCTATTGCAAGGTGTGCAGAACCTATTGAATATGCTTCAAGTGTTCTGCCCAAGTCTTTCTTGTAAATGAGGATGGCATCAAGATACACCACTAGAAAATTACTGGTGAATGGTCGTAAGATATCGTCCTTCATCCTCATGAAAGTGGCTGGAGCATTTTTCAAACCAAAGGGCATGACCAACCATTCAAAAAGACCTTCCTTTGACTTGAAGGTGGTCTTCCATACATCTGTCTGTTCTATTAGGACCTAGTGGTAGCCAGACTTTAGATCAATATTATTGAAGTATTTTGCCCCTGTGAGCTGATCAAGGAGGTCGTCGATTCAGGGAATCAGGTACCAGTTTCTAACTGTGAATTTTTTCAGGTCCCGATAATCAATGCAGATTCACTAGGTTCCATCTTTCTTTTGTACCACCACAATTGGGCTCTCGCAAGGTGATGAGTTGGGATGGATGTGCCCCTTGTGGAGTAGTTCTTGGATCTATCACTTTATCTCCTCATTCTCTAACAAAGAGCGATGATAGGCTGGCCCATTGGAAAGTGGTGCATCAGGGGTTAGATCGATGGGGTGCTTGACGTTATAGTGCAAAGGTACCCTGGTAGGTGAGTAGAAGATATCTGAGTATTCTTCCACAATGTTATCTACTTTCTTCTGTTGTGTGGAGAGGTTGACCGCCAAGACCTTGGATGTGGCCTCGATCTTTCGCTCATTCTGAGAGAGAATCACAAAGAAGACAAACTTCTCTATCTGAGAGATTACCTTTCTGCATTGCGTGGAAGAGATCAAGGAAATAACATTGGGCAGGACTTCCTTGCGTATCATGTACAATTTATTGTTCAAAGTAATAATAACACTGCGAGGCCTAGACTCACATATAGCATGGTGTTTCCATAAATATGGTTGGCCCAAAATAACATTACAAAATTCGAGAGGGGAAGCATCACACAATACCTCATATTTGAAGGGCTTGATTTCGTATGACATACAACACTATTGGCTGATGTGGATGTTGCTTCCTTGGCGGAGCCATCCGATGGTGTAGGGATGTGAGTGCAGAGTTGTCAGCAGGGTGAATCGCTTGACAACCTCTGCTGAGATGAGGTTCTTTTGGCTACCGTTATCAATGATGAAGTGCAATGGGGTATCCTTCACCCACATCTGTGAATGAAAAAGGAGCTCGCCTTCCTCTGGCTCATCTAGTTCAATGGGATGGAGCTTGGTGGTAGCAACAATAGCACTGGGTTTTGCGTCAATGATCTATCTCCCCCTTTCTGGTTCTGATTCAGAGTCGAAACCTGCATCTAATTCAGAGACTTTCACCTCAACCACCAGTGACTTCTTCGAGCGACAATCAACAATGTTATGCCAGGGGATATTATGGAATTTTCACCACTTCCCGATATCTTTCTTTGTGTTTCTGATGTCCTTCTTTGCTTGCGACCTAGACTGGTTGTCCTGAGGCTATCCTTATTTGGTATTTCCTTTTTTTTGCAGGTTGTGGCCGCCCTTTCCTGGCTTTTGTTGTGATGGGTTCTTAGTCCCAAATTGCCGCATCTTTTGTTTGAGCTTCTGCTCGATTTTGACGACATATGGGTAGGCCACGCCCAAGGATGAGATGTCCAGAAACTAAATTTTGTCCTGAATGTATATATGCAGACTGTCATGATACTTGAGGGTCGCTTAGAATGTTTTATACCTATCTTGGTGCACAAGGTATGGAAGGTATTTGTGAACTTGGGCACCGCTTGGTCTCTTTCCTACCATAGCATGGTCCATTTTGTGTACAGGTCGTCAAAACTTCCAACATGGTAGTATTTTTCCTTAATAGAATCCCTAAAGGAATCCCAGGTGACTGTGACTATAAATAATGAGGGTTCCTCTGTTTTCTTTTTCTCACAAAAATTTTCCCACCAATATTTGACATGGGGGACGGCTTTGGGGAGCGCAAAAGTAATATTTTCTCTATTTGAGAAGTTATGAATAGATAAATACCCTTCTAGTAGATTCAACCATTTTTCTAGCGCATATGCCTCTATCTTACCTTCAAATATAGGAATATCGAAGTTGATTTGTACCTTAAAGGGGGTGGTGCCTTCGTTTGAGGAAGATGTGTCGCATGTTGGTAACAACCAAAGGATTTGTGAAAAACTATCCATCATCTCGTTCCTTTGTTGCGTGAGGGATTCCTCGAGCAACATTTTGAAGGGATATCTTGTCCTTTCATCTTTATTTTCTTCTTCCATGAGAGGTCGTTTGGGCGTGCGATAGCATTTTTCCTCAAGAGAAACAAGCTCGAGACCTAATTCTGTGTACCCTGACCTCGTTGCGGACATGCATTAAGAACGACAAGGAGAAGACCGCTCTAATACCACTGATCCAGAATGTATTTGAAAAACGAAATGAATACATATTATTATAAAAAAATATGCTTAACATAGAATAACAGATATACAACAAAATTGGTTTGTATTCAATAAGGGAATAAGGTGAAACTGTAAAATGCAACGGAAACAAGCTTGCTAGAATGGTGGTGTCTTATCTCTGAGAAGAGATGTGATCACAGGGCTCATTCACAAGAATATGATTACAATGAGGCTCTGAAGGTCGTTTTACAATAAACAAGAATTTCAAAATCCCTATACATCCAAAAAACCTAACCCTGGGAGATGAAGCACCAAAAGTCATGTGGGCCCCATTTGGGTTAGTTAGTACATCAACTTCCGGGGGTCATAACTTTTGCATACGATCTTCATTTTAGGCACATGATATCCCATTGGAAATTTCTATCCGAGGAATACCCATTTTTCTACTATTTATCAAAAGTCATTCTAGCTGTGGCGATCCCTAAAAAACGTTGTTTAGGGCTTCAAAACGACCCCACAAGTTGGGGAACCGAGCACTAGGGAAAAAATTGCCAAACTGGAAAGCCAAAATGAGCTAGTTGGAATAGGTGGGAGGCCACCGACATCCATATGGATCAAAAGTAAAATAACATGTTTTAGTTTTGAAATCTAACTTACTATCACTCCACCTATGGTAAAAACATACCTTGTGGTTCTCCTCCTACTATCTTTATCGCCTGCCATATATGAATCAACATATCATTGTAGAACAATGTTTGAACCTCCAAAACATAATGCATGAGTGGAAGTACCTCTCAAATACCTGAGAATCGACTTTATTTCCTCCCAATGTTCTTTACATGGATTGTTCATATACCTGCTCACAACTCCCATTGCATGTGCAATATCTAGTCTTGTGCAAACCATCACATACATCAAGTTGCCAGCTGCTAATGAATAAGGGACCCTAGACATGTATTCTATATCCTCCCGTGCCTTGGGACACATTTTCTTAGTCAATTTGAAATGGATGGCCAAAGGTGTATTAACTGGTTTTGCATTCTGCATTCTAAACCTCTCCAACACCTTCTCTATGTACTCACCCTGAGACAATACCAATTTGCGATTTTTCCTGTCTTTTGTTATTCTCATACCAAGGATTTTCTTTGTAGCACCCAAATCCTTCATCGCAAATGAATTAGATAATTTATTCTTGAGCACATTTATATCTTGCATATTAGACCCTGCAACAAGCATGTCATCTACATACAATAGCAATATAATATAACTTCCATTTTCTAGCCTTTTAAAATAAACACAGTGATCATAATGACATCTACTATAACCTTGTTCTGTCATAAACCTGTCAAACTTCAAATACCATTGCCTTGGATCTTTCTTTGGGACATATAATCTCTTCTTCAACCTACATACCGAATTTTCTTTCCCTTTGACCTGTTCTTTTCCGTCGCATTTCCTCACTAATAATAACACCAACAACATCATCAAATTTTAGAGTGTTTGAACAAAAGACATAGTTATTTACAACCATGATCAAGCCATTCCAACTTTCTAGAAATGAGCACAGGATTAGAAGATCCCTGACCTCATCATCAAGGTCCACTTTTACAAAACTTAGTTGATTAGTAATCGTATTAAATTCATTTAAATGATTTTCAATAGACCCACCTTATGACATCTTCATATTAAATAATCGCTTCATTAGAAATACCTTATTGGACATCAAGGGTTTTTCATATAGTTAGCCAATGCATCCATCAGTTCCTTCATTGTATTTTCTTTTGAAATATTGAAATCCATTGATGCTGCCAGGCTCAATTGTATCATTCCTAGAGCCTTTTTGTCGAGAACCTCCCATTCTTCATCCTTCATGGTCGTCGACTTCTTTGCCAATCCGACCAATGGTAGGAATAGATCCTTCTGATATAAATAATCTTCCATTTGCATATTCCATAAATGGTAGTTTTAGTTGTTAAATTTCTCAACCCTAAACTTTCCATCTTCCACCATTGCTCCCATGTGAACCAGGTACCCTCTTTTCCTGCAAGTTGCCTTTCACTTTGATATCAATTGTTAGAAAAATAGGATTGTGAAGCAATAAAATAAAACAAATGTAGATATAAAACACATAAGACACACAATACAATATAGACAAAGATATATGTGGTTCACCCAGTGTGGGCTACGTTCACTAGAGAAATTGTCAAGTCCTTCTAGGTTTCCTTCTAGGGAAAAAAACCCTAAAATAACTTCTATCATCAGATCTGTGACCTTATAATGAATGGTCCATATTGACTATGAAATTACAATATTTTACAAGGAAAATTTTCCCAATATTTCGCTCTAGGGGCACTGTCCCCGAATCCCCCACCAGGGGGGGGCTACAAAAATTGTTGCCCCCCCTCTGGACCCCCCTGGTGACAGTTGTGGGGGAAAATACGCCCCACACCCCTGTTAGGGAATGGGGTCCAAGAACAGATGAAACAAACCTATGAATCAAGAAGATAATCGTGATCCACAACCAACACCAAGTCCCTTTGTCTCTTCCTCAAAATCGGGTCCTAACACTTCTCATTTCACGTGATCTTCTCATAGACCACACAACATAATTTTGATGCTTAGTAGTCGTCGGATCTCATCCTAGATTCAATATTGTCCATTTCTTTGCATTCGTGTTCATTGAGGTACCAATACCCTCTACAACACTTCAATCTATAATAGTCATATTATTTTTCCTTCATTTGATTAAAACCATCGATTTATTATTTCATATCAATACCACTAGGGTACCGAAACACTCAACACCATCTTGATGCACAACATTTGGTCAATCATTTATTCGTTTGATATCATCCATCTATTTATTGGGACCACCAATTCTATCGTACCCTATGGACCTCAAAACTCATCCACCATTAGATTGAAGTTTCAATTGAATCGTTATTGTCAATGGTTGGGCTGACACTTAACTACCCATAGAACCTTGACTATGACTAAGCACTTGTCATAGGATTTTATCTCCCTGCGAGACTATTAGACTCCTCGAACAATACCATGTGTCTTCTCCATAATAGTTGATCTATTCAACTACAAATAGATCTCTTCCATTAGTCAGAGTTATTCTATCGTAGTTATTCCAGTTAGTGTACTCCTATAGCTTCATTATGACAACCAATGCTTCGTAGCCTCAATCTAGATTACTCTGAACAAATAATCCACTCTGATATTATGTGGATGCGTAGACGGCTTCCACGTGGGTCTGAAATGGTACCGACGTGGTTACTTATGATGATGTGGCTACTTGTACTGAGGTGGCACTGACATCATCACTTACTTCATCTCTTTTTTGTACACTTTACTGACTTGGTACTCTGATATGTGGCCACCGATGGACGAAATCTGTTCTAACAGTTCAATGCAAAATCATCGAAGAATATTTTTTTTTCGATACCGTCAGAGCTTATCAATCGACGTTCATAAGATTTGGAAATTTTCATAGCTCTGATAAGAGGGGTATTGAAGAATATTCCATCACAACCGTGATTTACGTGTTGATGCCTTTGAGCCTTAACTACGACCATCAAGCTATTTCCATGTGTCCCTATCTTAGCTACTACTCTAGGCTACTCTGATTTGATCTCGACCATTGGTCAAGGTATATATTTTGCAGATTATTCCAACTATATATACTTCTGAACAACCGCTCTGATAAGCTATGTTCAATGGGACACCTCCATGTGTCTCTCCTAGATCTCGATCATTTGTCATTCTGAGTAGATCGTCATCGTTGGTCGCAGTATATATTCTACTGAGTATTCCTACTATTCATAACTTTGATGGTCATTGGGATTCTTTTTACCTTTGTACGTGGCCAAATATTCTTATGACACATGGTCCATTCACTAGGTTACACTTTCCTACTTTCATGGCACTGATCTAGTATTTATGTGGCACTGTATGAATTCTGATATGCGACATATGATGTGACATTTATTATCTGTAAATTATTTGTCTCATGTGGCCCCTTATATGGGTGTTGGGTGTCGTAGAACTGACGTGGACATAACATGCCATCTAAGTTGGCTCATAATCATTCAGAGTCCTCCCCATCCAATCATTGGTTTAGATTTATTTTCCATTTCTCCAATAGATCAACATTCCCTGTTGATTCAAAGCTTCTTTTGTTGGAGTGTCTCAAGATGGAATGAGATAAATACTCCAAAAAATTGAACTTTGAAATCCTTTCATCATCACATTGGGTGTTGAATTCAGGACTGCTTCTGGCCGTGGATCTGGATCTAATACTTAATCTCAGTCATCCATACAAACAAAAATTTTGGCACTAAAAGTTAACTCCTTTCGCATGGTTACATGGCTATACCATTTAAATTCAAGCTAATAGCTTTCACTTTTTCATTATAATCTCGTCGAAGTCTATTTCCCTTATGCATGTGGGATATTGTCTTTTTCCTTTGCTTCATTATATTCACATATGGATCGTTGATCTTGTTGAATGATCAATGATAAATGAATCATGCTTTCTCTTCTCACAGAACCTTTGCCAAAATTTAATCAATGCAAGCCAAAGATTCCTTTGATCCTCTGCAACTTGGTCGTCAATCACCCTAGTAGATATCTTGTCAAAATTTGATCAACACACTGACATATATAGATGCACAGGGACCTTCTTGACTTTCTCTATCTGGTTTGATTTTGTCTACAGGTTTCGATCCTTGGACCTGTCATCACAATATTTATGCCTTCATCTTCATAGGGAGTCACTATCAATGACCTCCATGACTACCTTTGACATCAATGACAACACAATTTCCAATAGTATAGATGTTTTCAAAGAGGGACTTGGTGGAGTTCTTACTAAAAATGGGCATGTGATTTGTTATTAATCTAGGAAGCTTAAGAWGCATGAAAAGAACTATCTTGCACATGAATTTGAACTCACTGCAATAGTTCATTCACTAAAGGTATGGAGACATTACTTGATGGGGAGAAAATTCAAGTTAAGAAGAGACCAAAGTGGTTATAAATATTTATTTTAACAACAAACTTTAAATGTTAGGAAAACAAGATGGTTGGAATTTCTTTGTTAATATGACTTTGATATTAAATATAATAGAGGGAAGGAGAACAAATTTGTTGGTGAACTCAGTACAAAAATACATGCATTTCATGCTATAACCATTAGTATGTGCAAATCTAATTTTACGAACAAAATTCTTGAGGCTCGTACCTAAGTCCGACGAGCATTATCTCCATTAAAAGAAGGCTTGTAGCAAGACAATGTACAACAAAATTATGCATATTAAAAGTTGGAAGAGAATAACTTTCTTATGCATAAAAATAGAGTTTGTGTCCCTAATTATTATGAATTAAGGAAGCTTGTATTAAAATAAATGCATATTGTTCCATATGATGGACATCCTAGTTATCAGAAAACAATTATAATAGTAAAAAGTCAATACTTTTGGCTAGGAGTGGAGAAGGATGTAGATGATTATATAGCAAGGTATATGGAATGTCAAATAGTAAAGGATGAGCACAAACATCTAGGTTTGTTGCAACCATTACCAATTTCAGAGTGGAAAAGGGAAGTGGTAACTATTAATTTTATCACTAAGTTTCCCAAGACAGTAAGAAAACATGATTTAACAATAGTAGTGGTGGAAAAATTAACCAAATCAATTCACTTTTTTATAGCTAAGTTGGCTCGTAAGGAAATAAAAATAGAAAATATTTACTTGAAAGAGATTGTCAGGTTGCATAAGGTACCTAAAACAATTATTTCAGAAAGAGATTTAAATTTTACCTCAAACTTTTGGAAATGATTATTCCAAGGTTTTGGCACAAATCTGAATTTCAATATAGTCTATCATCCACAAATAGATGGGAAAACAGAGAGAGTCAATCAAGTGATTAAAGACATGTTAAGAATGTATGTGATGGATAATCCATCCAAGTGGGATGATTACTTGCATTTAGTAAATTTTCTTACAATAATGGATATCAAGATTCAATAAAGATGAGTCCATTTGGGGCATTGTATGACATAAAGTGTAATACTCCATTTAGTTGGGAAAATCAATAGACATAGTAGTACTTGGGCCAAGGTTGCTCAAAGAAATAGAAGAGAAAATGGTCAAGATCAAGAGGAATTTAAAAACAACATAGGGAAGGAAAAAGAGTTGCGTAGATAAAGGTAGAATACCAATAGGGAGCATGCATTTTTGAAAATAAAACCAAAGAAAAGATCATTGAAGTTGGGGAGATGCACTAAATTGGAAAACATATATTGTGGCCCTTTCAATATGTTGGATGGGATAGGACCTATTGCATACATGCTTGCATTTGCTACTACCATAAAAGTTCATAATGTGCTTCATGTGTCAATATTGAAAAAGTATGTGCATGATCCTAATCATGTCATTGATTGACCTCTAATTCACGTGGAATTGGAAGGAGATTTTCAAGTACAACCAATCTGTATATTGGATAGGAAGGTCATAATGCTCGGGGAAAGAGTCAAAGGGCAGATAAAGGTCCAACAAACCCACTACAACCTTGAAGAAGCAACATGGAAGTTGGAGGATGCAATGCAATAGGCATATCCACAATGGTTTTGGCATTTTGATGTAAAAATTATTGTATATAATGATGAAGTACATTGAGTATTTTGCAAAATCTAGGGGGAGGGGAATGTCATACCCTAGTTTTGTTTTCTAGATTAGTATCGTGTATGTATATGATTAATCACTAGAAGTTGAATGATGTGATATGTAATATTGTACATTGAATGATAATAAAAAAAATATACATCATAAGTTGTACAAGAGAAGGGAAAAAGAATGGGAGGGTTATGAGTCCACAAAAGAGGAAAGAAAGGGGACTTAGGAGGCTCAAGGGAGCTTAAGAAAAATAATTTTATTTTATTTATAAGCCTACATTCTTAACCTTGTTTAATTAGTTCTCTTTAATGCATGTTTATTTTTATCCTAACCTTTGATTAATTACATGAAGGAGGTATTTGGGCTCTCCATAGAGATATGTGACCCCTTCATGCCATGCAAACTTATGCTATACCTTTTTTCCATTCAAGCAAATTGGGGAAATGGAAACTATCATTTAGTAGGGGAAAATCGAGTGACTTATCTCCGTGCCAAGATACAACCACAGATTATGAAGGAATTATGATCGTGTGGAATGATAATCGTTGTCATTGAGGAATTTTTCTATAGTTGATAATCCTTGGAATCCCAACAGTGAGATTTCCTAGTTAGCATATGCTAGAGTCCCAGAGGGAAGTGGGATAGACTAAGGGACTTCTTAGTAGATATCAGGATCACATTCCTTAGGTTGCGCAGGTTGATGGGGAAAGAGGGTTATGAATTGGGACTATTGTAGGTGTAAATATTATCTAGGAACCTAGGAATTGGGCTATGAGAAGAGATTTAGAGCCAACCATAGGAAAAATTCACCCTTGTGGATTCATAGCCTTAGCTCAAGGGTGGCCTCTATTGTAAATATAATTGGTAGAACATGGAGCCTATGGTTGGGCGAAACATCCTTCTTCTATATCCAGTTGGTGGACAATTTTCAGACAAATAAATGTTCATGAATGTACTATTGAATTGTGCTAAATTAATGATGTTTATGTTATAGTTTTGTATTACTTTTTGGTTTGTTTAGTTTCGTTTGCATGTGTAAGTCTGGAATTATAATTCATGGTGCGATTGTAACCTAATGATTAATTAATATTGCACAAGTTTGCATTGTCATGCCTATATGTCTTAGTGCATTAATAGCAAGATAGTGAGAAAATGTCCATGATCTTTGTGATAGACATAAGAAGACATTAAAATCCAAGTAACCATAAACCTTGTATCAATTGAATTGTATATTATGATAGTGAGAAAATGTCCATGATCTTTGTGATAGACATAAGAAGACATTAAAATCCAGGTAACCATAAACCTTGTATCAATATTCTTCTTAATTGAGTTGAATTGTATATTATCTTAGACAAATTGCTTTATTTTTTACTTTATAATAAAACATATATATTATATTATAACATGCTTATAATAACTATACTCTTGCATAAGTTAATTCCCACTAGCTCAATCGGTTAAGGTGTGGGTTTTTTTTTCTAGGCGACCCAAGTTCAATACCCTTACGGTGAGTTTAGTTGGGAGGAGACACCCAAAAATCCATCCATATTAAGAGTTGGTGCGACCCAGGCTAGATGTGATCCCCGAGTGATTTTACAGCTTAGATGTCCTTGAGTTGTGGTTCTTAGCCAATGGTTAAAAATGTTGACCTCACAAGTTACAGACACATTTCTAACAAACAAAAAAACTATACTCTTGCATAATATATTAGTGTATCTCGTAAAAAAAAAAAAAAAAAAATTGACTAAAGTTGCAAAATTCGATATCTTCACAGCATAGCCCTTGAAAATAAATTATCATCATCTTTATATGGTGAGCCCCTATTTTTTTAATCAATTAACTTATCAGTACACACTAACGTGACCATGTAAGCAATCCTTAAAGGGTATCTTGTGGGCACTATAAAACTAACTAAAGTTATTGAAGCATATCCCCAAAGTCATACGGATGGCAAGGCATTAACAACCCAAAACAACACTTTGAAGACACCCACCAAAAGAATTGACAAAAATAGGAGTGATGGAATTGCTTTATGCTTTATAAGATTGATGTGGTTGCTTTATACCATGAATTTGGGGTAGTTGGGTTCTCGACCTGATCATCTCAGTTGTTTTATTGCAATAAATATATTGACATATAAGTCCAACTTGAGGTGGATATTTAAACCACCAACCCCTCCCCATGATAGAGGAAGCTCGCCTTTTTAAAATAAATAATGTGGGGGCAGTCACGAAGACTTCGAACCATAACTCGTGCAATAACCCACTTGCTTTACCCCACCTCCATGTTCATTTATCTCCACTTGTCTCAATATTCTACCCCTTTTAGCATGTGTGACGTGTACACTATTTGCTAGCTCCTTTTTATATATAGGATGTGTGACGTGTACACTATTTGCTAGCTCCTTTATATATAGGATGTGTGACGTGTACACTATTTGCTAGATCCTTTTTATATATAGGATGTGTGACGTGTACACTATTTGCTAGCTAATTTATTCGGGAATTTTTATTTTGTATGTAGGATGAATAGATATGTCAAGTTGGTGTGTGAATAATAAAGTATGCATGATAAATTGTTAGATATGTTGTGTTTAGTGTTTATAAATAGTTGCTTTAATTTTCTCCTTTTAATGGGTTGTGTGATATATGCAAGTGTATATGGTTAAAATGTTGTCTATTTAATGTGGTATAAGTTTGTTAAGTTTGATATATTTTATCCTTTTTCATCCTTTGTATTTCACATTGTCTCGAAGGTGGATTTTTTTTTGTTGTTGTGTAAAAGTCTTTACATTTTATACTAACTTATGTCAATGGACATGGGTTTATATTGGTTGTGGCATCTCTATTAATATATTGTTATATCGGTGGCAAGATGTGTATGCTTTCTACTCAATCTATTTCTTCTTTTTATGTGGATTGTGTGTATTATTCTTAAGATTATAAAATTCTTTATCCATGTGTATCTTGCATTGTTTAAGGGGAGATCTACACAAGTCTAAAAGTCCTTATTTACATGTCATGCATTTTCATGCAAATAGGAAAGGTCCATAATGCCCATGGTCTTTTCTATTAACATATTGCTAAATTGACTTCAGGATGCATATGTCGTTTACTCAACCTTTTTCTTTATATGAAGTGTGTGATGCACGTGAGTGTATGGAGTTAAAATTCTTTTTGCTCAACATCCTCCCCCTATATGGTTGAATGTCGTGTATGGTTAAAATATCGTCTACTTAATGTTCCCCCTTCTCCTTAGATTGTGTAGTTTGTACACTTATGAGGTTAAAAGTTACATATCCCATTGTATGTATCTTAAAATTGTTTATACAATTATAAAAATTCCTCTGATACTTTTTGTTGGCAAATGGTTGTCATTGATGTCAAAGGTAGATATCATTGTGAAATCTAAGAATGTCATTGTTACCACATGCAGGGGGAGATTGAATGTTGACAATGAATGCCTCCATGTGTTGTGTTAAT
>JZKD02S1117677.1:0-12981 GCA_000966675.3 Picea glauca | reverse complement strand
CCCATTTGTTTTCATTATGAAAATTTTAATGGTGTTGTGATTAATTATCCTACATATGATAAGGAGTTGTATGCATTGGTGCAAAGTGTGAAAAAATGGAAACATTATTTGTTGGGAAAAAAACTATTATTCACATAGATCATCAACCATTGCAATGCTTACAATCACAAACAAAGCTACAACAAGCAAGGCACTACAGATGGATGGGTTTCCTACAAGAATTCCACTTGGTTATCAGGTATAAGAAAGTCATTTGTAACAAAGTTACTGATATGATTTCTAGGCCTATTGTTAGTGCTTTAGTTATTCTTAAGCATAATTCTACCATGCATGAGAGCTATGTTGAACAATATGCTTTAGATGATGATTTTAAATATGTTTATGCAACTTTGTTCCTTATAACCAAGTTGAGGAATTGGATTACCATGTGCATGATAAGTTTTTGTATCATCTTGGAAAGATATGTATTCCACAGGGTGAAAGAGTCAACATCATAAGGGAAGCATATTCTTCTTGTATTGCTGGCCACTTTGGTGTAGGCAAGACAATGGATAATTTGAAAAGGTATTGCCACTGGCCTAAAATGAATAAAAGTGTTTCAAGATATGTAAGAGGATGTTCTTTATGTGCTACAAGTAAACCTAGCAACATAAAGTTAGGATTGTATACTCACTTCTGGTTCCTTCTCGTCCTTGGGAAAGCATTTCCATGGAATTTGTAGGAGGGTTACCTATGAAAAAAAAGAATCATGATTATCTTTATGTTGTGGTTGACCGTTTCAACAAAATTTGTATTTTGTTGCCTTGTAAGAAGCAAGTTGCAGCTGAACAAATGACATAAATGTTCTTTCATCATGTTTGGGTATATTTTGGGTTTCCCAAATCCATTATTTCTGATCGATATTCTTGATTTATTGGGAAATTTTGGTCAAGATTATGGAAACTCATGGAAACCAAGATGAAAAAGAGCACAACATTTTATCCACAAACTGATGGTCAAACAGAAGTGGTGAATAGAACAATAGTACACCTTCTTCATGGTTATTGCAACAAACATCCTAAGTTTTGGGATGAGCAATTACACCACATTCATCATGCTTATAACTGGGTTAAGCATTCATCGACCCAAACATCTCCATTTGAGGCATGTTTTGGTTATTTTCCAAAATATCCTTTAGATTTTATCTTTGGGAAGGATATTGCTATTGATGGTACAAGAAAAGTTGGAAAAGAGCCAAGCCAAGTATAATACAAGACACGACAAGCATCGTGTTGATCAAAATTTCCAAGTTGGAGATGACATTTGGATTTACATTAGCAAAGAGAGGCTTAAAGGAGAAGGTAAAAAACTGAAACCAATTAGATATGGACATTTCAAGATTCTTGAAAAGATTGGTAACAATGCCTTCCATTTGGATTTGCCTCCTTATATGAAAATGTATGTAGTTGTTAATGTTGAGAATTTGAGATTGTATGAACCTACTTTGATTGATGATCAAGGAGAGCATGTTCATATTCCTTCCATAGATGACTTCTCGCCAGAATATCTTTCAGAATTGCATGAGGACACAATCTTTGACAAAAAGATAAGAACTTCAAAACAAGGGAATGTGGAGTACCTTCATGTTGGTCTAAAAGGCACAAATCCAAGCAAAGATAAATGGATTGAGGTTGGAAAGGTGAGGGAACTGTACCCTCATCTTCATATTGTCTGAAAGTAGTCTTTTGGAGGTCCAAAATCTTCATAATGGGGAGGAGTGATCCAGGGGATCAAAAAAATGATAAAAAATAAAAGTGTTTGAAATTGCCCGAAAATGGATTCATTGCGTATATCTCATCCTCACGATCCCAACACAACTTGAACGGGATCAAACGAAGTTCGTATGCAAGAGATATCACATTATGTTTGTTTTCCCAAATAGGCAAAACAATGTTGATTGTGCAGTCTGTATAGTCCACGTGTTGACTGACTGTACGACCATATGCCTGATGTGGAAAGATGAATGGGAAGGTGATGATGTGGTAAGGTGATGTGGACCAATTGTGTGATGACACGCGTTAGTGTACGAGGTGAATGGAAGGGTGCCATGTGGCCCATCTAGAGGCTGACATGTGGCACCATGTTGTTGGTTGTGTGGTTTAAAAATTTGTTTGGGACTCCACCAGAGTCAAACCCACGACCTCCGGGGATGGAAAAAGTCCTTTCTAAGGTCGGGCTACTAGTTTGCCTAATGGTAGTTAACCTTATAGTCCAAGACTTGTATTTGAAATTGAACTTTGGTTAGAGTAGGCATAAAAAGGGTCGGGGCTTAGCCCCATCCTTGGTCACACTACACCATAACCATACCACATGACCACGAGTGAGGGAACCAAAAGACTAGTTGATGGGCATGGGAAAATAGGTCGGCGCCAAGCCACATGGGGGCCATGCAATCAGGATCTCCATCAAATGAGGCACTATCCCCCTTAAGGGTGCGACAATTTTGCATGAATTTCAAAACAATGCACGTGCTGGGTTTTGGAATGGGAAATACATAGAGACCAAGTTCATGGACACAGAGATGCGTTTTGGCGAGCAAAGACAACAAGTTATTGGGGAAAAATTCCAGGAAGTGTATTTTTCTCAATTTTTGGCCAAACCAGGTGCACGAAGAGCCTAGCTATGGGTTTTTGGACATTCTGGAGCCATTGAAGCCATCTATTTTTCATTCTGAGCATTGTAAAGCACCTATTTTAATAATTTGAGCATATAATGAAAATGATCCATGGGAAGCTGGACCATGAGATGTATCCCAAGAGAGGGATGAACTCCTTTATCATTTTGCTATGTTATGTGCTTACTTTTGATCATTGTTTATGTATTTTTATGTTGTTCATTTTAAGTAAAAAAAACTCACTAAGTTTATGTGCTTGCAACTTGATCTAATTTCCTAAGACACATAAATACTTCATTTGCAAATTTGTATCCACAAACCTTTTTCATTTTTAGTTCCACAAGAGAGGTCTTCTTGGGTCCAATGTTGGGAACAGATGGTTTCCTGAACATTTCCAAAAATCTTTGACCATATGCAAGAAGAGGGAGAATTTTGGGAGTGAAAGATACGCCTATTTCATTCTTTCCAGATCTGCTAGATAGTGAAGCCTGGTAGCAACTGCCATATCCTGTTTAAAATGGGGTTCCTGTAAGCCTCGATACCCTAGTGATTGACGATGTTTATAATGCTGTCTCTTGATATGTTGATTTTTCTCATGATATGAGAAGCCTGATCCCAGATCTCCCCACAAATGGAGCATTGATTGAATATGTGCTCCATTTAATATTCATGTTGTTGACAGACGTGACAAATCAATGGTCCAATGAACCCTCATTTTCTAATATTATCCTAGGTAAGGATTCGATTTTGTACCATGGGTGAGAGGAAAGTAGAGACCTTCGGCCATAATTTTGATCTCCAGATAATGTGATAGATGTTCTCTTTTGGTTGGACATGAAAATTCTCCTAAAGGATGTAGGCCTCTTTGATTGTGAAAGTACCTAAGGAGGAATGCCCACAACGAAGAATATCTGATCCATCCCTGATACAAATTTTCCTCTGGGCAAGAATTGTCTGCCAAGGTTGCAAATCAAATTCTGTAGAAGTATTGAGGTCATGAGGAAGAGTTTTCTAGCTCCACCAAGGAGGATGATGTGAAAAATTTAACCAGAGGTCCGATACCTTAAGGGGATCCAAGTATTGCATGTGGTTTTGGATGGGGTGCATGCTATCCAAGGAATGAAATAGAGGTAGTTGTTACCATGATTCCGTCCAAAACATAGTACTCTGACCATCCCTAATTTCCTAGAATGTGTGCTTCTGAATGAGAGGCCGATTGTGCCAAGTTGTGTTCCAAATATTAGAGCCTTGTATATGATCATTAAATCTAATAAGTTGTGCCTTAGTGATTTGTGGGGAATATTTTTTCTTCCAGATCTTAGCCCATAGTTCAGTTGGATATTTGAGCCAACACCACCATATTTTAGCTCCCATTATGCTATTCAACCAATTAGGGTCCCTTAGGCCAAGTCTTCCAATGGAATTTGGCTTGCAAATTTTCTCCCAACTAACAAGAGCCCATTTTTTTCCTGGATCATGACCATGCCAGAGGAATTTACTCTACATATTTCATATGGTTTTAATAATATTTTACAGGGATTCCAGGGATGAGAAGAGGTAGGTAGGGATAACTTGTAGGATTGATTTGACGAGAACTAGTATGGAAACAAGATTTAGGGATCTGAAAGTCTAGGTGTTCAAGTGATTGGAAAGGGAGAGGAGAAGGGAATCTCAAGAAATATTACATGTAGTGGAATAAAATAAAGGAATGCCAAGGTATTTGAATGGAAGAGATCTCCTGGGTATACCCATAAGTCAATAGATGCAACACTGGACTACAGGAGGAGTCTTAAAAAAGAAAAGTTGGGATTTATCTAAATTGAAGGTTGTGCTAGAGGCTTCACTAAAGTCCGAGAGGATAGATTTGGGCTTGGTGGATTGTTGTGCGGTAGGAGTGTTCATAAACATGGTATCATCCATGAATTGACTATGGGAAGTAGCACGTTGTAGGACATGTAAGGGGAGACCTTGAAGAGACCCATCCGCTATAGAAGTTGTGATATAGAGTCCCAAGCCTTCTTCCATGATGACAAAAAGAAAGGGGGATAGAGGGTCCCCTTAACGAATACCTCTAGAAGGAGAAAAAGGTTAGGATGGTACTCCATTAACCAAGATAGACAAGAAAGTTGAAGAAGTGAGGTTCATTTTCCAAAGGATATAGTCCCTACTAAAACCAAAAGATGAAAGAAGAGAGTAAATGTACTTCCAACTGAGGCGATCTAAATCCTTAGATAGATTGAGCTTAATGAGCATACCTGGGGCACTAGTGGACTTGAGCGAGTGGATCAATTCGTGGACCAAGATGACACTGTCCATGATTTGGTGTCCTTCAACATAGCCCGACTGCTCCTTGAAGATGATGAAAGGGTGGATGGGTTTGAGTCGAAGAGAAATGACTTTGGTGATGATCTTGTAGATTACATTGCAAAGTGAAATGGGTAGAAATTTCTTCAGATGAGTGACTTGTTATTCCTTTGGAATTATAGTGAGAAAAATTGCCTTGAGGGTTGAGATCACTTGCCCCGAAGTCCTGGAATCCTACACAAGTTTTCATACATATTCTCTTATCATCAACCAACAAAAGTGGAAGAAGTCTGTTGTGAATCCATCTGGCCCTGGTGCCTTTGTTAGGGGCATTTCCTTGATAGCCTGATCCACCTCTTCCAATGTAATTGGTCTCATTAGGGCTTGATTTTGCCTAGGCATAATAAGGGATGGAATGTGTTGGGTTACTCTCTTGATGGTTGCGGTTTGATCAATGGGTGGTTCTAATAAAATCTCTTTATAATAGTTTACCAACTCAGTTTCTAATCCCTCGTGGTCCATAATTGGGTTTCCCTGTTCATCTTCAAGCTTCGTGATACGATTAATGTATCATCTTTGTACCACTAAGTGGTGAAAGAATTTTGTATTCCTTTCCCCTTCCTTGAGCCATTGCACTATGGATTTCCGTTTCCAAAGGATTTCCTCTTGCTTGTGGCATTCCTTGAGTTGTTTTTTAAGCAATTCCTCCTCCCTTCACAATGCATTCAAGTGACCCTGCAAAATGGATTCCTGTTGAATTTATTCCAGGTGTTGCTCCAAATTCCTTAGCGCCTGAAAGATGTTTCCAAAAAATTCTTATTCCAATATCGAAGCCATTGCTTGAAGTTCTTTAGTCTTTGTTGGAATCTGTACATTCGTGAGCCATGTGAAATTTCTTCATTCTTCCATGAGGTTTGGGAGAGTTATGGGAAATCATGATGAATTAGCCAAACCTTTTCAAATCATAATGGTTTATATTTGGGAGTAGATATTGTATCAATCCATAGCTTTATGAACCGATTATCATATCCCAATTTTAGGAGGATTCTTTATTCAATAGAGGGTCCCTCAAGCATCATGGTTTTTGAAATGAGAAAATGATTAAGTCTACATGAAATTTGTTGGGTTCTAGATCATTTGTTGGACCAAGTAAAGGTGCCATTCCTGGATTCTATATCAATTAGATTGAGATGATCAACGAGGTCCTAGAACTTATCACTATCAAGTTCAAGCCATCTTGAGCCCCCTCTTTTTTCTTTGAGAGTGAGGATGATATTAAAATATCCTCTGAGAATCCAAGGATTTTGTCCTATCAGTTGCCAAGATAGGAGAGACTGTTCAAGAATAGATATTTTTCTTGATTATTTTGCGGTCCATAAGAATTTGTGAGAACACCTTCCTTCCTGGAACCAAGGGCATGATAGTGCACTAGAAATGTACTAGATGTAGAGAAAGGTTGATCAACAACTATTGTGGCAGGGTTCCAGAGGATTTCCAATCCTCCTGATGCACCTTTTGAGTCATTGTAGATGAAAATGCAATGCCTCCAACATCTTCTAAAGACTTCTTCTGCTGCTTCACATGCACATTTTATTTCCTGTATAAAAAGAATATTTGGATCCTTTGTCATTATGCTATTACGAAGAATCCTCTGTTTGGATCTTCCATTTAGACCTCATACATTCCATGTGACGATCTTCATCATGAGGAATTAGGTGGGGGAGAGGAGAATCCCTCAGTGAGATGTTGGATCTGTCTCGATTTTATCATAAAGCGACCTACCTCTTTAATCAGTTGCTGCATTGATTTGCATCCTCGTCACTTACCCTCTTTAGGAATTCGTTGGGGGTCCAGACCTAGATCTGAACTTATACCCAACCTAGAAGTGGCACTTGTTGTGGAGTCTATGAAAACTTTGTGGACTTTTCGAAGCTTCTGTATGGGTATAGATTGTAGTTCCTTCTTGTTGAAAGCATCCTCCAGTTTTTCCAGATCTATGTCGACGAGTTCTCATTCATCCATGTGCATTATAGTGCCCCCCCCCTTCATTTGATTCTTTTTGTGTATCCAACTAAGAAGGGGAACTAGGGGTGATGATTTTCTCTAAGAATGGATCTAGAGGTTGTTTTGATTTTCCTTTATCAATGCGTGGGTTGCCTGATTTATGGGGATTTTCCACTTCCTCCGCATCTGGTAGATGATTTAGAGCATCAAAAGAGTTGCTAGTGGGAATATTCTTACCTACCCCTTGAATGGGTTTCTTTGGAGGTTGTTTTTTTTGGCATGTAACTTGTATGAAACCATCTTTTGATTTTTCTTCCGCTGTGGGTCGCACTGGGGCATTGAGGAGGCAATGCCGTAAGAGATGTCCATGTTCATGAAATTTTCAACAACATATGGGTATTTGTTCATAGTATATAATTTGGATCCAGTCTTCATCCTAATATTCTATGGTGACCGAGCCTTGCAAGGCCTTGGAGATGTTCATATACATGCAGATCAGGGCATATGAGGTGTATCACCTCTATTTTGTTTCTTATGAGGATTTCACATATCTTCCTAGGGTATTGTCGATACCCATTCAGATTTTTTCAAGCCAAAACTCCCGGGGAAGGGAGTAGAGGCAGATCTAGACTGGTGCAAAAAAAAATCCTCTTTTTCTGGGAAGAAGTGATATGTCCAAAATCTAATATATAACCCTGCCGAGTTGTAGAATTATGGACCATTTTCGAAGACCCATTTCTTGTCTTCAAGATTGTAGAAAATGATTGTGAAGAATCCTTTTGAGATGAGCTGGAGTTAATAGTCCCCTTTTGGGTTCCACTAAGTTTTGATCCATCATGTGAGGTCTCTTTTAGAGGGCCATAACCCTAAGATTTTACAATCAGGGCATGGTCTTTCATGAACTGAGTGTGTTCCTCGACTTTAGTAGAACTGATCACATATCTTGGTGCTTTAGTTGCTTGAGGAATACATTTCCTTGGTTCCCAAGTGCGAGATGCCTTTGGATGAGACGTTTATGCTTCCACCTCCATATTCTTTCCAGGGCTCTGTTCATCTTGCAGGAATTGCTCTCGAAGATGAGGCAATGACTCAAATGGTAGTCGCCTGGTTGGTGCTCCTAATTTTTGATTTGAGGCTACGTTCCAGTATGAGGAGGTTTTCACCCCCCCTTTGGATCCATGCAACCCGACCAGTCACACCGTCTGTGCTGTTGTATGCGCCTCCTGTCAAAGAGAACACTTGGTTGTTGCATGGTTAGATGTGTGCTGTCATACAAACCCTAGCCTCCATCCGTTCAATATATTTATCTTAGGGTATATTGATGTATACTTATGCAATAGATATAATTATTTGCTGATTTTTGATGGAAAGAAATCAATTTTTAATGAAAACAAAACTATATTTTTTGACTTTTCAGATTGATTTTATTTGATGGTTGTGTATTGGGGTATATTTATGGATAACAACTATTTAACATTTGAATACAATAATCACTTATGATAAAATACCATATAATTAAATCTACGACCTATGTATAACATGTTTAAGGTAAGACTCAAATCACAGTAGAAAACACATGTGATACCAATAAAGTTGTACAATGGATGTCAAGTTTACCTAGAGAATTTTTGGCTTTTTAATCAACACTAAACTAAACTTGTCTGATCTATTTTGTCAAGTTCATTTAAAAAATTTCGTGACTTCTTTATTCACACATCTTTGGTGCTTATTGACACTAAATATTACTCACTATATGGATTATTGCATTTTCAACATATTGTATGGATAAGTTTCTATGTTGTTCTACAAAGTTACAAAAAACTTATTATTGTATTTTCAATGTCTTGCTTGGGTAGCAAGTTTGAAATTGTTGTATAGAAGTTACAAAAAGTTTGTTACATTATAATATTTAAATGTCTTGCATTTATATGATTATTGTACCAAGTTTGAAATTGTTGTATAGAAGTTGTAAAAAGTTTGAAATATGATATATGTTACATAGCTTATGTACCAAACATTTTTTTTGCTCATTTAAAATAAAATAAAATAAAAGCATTGTCTTAAGAGATATGCTTAATGTGATGTGCTGAGATTTTTATCATTGAAGAAATTAAGGAAGCGTTATTCTACATGAGAACATAATTACGTGTGGTGAAAAGATTCATCAAAAGCCATGCCAAGCGTAACCTATGAGCCATGCACTTTTCTCAAAGTGATATGATATGATATACTCGACATCTATTGATGTATTGTTCAGCAAAATCCTAACACATTGTTAATGATACGTGGCTGTTGCACACTCACCACCGCTCCACGTGCAACAAAAGCCAACTAGAAAGAGAAAGATGAGAAGAACAATTGATAAGAAGCCATTTCAATCTGCTGACATGGAACATATTTGTCTAAAAATGTGAAATCTTTGCCTATGAGTAGGAACGTTTTTTTTGGGCAATGGAATTAACAAGGTTAAAGGAAGGTAATTATTTTGCCTCATATGCATTACTTCCTTTATTATTCACTTCATACAAAAAAAAGTGCACTTTCATTTCAAAAAGACAAGGTGAGGCTTCCCTTTCAGTGATAGTGTTTGTGATTTTTAAATTTTCAAAGTGGGGATTTAAAGCTAATGCATCATGCTTTTATGGCATAAGTAAATGCACTTAAGCTTCAATTTTGTAAAAGGAGGATAAAGAGATTCTTCCCTAAGGAGGAATTAAAGGGTCTTTAATGTTTATAAAGAGAAGATTAAATTTGCAAAGGTTATATGAAAAACTTGTTGATTGGCTTAGTGAAAGCTTATTTTGTAGAAGGAGTTATAAGTGTTTACTTTTGGAAGTATGGTTGTTGATTTCATGTATCTCATTTTAAATAAAAAATACTCTTTTTTTGGTGTTGACTATGTGTTCTAGACTTGTCACAAAATTTGAATAAGGGGGTTTAAGGACAATTGTGTTTGTGGATGGTTACTATTATCTTGGATGTTTATGATGTTTATGTCTAGTTTTGACATAATCACTTGCAAATATCATTTAACACAACACACAAATACACAACAAACAAGGAAATCCAAGCATAATTCATGCTATTCAAGCACAATCAAAGCATTTAATTAAGCAACGTTCAATCACATCAACAATGAACAAATCAAGCTTGTAATCAGAGGAGAACTGGACTCAAAAGCATCGATAATAGATTCAAATTTGAAGACCATATCAACTTCAAAGTCAACATTAATTGTAACTTGCAAATAGTCATTTTGTAAGTTTACTTGTATCTTTTGAAATCAAATCGAATTGTATCGGGTGCATTCCCGGTTGAACCCGACACCCAAAAATTAAATATCTAAATCCACATAGTTGAGTGAAAATTGACAAAGTTGAGTAGTTGAAACTCAAATCATTGTAATAATCATGACTTGGGGTGCATTTTCGGTAGTATCCGACACCCTCAAGTTCCTGGAAACAAATTCAAGCGAAGGTGACAAGTTCAAACCAACGAATTTAAGAAATAAAAGTTCAAGCGAGTGTGACAATGATGGAGTTGGTTTGCTTATTGGAAACTTTGTTAGAAACAATTGTGAACAATGTAGTTGTAATAACCAATGAAACATTGAAAAATGTTATCACATGTTTGCAAGTCATGCAAACAAGGATTCATTTGTTGCAATTCAAATCTTAGCTACAAAATGATGAGTCAATAGATCTAAAATATCAACAACCAATGAAATGTTCTGAACTAGTTTTTGTTCAAAACAACCCTTTCTACGACAATGATGGTCATACAAATAAACATTGCACTCCAGAGAAACTCTACAAGACAACTCTAGATGCAAATGAAGATGAAGTGGTTCAAGTTCAACATGATCGAGTTCATAATAGTGTTTCCAAGCCCATCATCAGACCTTGGGAAGAAATTAGCAACAAGCACATAACAAGACTTGGATATGAAAAGGAAGTTACCTTTCATATTCCCAATTACTCTAGACTAATCCATGTTCAAAGTGATGGATTCCTTCAAGAAGTTTCAACTTTGCATGAATTTTTAACATCCCCTATTCTAGTTCAACAACAAAAGGCTAAATGTCAACATTGTAGTTGAGTTGGTCACATGGAGAATCAATGTTTTGATCTTCATCCTTGCCAACATTGTGGAAAGCATAACCGTTCTTCATATAGATGTTCAACACTGAATAAACCTGGAAGATTGAAGATTCACTATGAGTGGATCGATCCTTGGCAGTGGTCATCAACAACCAAATGATTATATACGTCTCACCATAGAATTCAATCTTGAGTAAAGACCAATCTTGTTGCACGTATCCTTTTTGTACCTAACATGAAGTCATATAAGTCCAAAGTGGTCCCATTATGGCGTAAATTTTAAGCATGGCCCTCACAGGATGAGATAACATGTGGTTGTTTCCACAGACCCACTTTGCATTATACATAAGGGGAATAAATATGGTACTCTCTTGATCCTAGAGGGGGGAGTAGAATAATGTAACTCTTTTGCACCTTAAGGGGGTATTTCAAAAATCCAATGAAGATGGTTTGTGAAACCACTTGTGGTCTCTCCTTTCAGTTGACAAAGGGGGGAATTGATGATGAAATTGAAGATAGTTGTCAGATTGAAATTTTGGACAACCAGATCGACACGAAATTTTCCAGATGGGAAACAACAATCTTTAGATGACAGACTTTGGCAGAATTATGATTCAATGAATTGAAATTGAATCATACATAGGGATGCTAATTATGAGAGAAATATTGTGGAAATTTTGCTCAACTGGATGGTCATTAGACCTAGCAGAGGATAACGAGATCCTTCTGCATTGCAACTTGGCATTTAATTGACTTGTTAGTAGTTTTCAGGGATGTGTCAGACTTGTAGCTGATTCACTTCTCTTTGTTCGCTCTCATCATATTGGAGTTCACATCAGTGAACAAATTACAAGAATTCTGGATCACCTGATTACACAGTGAGATTTTCATAGTTTTTAGTATCCATATTTGGCAGTTTTTTAGGCAGTTCTTCATTGAGGTTCATCTCAACAGTTTCATCATGAAGACTTGGAGATGATACTAGTGCTTACTGCATTGTTTGTATTATTGTTCAAACTTATGATTGAGGGGGGGAATGTTATCCTTTTACTCATCTACAATCATAAAGTCCTAGTTCACCACCTTTGTATATTTCACATACTAGGATATACTTGTTATCCTAAGTGTGTTTCTAGATTCCTATATTGCCTCCTCCTATCTTATCTCTCGATGAGGTGTCAATGTGAGAGAAATTGAGGTGGCTTCATTATTGTATTATATAATTGTATCATTACAATGAATACAATGTTGTGAATATGACTTAGGCCTTTTCCGCCACTTCTTGTGTCTCTTGTCTTGTCTCGTGTGTTCTTGTCCTGATCTTGTTTGTGCTCTATATTTCTTCAATATTGAGCCAAACTATTTTTTTAGATATTCTAGTTTTCTTTTTGTATTAATTAGTGGAGTGATAAATATTGTTTCCAAGTGTGGAATATTTGTCTTATGCTTCTTTCCGACTCACTATATTTTTGAACAACATGATACAAACTCTTTTTTCTAAGGTTGTTCATCGATTGAAGTGAATAGAGGTGCAAATGTTCATATAACTGGAGTTTTCATATTACAAAGAAAAATATTATGTTTTTCAATACAAAAAGAAACCAAATGAAAGAGAATATTCTAGGCATGAAGCACATGGGGGGCTATGGCCTTACCATTGCTTTGTCATATTTAGAATTGTTTTCTTTAACTAGTATAATTTTTTTTTGAAATATAGAAAATAAAATGACAAAAAGGCTTAAGCCAACTTAATTGTATTCACTCAAATACTACACATATGTAGTACAATGGATGATACCACTATTGGAAGATTGGTTGTTGTCATTGATGTCAACCCTAGTCATGGCTTTTGGACCGCAAGATTGATGAAGGTATTTGGACATGAAGGAAAATGCACATGTAGATACAAAACCCATGGAT
>JZKD02S1117666.1:0-12981 GCA_000966675.3 Picea glauca | reverse complement strand
AGCTAGTGACCTCCTCCAAGAAACCTCATGCAACTGATCTCATCTCCATAGCTTGAGTTCTCCTCTCCCAACAAGCAAAACTCTCCATGAACAATGCGCCCTCCTTAGACCCTTTACGCCCTCTTAGTGCAAGAATAGGAAACCTAGGAATGGATGGTGGAGATTCAATCTGATCAAGGGTTGAGATCTCCCCATGCCCCATGCATCCTAAATCATAAACCCACTTTTGGGTTAAGTTTCCTAAGTCCACTTATGTGTCCAAAATCACCCCAAAGTGATTTAATACTCACTTTATCCAAAAGTGACCAAATTTCACTTTAACCAAAGTCAAAGTGAAAATAGACAAAAGTACAAGGTACAAAGTGTCATATCCTTCCCTCATGTGCTAAAGAGGTCAAAAGCACATGGGGAACACCTCCCAAGGTACAAATCTCAACATGCCTTAACTTTTGCTCATGGCTCACAAGGCTTGACTAGGCTCACAGAGATTGTACATTCCCCCTGACTTTTGCTCTAGTCTGTCTATGCTCATAGAGGTTGTACGTTCCCCCTGACTTTTACACTAGACTATCTATGCTCACAAAGGTTGTACTTTCCCCTTGACTTTTGCATTAGACTTACATCTTGACTTTTGTCTTAGGCTTACAAGGCTTCTTCCTTTGCCTTGGCTAGACTCACAAGATCACATAGCATCTCATTCGTCCTGACTTTTGGTTTGACTCACTGAGGTTGTACATTCCCCCTGGGTTTTTTCAATACCTCACAAGACTGGTTGATTTACCAAATCTCCCTAGCTAGCCTCAGGGTGGCCCACATGGCCTCTCATTGGAGAATGACTACCGATGCTGCCAAATTTAACATCAACAACTCCCCGAGCTTTGCAAACCTTGAGGGGGGCTCCTTAGATTGCTTGGAGGTTCACCTACTCCTGGTTTCCATGGCAAAGTGCATTTAAATTCAACCCTTATAGTTAAGGTTTCAATTACTAAAAGGTTTGCATACTTAATCAGTTTTCTATTTGCTTGAGCTTTGTGAATTTTTGAAAACTTTGCTTACGCCCGAGTAATTTAATTTTTATCATTCACAGAAATGTGTAAGTAATAAGCCCCTGCTCTTGTTATAATTCTGAATATAGTTTTAGTGTTTGAGGCAACTCAATAGGATCCAGGTGGCATGCTTAATAGGTCCAATGGATATGAACATACAAGAAAGGATACACACTGTGTAAGGGCAAGAGATAGGCAAAGCTGAAAAGGAAACAGATTTGATATAGGAGATGCCAGTTCTAACACTTGGATAGACAGCCTAATGGTGCATGCAATCAGGGAAATCATTGCAAGATTAAATCAAAACATGCACGCATGAATAGGCAACTCAATAGGATCCAACTAGCATGCTCAATAGGCCCAATGGATGAGCATACAAGACAGTATATATGTGCAATGCAAGGCCAAGAAATAGCAAAAGCTGAAAAAGAAACCAGACTGAATACAGGAGATAACAGTCCCAACACTTGGATAACCTAACTAATGGCACATGCAACCAGGGAAGTGATGGTGAAATGAACTCAAAACATGCACGCATCAATAAAGCAAATTGCAATAAGATAAAAACCAAAATCCATTCTTCAATTGGACTTTATCTTTATGTTGAACTTAGATTTCATACAAGTTGCTGTGAACATTCGTTAAGGTAAAGTGAGAGTGTACTTATAACACTTATATCATATGCAAGCATCAATTAGTGTAATAATGTGAAGGGAAGGTTTAAACTTGAAAACTAGTTGACAGCTTCAATAAAGAAGCAAAAATATTGCTTTCTATTGTTCAGGCTGCCTCACTTCATCATTCAATCCAGTAAAGAAACAGTGACTCGCAACAAAACTAAAGCTTGTGCACCTCTAAAAAAGATAGGAAACCAACCTGTTCCAAAGACCACACTAAATGTGGTTGAAAATCTGTGGTAAAACTGGTGGGAGCAACCTGCAAACAAGTTGAACATTCACATCATCAAAATGATTGAGGCATACTCAAAGTTGCAAACAGAAGGAGACCAACTTAAATTATTCTCGAATCTCCACCAAATAGACAGCATATTTTAATTTTTGCATTACAGCAGGGCATATAAAATATGGGACCATTCCAAAATGGTTGAATAAAGTAGCATTAAGCAAACCCTGGAATGCATTCAATTCTAACATAATATTTTAAAAGGAAAATAAGAAAATAAGGGGTTCTATATTAACGTGGTAAATGTTTCAATTTCACTTCAAGAACATGTGTATCATTTTAAAACATCAACATAAGAACCCGTTAATGGTAGTTGAAAAAATAAACTATCTAAGCCATAGACGTTCTGAAATTCTCAGCAAAGTACGAGTAAGCACAATATTGGAAAAAACGATGTAATACACTCCTTTTATACAAAATAATCAAAATTTCACAACAAATATACGGTAAACAAATAACAATAAAAATACTTCATGAGTCATTCATAGATGAACAGAAGCAAAAACAAGGTTAAACACTGGAAAGAAAATCTCCTCTATAAGAGCTTCATGGACATATGAATCCTTAACATACGATTCCACAAAAAAGGCCAACACCAAATTATTATAAATGGAGACAAGATAACTACAAAACAGAGCATAACGATCATTTTCTGGCAAAGTGTCCTTTCAAAGGAAAGAATCAATATCATTGTTATAAAACATAATAAGATAAGCCACATAACAAAGGTTCACCATACAACCATAACTGAATGCCAAAATCTAGGTTCACAGAGTTGCACCTTTCCAGAAGATAGTTTTCCTATGAAGTATTGGTAAGTTGATGTTATTCACCGAAACCAAACTTGTACCCTGCATTTGCAGACTAATTCCAAGTACTTTTCCTGATCCAACTGGAAGTTACTAAAGAACCATGCATGGCACTGAATAGAGAGTCGCTGAATATGCTAGCTATACCCAACATGTGGCACCAATGCACATGGATATTGTGCTCAGCCTGTAATACAATCATAAAATTGGAAGTACCAGCGATTCTTAGAGGCATACCCTCAGAAAAGCTTCCTTGACAGATAGGGTAGATCGAGAAAACGGCAGTAGCAGCTACAACAGGAGCTGAGTATGCAACAGCAATACAAGGATGCATACCTAGACTGAAACTAAGTTCCCACTCACAACCCATATAGCAAGCTACATCAAGTAGGAAGTGTACAAAGGAAGCTGCTTCCCAGACAGGATAGAAGTGCAAACCGAGGTGCTAGCACAAGCCAAGCAATGGTAAGTGGATAGTACATCTTCACAGAAACAACTATTGTGATGGTAAGTGGATGGCACATAAACGCAGAAACAGCTATTATCATTGTGTAGAATAATGTATGGATCAGGTTCATGGTACAATGGCCATGGACTCATGGTCCTAATGGTTGTGGACTCTTTCCAAGGCAATAAAAGATCACTATGTGCACCAAAAACACAGGAGTCCAATGTGAGAATTAATTTTGAGAAACTAGAAGAGTTGACATTACTAGTACTAAAGCATATATTTCTCAAAATAAAGGTGGCTATTCACTTTGTTACCCCTCATGCTGTATGAAGATCTTTGATTATGTCCCAGTTACACTTGACAGATATTTCATGATGAAACAGGCAATTCAGCATCCAAATACAGGGAAAGGTATTTTATGGACGCAAACACTTTCCCTGGCATTACCCTTATTTATTTTACTAACCATTGTCTCAGCGGTGGGTGAGCGATGTCTACAGGAAAGTGGTTAGTGCAAAGTTATGTGTTTATACCCCTGTTAACCCCTAGATTTTCACCCTTAAAAATCTTGAGGTTTAAGAGCCAGCATGCACTATTTTGGCTGGCATTCTGAGTTTCACCCAGAGTTTAGCACTTGTGGTTAGTAGAGGTCGGTTCCCATCAAAGGCAGTTATATGATCGGTACATGCTTGTTTGGTTCAAAGTTATAGTTGGCTTGATTTTCCATGCATTTTGAGAGAGATGTCTACATACAGCAAATGTTGATACCTTTTAGGAGACACGGTTTGACTGGGTCTCTTCACAGTTTGGAGCAGTTGTGAGCGTACAGGGATGGTCCTAGCATGACTCTAGAACCGATAGCACTTTTCCGAGCGACATGAAAGAACTTTCTATTTTTAGCAATTTGAGCTCCAAGCCCCAGATTCAGATTCTGAGCATGCATTATGGATCCTTGAGACATTCTGAGGCTTTTGGACTTTTTCCGGGATGATTTGGCACAAATTTTTATGTTTAGCAGGTTGAGCACCAGGGCTCGCATGTCGATTCTGATTGTGGATTCGGATTCTTTGTGGAAAATCGAATCAAATGAGTATAATATCATGGACATGTGAGCAATTTCTATTTTTAGCAGTAGACACATGATGGTGGTCTCCTAGTCATCTCGAGCATTTGGGGAAAGTTTGAGTCAATTACGACAAGTTTTGAATTTTTGGGACCGGGTGGCTATTTTTGGAAATTTATATTTTTAGCAGTCATCGTCATCTCCAGCAATGCCAAGTGGCAAGATCAGATTCCGACATTCGACAGAGTTTCAGTGACATGTGGCACCTACATGGCATCATTTGACCAAGGGAGCATAGGATGAGGTGGCACTTCCATGGAGAAAGTTTAGCCAATCAAGCTGACTTTTCTCACTAACTTTTCTTCACCTGCCATAAAACCATTTTCCGTACATTAAAAACCCCTAAACCATTTTACCCATGCCTCTTAACCCACTTCCCTCTAACTCTATCCTAATCCTAAACCCGATTAATCCATATCACTTTAATTCAATTAAAGTATCTCCTTTTAATTAATTAAATGAATGAATAAATAAATAATTCTTAACCCTTTTCCCTTATCCCTACCCTCTAGAGTCTAAACCCATCAATAGTAATACATATTATGTCTCATCCTAAACCCACTTCCCACTCTTATGTACCCATTCATCCTTTTTTATTAATTAATTAGTTAATTCAATAAAGTGTACCGCTCTAAATTAATTAGAGGTTGTCCCCTTTATTTCCCAAACATCCGTACCTCCTACCTTTTATCACCCATGTGTACATATTTATCCCCTTTAATTATTAAATTATATAATTAAAGTGTTTGTCCCCTTTAATTATTTAATTATATAGTTAAAGTGCTTGTCCCCTTTAATTGTTTAATTATATAAATTAAATAATTACCCCTTTCCCTCTACCCACTAACCCACGTATTCATATTAACTTTTTGTGTCCCCATAATTTACATATACCCATCCCTCTTAAATAATTCGTATGATTATTCCCTTTTTTTTTCTCTTGGACCATACCACGCCCTTTACGTACTACCTCCCACGCCATCTCCATAACCCGTACTTTTCCCACTACGTCACGCACTTAATACACCATATTCCATTATATCTCTCCTCCCTTTGCTTGCATGCGTCATGCATCTTTCCTAAAGCATATTCCTAAGCCTCCTACTCCACCTATGCGCCTATTTGGAGCCTAGATTCACATGTGGTTCTAAAACTTTCACTGTTTCAATCTCCAAGTGAGACCGGTAGGTGGAGTGTACCCAAAGAAGTTTGGGAGGGGAGAGCTTGCCTATTTTGCAATAAGGGTGTGGTGGAGACAGACTGGCACTTTGTCATGGAATGTGCAGCCTACGAGGATATTCACAGTCAGTATGAAAACAGCTTAAAGCTCGACAACATGCATCAGCTATTTGACGAGGATAAGATCAACCAAATTGCTAGTCTTCTAGTCAAGATTCACAGCAGAAAATATGACATCGAAAAGAGTGTGAAGATGAGTTAAGGTTGTTATTCTCTTGATCCCTTAGATTGTTCATCCTCGTGGACGTCATTAAAATCAATCAATCAATCTCTATTTCTTAGGGTGTATCTCCTTATCCCATGCACACTAAACTCTTGCACTCATCCTCTCTTCTCACATGTGTTATCCTCCCCTTCTCTTACTCCACTTAACCACTTCAACTTCCATTAGAAATGAGATTAGGAATGAGATTAACACACAACTTGGCTAAGTTTCATTGTCCTCTACCATGCTAGGACGCCACACATGGAAGAATACCTTTTGAGTTACTCTTCTCAACACTCCCTCTTAACGAGGAAGGAACTCTTCACCAACCCCATCTTATCTATGAACTTCTCAAACTTTTGTCTGCTCAGTGCCTTGGTAAATATGTCTACCATCTGATCATCAGTCTGAATATATTGAAGTCTCACGGCCCCCTTCTACACACAATCTCCTAGGAAGTGATAGCAGATGTCTATATGCTTGCTACAATCATGAAACACGGGATTCTCAGAGAGCCTGATGCCACTCTAATTATCACAATGTATCATTGTAGCCCCGACTCCTCACCGAACAGTCCAAAGAACAACTTCCTCAACCATAGTGCCTCACATGCTGCCAAACTAGCTACCATGTACTCTGCCTCGACAGAGCTTAATGCCACTAATCTCTACTTCCTGCTCAACTAGGAAATTATGCCCAATCCAATGTTAAAGCAAAGTGCTCTTCCTACCCTCTGTACATCCTACCCAATTAGCATCTGTAAAACCTGCCAATCTCACTCCACCACAACGCTCATACAGCAACCCATACTTTACTGTACCTCTCAAGTATCGAAGCACATGCTTTGCAGCTATCCAATGCAATCCACGAGGGTCCACCATGAACTGACTCAGGGAGTTAACTACAAAGCTGATATATGGCCTAGTGTTGACCAGATACATGAGTGACCCAATCAACTAAAGATGGATAGTGGGGTCAGCTGTCTGTGAACTAAACATGTCAATATTCCTCCAATTTGTCACTAGAGGCGTGGACATGGGCCTGCAATCTGTCATCCTGAACCTGCGCAATATCTCCACAATATACTTCCCCTGTCAAAAGAACAAGCGCCCATCCTGCTGCCAAACCTCCAGACCAAGGAAGTAATGCATCAACCCAAGGTCTTTCATCTCAAACTCTGCTGCAAGGTTTCCTTTGCACTCTGCAATCAGTGGCTCATCTCCAGTAAGAAAGAGATCATCAACATATAGTACCAATATGAGAGGTACCTCACCTATTAGAAAATATAGGTTTGTATCAGCCTCACTCCGCTGGAAACCCATCTCTCTCAAGTAGTTGTCTATCCTCGAGTACCATGACCGAAGTGCCTACTTGAGCCCATACAAGGCTCGTCTCAACCTGCAAACATGTGTCTCTTTGTCACCAATCTCAAACCCCNGCAATAAGATAAAAACCAAAATCCATTCTTCAATTGGACTTTATCTTTATGTTGAACTTAGATTTCATACAAGTTGCTGTGAACATTCGTTAAGGTAAAGTGAGAGTGTACTTATAACACTTATATCATATGCAAGCATCAATTAGTGTAATAATGTGAAGGGAAGGTTTAAACTTGAAAACTAGTTGACAGCTTCAATAAAGAAGCAAAAATATTGCTTTCTATTGTTCAGGCTGCCTCACTTCATCATTCAATCCAGTAAAGAAACAGTGACTCGCAACAAAACTAAAGCTTGTGCACCTCTAAAAAAGATAGGAAACCAACCTGTTCCAAAGACCACACTAAATGTGGTTGAAAATCTGTGGTAAAACTGGTGGGAGCAACCTGCAAACAAGTTGAACATTCACATCATCAAAATGATTGAGGCATACTCAAAGTTGCAAACAGAAGGAGACCAACTTAAATTATTCTCGAATCTCCACCAAATAGACAGCATATTTTAATTTTTGCATTACAGCAGGGCATATAAAATATGGGACCATTCCAAAATGGTTGAATAAAGTAGCATTAAGCAAACCCTGGAATGCATTCAATTCTAACATAATATTTTAAAAGGAAAATAAGAAAATAAGGGGTTCTATATTAACGTGGTAAATGTTTCAATTTCACTTCAAGAACATGTGTATCATTTTAAAACATCAACATAAGAACCCGTTAATGGTAGTTGAAAAAATAAACTATCTAAGCCATAGACGTTCTGAAATTCTCAGCAAAGTACGAGTAAGCACAATATTGGAAAAAACGATGTAATACACTCCTTTTATACAAAATAATCAAAATTTCACAACAAATATACGGTAAACAAATAACAATAAAAATACTTCATGAGTCATTCATAGATGAACAGAAGCAAAAACAAGGTTAAACACTGGAAAGAAAATCTCCTCTATAAGAGCTTCATGGACATATGAATCCTTAACATACGATTCCACAAAAAAGGCCAACACCAAATTATTATAAATGGAGACAAGATAACTACAAAACAGAGCATAACGATCATTTTCTGGCAAAGTGTCCTTTCAAAGGAAAGAATCAATATCATTGTTATAAAACATAATAAGATAAGCCACATAACAAAGGTTCACCATACAACCATAACTGAATGCCAAAATCTAGGTTCACAGAGTTGCACCTTTCCAGAAGATAGTTTTCCTATGAAGTATTGGTAAGTTGATGTTATTCACCGAAACCAAACTTGTACCCTGCATTTGCAGACTAATTCCAAGTACTTTTCCTGATCCAACTGGAAGTTACTAAAGAACCATGCATGGCACTGAATAGAGAGTCGCTGAATATGCTAGCTATACCCAACATGTGGCACCAATGCACATGGATATTGTGCTCAGCCTGTAATACAATCATAAAATTGGAAGTACCAGCGATTCTTAGAGGCATACCCTCAGAAAAGCTTCCTTGACAGATAGGGTAGATCGAGAAAACGGCAGTAGCAGCTACAACAGGAGCTGAGTATGCAACAGCAATACAAGGATGCATACCTAGACTGAAACTAAGTTCCCACTCACAACCCATATAGCAAGCTACATCAAGTAGGAAGTGTACAAAGGAAGCTGCTTCCCAGACAGGATAGAAGTGCAAACCGAGGTGCTAGCACAAGCCAAGCAATGGTAAGTGGATAGTACATCTTCACAGAAACAACTATTGTGATGGTAAGTGGATGGCACATAAACGCAGAAACAGCTATTATCATTGTGTAGAATAATGTATGGATCAGGTTCATGGTACAATGGCCATGGACTCATGGTCCTAATGGTTGTGGACTCTTTCCAAGGCAATAAAAGATCACTATGTGCACCAAAAACACAGGAGTCCAATGTGAGAATTAATTTTGAGAAACTAGAAGAGTTGACATTACTAGTACTAAAGCATATATTTCTCAAAATAAAGGTGGCTATTCACTTTGTTACCCCTCATGCTGTATGAAGATCTTTGATTATGTCCCAGTTACACTTGACAGATATTTCATGATGAAACAGGCAATTCAGCATCCAAATACAGGGAAAGGTATTTTATGGACGCAAACACTTTCCCTGGCATTACCCTTATTTATTTTACTAACCATTGTCTCAGCGGTGGGTGAGCGATGTCTACAGGAAAGTGGTTAGTGCAAAGTTATGTGTTTATACCCCTGTTAACCCCTAGATTTTCACCCTTAAAAATCTTGAGGTTTAAGAGCCAGCATGCACTATTTTGGCTGGCATTCTGAGTTTCACCCAGAGTTTAGCACTTGTGGTTAGTAGAGGTCAGTTCCCATCAAAGGCAGTTATATGATCGGTACATGCTTGTTTGGTTCAGAGTTATAGTTGGCTTGATTTCCCATGCATTTGGAGAGAGATGTCTACATACAGCAAATGTTGATACCTTTTAGAAGACACGGTTTGACTGGGTCTCTTCAGAGTTTGGAGCAGTTGTGAGCATACAGGGATGGTCCTAGCATGACTCTAGAACCGATAGCACTTTTTCGAGCGACATGCAAGAACTTTCTATTTTTAGCAATTTGAGCTCCAAGCCCCAGATTCAGATTCTGAGCATGCATTATGGATCCTTGAGACATTCTGAGGCTTTTGGACTTTTTCCAGGATGATGGCACAAATTTCTATGTTTAGCAGGTTGAGCACCAAGACTCGCATATCGATTCTGATTGTGGATTCAGATTCTTTGTGGAAAATCGAATCAAATGAGTATAATATCATGGACATGTGAGAACTTTCTATTTTTAGCAGTAGACACATGATGGTGGTCTCCTAGTCATCTCGAGCATTTGGAGAAAGTTTGAGTCAATTACGACAAGTTTTGAATTTTTGGGACCGGGTGGCTATTTTTGGAAATTTCTATTTTTAGCAGCCATCATCATCTCCAGCAATGCCAAGTGACAAGATCAGATTCTGACATTCGGCAGAGTTTCAGTGACATGTGGCATCTACATGGCATCATTTGACCAAGGGAACATAGCATGAGGTGGCAATTCCATTAAAAAAGTTTAGCCAATCAAGCTGACTTTTCTCGCTAACTTTTCTTCACCTTCCATAAAACCATTTTTCGTACATTAAAAAACCCTAAACCATTTTACCGATGCCTCTTAACTCACTTCCCTCTAACTCTATCCTAATCCTAAACCCAATTAATCCATATCACTTTAATTCAATTAAAGTATCTCCTTTTAATTAATTAAATGAATAAATAAATAACTCTTGAGTCTTAACCCTTTTCCCTTATCCCTACCCTCTAAACCCATCAATACATATTATGTCTCATCCTATGTACCAATCAATACATAGTATCTCCTAAACCCACTTCCCACTCTTATGTACCCATTCATCCTTTTTTATTAATTAATTAGTTAATTCAATAAAGTGTACCGCTCTAAATTAATTAATTAAAGGTTGTCCCCTTTATTTCCCAAACATCCGTACCTCCTACCTTTTATTAAATTATATAATTAAAGTGTTTGTCCCCTTTAATTATTTAATTATATAGTTAAAGTCCTTGTCCCCTTTAATTATTTAATTATATAGTTAAAGTGCTTGTCCCCTTTAATTATTTAATTATATAAATTAAATAATTACCCCTTTCCCTCTACCCACTAACCCACGTATTCATAATCATATTAACCTTTTGTGTCCCCATAATTTACATATACCCATCCCTCTTAAATAATTCGCATGATTATTCCCTTTTTTTTTCTCTTGGACCATACCACGCCCTTTACGTACTACCTCCCACGCCATCTCCATAACCCGTACTTTTCCCACACTACGTCACTCACTTAATACACCATATTCCATTATATCTCTCCTCCCTTTGCTTGCATGCGTCATGCATCTTTCCTAAAGCATATTCCTAAGCCTCCTACTCCACCTATGCGCCTATTTGGAGCCTAGATTCACATGTGGTTCTAAAACTTTCACTGTTTCAATCTCCAAGTGAGACCGGTAGGTGGAGTGTACCCAAAGAAGTTTGGGAGGGGAGAGCTTGCCTATTTTGCAATAAGGGTGTGGTGGAGACAGACTGGCACTTTGTCATGGAATGTGCAGCCTACGAGGATATTCACAGTCAGTATGAAAACAGCTTAAAGCTCGACAACATGCATCAGCTATTTGACGAGGATAAGATCAACCAAATTGCTAGTCTTCTAGTCAAGATTCACAGCAGAAAATATGACATCGAAAAGAGTGTGAAGATGAGTTAAGGTTGTTATTCTCTTGATCCCTTAGATTGTTCATCCTCGTGGACGTCATTAAAATCAATCAATCAATCTCTATTTCTTAGGGTGTATCTCCTTATCCCATGCACACTAAACTCTTGCACTCATCCTCTCTTCTCACATGTGTTATCCTCCCCTTCTCTTACTCCACTTAACCACTTCAACTTCCATTAGAAATGAGATTAGGAATGAGATTAACACACAACTTGGCTAAGTTTCATTGTCCTCTACCATGCTAGGACGCCACACATGGAAGAATACCTTTTGAGTTACTCTTCTCAACACTCCCTCTTAACGAGGAAGGAACTCTTCACCAACCCCATCTTATCTATGAACTTCTCAAACTTTTGTCTGCTCAGTGCCTTGGTAAATATGTCTACCATCTGATCATCAGTCTGAATATATTGAAGTCTCACGGCCCCCTTCTACACACAATCTCCTAGGAAGTGATAGCAGATGTCTATATGCTTGCTACAATCATGAAACACGGGATTCTCAGAGAGCCTGATGCCACTCTAATTATCACAATGTATCATTGTAGCCCCGACTCCTCACCGAACAGTCCAAAGAACAACTTCCTCAACCATAGTGCCTCACATGCTGCCAAACTAGCTACCATGTACTCTGCCTCGACAGAGCTTAATGCCACTAATCTCTACTTCCTGCTCAACTAGGAAATTATGCCCAATCCAATGTTAAAGCAAAGTGCTCTTCCTACCCTCTGTACATCCTACCCAATTAGCATCTGTAAAACCTGCCAATCTCACTCCACCACAACGCTCATACAGCAACCCATACTTTACTGTACCTCTCAAGTATCGAAGCACATGCTTTGCAGCTATCCAATGCAATCCACGAGGGTCCACCATGAACTGACTCAGGGAGTTAACTACAAAGCTGATATATGGCCTAGTGTTGACCAGATACATGAGTGACCCAATCAACTAAAGATGGATAGTGGGGTCAGCTGTCTGTGAACTAAACATGTCAATATTCCTCCAATTTGTCACTAGAGGCGTGGACATGGGCCTGCAATCTGTCATCCTGAACCTGCGCAATATCTCCACAATATACTTCCCCTGTCAAAAGAACAAGCGCCCATCCTGCTGCCAAACCTCCAGACCAAGGAAGTAATGCATCAACCCAAGGTCTTTCATCTCAAACTCTGCTGCAAGGTTTCCTTTGCACTCTGCAATCAGTGGCTCATCTCCAGTAAGAAAGAGATCATCAACATATAGTACCAATATGAGAGGTACCTCACCTATTAGAAAATATAGGTTTGTATCAGCCTCACTCCGCTGGAAACCCATCTCTCTCAAGTAGTTGTCTATCCTCGAGTACCATGACCGAAGTGCCTACTTGAGCCCATACAAGGCTCGTCTCAACCTGCAAACATGTGTCTCTTTGTCACCAATCTCAAACCCC
>JZKD02S1117655.1:0-12982 GCA_000966675.3 Picea glauca | reverse complement strand
GAACACTATGGACATTGGAAAGTAAAGCAAATAACAAACAGAAAAAGGAAAATCTGCAGAAGATCACTCCTCTTCATAATAGAGTTGAATTTGAAACAAGTTTCCCATCCAGAAGACCTCCCACCACCAGAAATGCTGTCAAGGATGATATGAACAACAAAATAGCTCAAAGGTTTGCAAACAGAAATGCTCCTCCAAGAAGACCTACAACAAGGTATCAAAATTTGTTTCTTGGTAACTGTTTTTCTTGTCATAATTTTGGACATAAAGCCATCAACTGCAGGGAAAATACAAGATATGATTATCTGAAAAGTAGAGATACGTACAAGACTACCGGAAATGGCTATGCAAGCAACAAAACAACTCAAGAGTTTGTAGACAGAAATTATAATACTTTTGCTCCGCTTATGAACTTCAATGTTGAATGTTACAAGTGTAACAACTTCGGCCAGAAAGCTCATGAGTATAGAAGTAGATTGGAATTCATGGGACATAACATAAGGGAGAAGTCTTCTACCAAACATGAGGAAGAAAATGGAAGAATATGGAAGAAAATACCAGATCAACAAAAGGGGGAAGAAAACAATCTAGCCTTAAATGCTCAAAGCAACACAAGCCAATGGTATATTGATAGTGGATGCTCCAAGCATGTGACACACTAACAGGAGATCAGAGCAGATTTTTAACTCTTAAGAAGACAAAAAGAGGCAATTTCATGTTTGGAAATGATAACTCTGTCAAAATAATTGGAAAAGGAACAATCAGTCTTGGAAGTGAGAAAGCCAAAGCATAAAATGTATTGATGATTGAAGATATGAAACACAACCTTCTCAGTGTTAGTTAAATGTGTGACCAAGGATACACTCTTGCATTTGACTCTCGAAAGTGTGAAATAATAAGTGAAAAATCTGGTAGACTGGTTGCTACAACACTCACACTCTTGCATTTGACTCTCGAAAGTGTGAAATAATAAGTGAAAAATCTGGTAGACTGGTTGCTACAACACTCAGGACTGCTAATAACATATACATTTTAGATGAAGTGAAAGGAGAGAAATGTTGCATGGGACAAATAGATCAAAGCTGGCTTTGGCCTAGGAGAATCAGACACATAAATTTTGACAATTTGGTAAAAATCAACAAGAAGCAGGCTGTAAGGGATCTGCCCTTAATTGTAAAACCTTCAGATCCTATTTGTAAATACTACCAACATGGAAAGCAGACCAGAGTCTCATTCAAAACAAAGGAGCATTCAACTTCAAAGCCTTTGCAGCTCATTCATACTGATTTCTATGGACCAACCAGGACGAAAAGCTTGCAAGGTGAGCACTGCTTTATATAGATGACTACACACTAGAATGACATGGGTTGCCTTTCTAAAGAATAAATCTAAAGCAATTGACAAATTTAAGGTGTTTAAAGAACTAGTAGAAAATGAAATTGACCTCAAAATCAAGTGCTTACGGTCAGACAATGGAGGTGAGTTTACCTCAAGTGAATTTGAAAAATTCTATGAGATGCATGGAATCAAGAGACAATTTTCAGCTGCTAGGACACCACAACAGAATGGTGTGGCAGAAAAAGAAAACAGGACTGTGCAAGAAATGGCAAGAACTATGTTAAGTGACTCCAAATGGCAAACTATCAAATATGTTTTGGAAAGAAGTACATACTGCTGTTCATATTTTGAACAGATGTTTGCTTAGAACAAACCTTGATAAAACACCATATGAATTATGGAAAGACAGACATGCAACAATTAACTATCTCAAAGTATTTGGGAGTAAATGCTACATAAAAAGAAGTGAAGAGAATATGGGTAAATTTGATTCTAGAATAGATGAAGGAATCTTTCTTGGTTACTCATTTGACAGTGAAGCCTATAGATGCCAAAATCTAAGGTTGAACAAGGTAGTAACGAGTACAAATGTGAAAGTAGATGATGAAAAGCCACATTTTACAAACCAGATCTCAAAGAAGCAAAATACAGAGAGGAAGACGAAATTCAGCAAGAAGAACAGCATGAAGAGGAACAAAAAAAAGAGGAAGAATCAGAGGAGGGACAAGAAGAAGAAGAACAACAAGAAAAGAAGAATCGACAAACACAAGAGGAGGATGAACCAGAAAGACAGTACACAAAAACTCCTTCAAGGTATGTACCAAAGAATCACCCTCAAAGCCAAATTCTTGGAAATAGGAGTGCAGGACCTCAAACAAGGAAAAGAATAAACAATTAGGTAAACTTTTCTTTACTATCTACAATAGAGCCTCATAAGTTTGAGGAAGCCAACCAAGATAAACATTGGGTCAATGCCATAAATGATGAATTGGACCAAATTGATAAAAACCAAACCTGGGATCTTGTTTCTAGACCCAAGGATAAAAATGTAATAGGCACTAAACTTGTTTTTAGAAATAAACAAGATGAAAATGGTCAGTTAGTGAAAAGCAAAGCCAAGGGATATGCTCAAGTTGAAGCAGTTGATTTTGATGAAACGTTTTCCCCTGTAGCAAGATTGGAAGCAATTAGGATGTTTTTGACATTTGCTTGCTACAAGAACTTTACGATTTATCAAATGGATGTTCAATCAACATTCCTAAATTGAAATTTAGAGGAAGAAGTATACATTGAACAACCTGAAGGATTTCAGTTATCAGAAGATGGAGATTATGTGTGTAAACTCAAGAAAGCTCTTTATGGTCTCAAGCAAGCCCCTAGAGCTTGGTATTCCAGATTGGACAAGCATCTACAATAGGAAGGATTTAAAAGAGGAGCTGCAGACAACAACCTCTACATTAAAAAGGAAGATAAAGACATGATAATAATTGTTGTCTATGTAGACAATATAATATTTGGAAGTGATGATGACGAGCTAAGCAAGAAATTTGTTGAAGAGATGCAAAATGAATTCGAGATGTCAATGCTAGGAGAGCTATCATTCTTCTTACGACTACGAATCTCTCAATCAAACAAAGGTATCTTTATATCTCAAATGAAATACATTAAGAAGATGCTCAAAAAGTTAAAAATGGAAGATTGCAAACCAGTAAGCACTCCTATGGTCACAGGATGCATACTTAGCAAAGATGATGAATCCATGGAAGCAGATCCAAAATTGTACAGGTCTATGATCAACAACTTGTTGTGTGTAACGACTTCAAGGCCAGATGTAATGCAGGCAGTTGGAATTGTTGCAAGGTTTCAATCTACACCAAAAGAATCTCGTGTACAGGTAGTCAAGAGAATATTCAGATATCTCAAGGGTATTTTGGACTATGGACTGTGGTATCCAAAAGGTGAAGAATTTACCTTGAAAGCATACATTGATGTTGATTGGGCAGGATGTGTAGATGATTGAAAAAGCACAAGTGGAGGTGCATTCTTTGTAGGAAGTTGTTTAGTTTCCCAATTAAGCAAAAAACAATCATCAATCTCTCTATCAACTGCAGAAGCTGAATACATTGCAGCAACAACTTGTTGCACACAAATTCTTTGGATGAAGTAGACCTTACAAGATATTCAAATCGATTACAAGCAACCGATCTCTATACTATGTGATAACACCATTGCAATAAGCATTTTTTAGAACCTTGTCATGCATTCAAAGACTAAACACATACCTATCAAGTACCATTTTCTAAGAGAACAAGTTGAAAACCAAGTTGTAAAGCTGGAATATGTGCCAACAAAGGAACAAATTGTAGACATATTTACAAAACCACTTCCTAGAGATACATTTTAGTATCTTCGACAGAAGATGGGAGTCATTCCCATTTCTAATTAAGGTATCCCATCTTCAATTGAGAGATGTTAGGATCTCAACAAAAACAAAAGCTTAGGGGGAGCCGCAATAGATCAAAACATAAAAAGTATAATGAAAGGGGGAGAAAATCCCTTTGCCATTGATGTCAAAGGGGGAGAGAAAAGAGACAAGGGGAGACTTGCGAAAGAGATAGGGGGAGACTTGCATAGACTCCTAGCAGAGCTTACGAATGTGTTTCCGTCAATGACAAAGGGGGAGATTGTTGGAAAATGTGTTGTCATTGATGTCAAAGGTGAATGACTCCCTGTGGAAATGAAGCCAGGTAGACTGTGACATTGTTGTGCTGAGTTATGGACGTTGAATACCTCTGTTGCGCTGAGTTATGGAGACAATCCAAATAAATTCAACTTACAAAAGAGGAGCGATTCAAGTTGGACGAGACGACCTTGAATTGGAAAAATGAGATCCAAGGAAAGACATGGAGTGTTTAAATATCGATGATCAAATCAGAGCAAGAGGCGTGAGAGGAGTAAGTGAAAGGTGTAGCTCTACAATTCTGAAGCTCTTAGGTGCGAGAGCAGGAATGCGAAGAAGTGGGAGAAATCGCACAATGTGATGAACCTCAAGGGGTTTTGAGTTTGCAGAACCATAAGAGAAAGAAGAGAAGGAGTATAGGCGAATTATAGAGGAGCTCTGAGACTCACAGGTATGACAACAAGATAAATCAGTAACTTATTTATTTCAGGGTGGTAGGGTGGTGCAAAGGAGAGGATTGGTGTCATCCTCTTCTTAAACAGGTTGGTGCCTGCAACCTCATTGCTGAGTTGGTGCTCAGTCAAAGGGATTGGTATCCCCTGCAGGTTGGTGCATGCAATCATTGTGCAGTAGGTTGGTGCTTACAAAATTTATAAAGAAAGTTTTGTGGTTTACTCTCATTTGGGTTTCCATGTTAAATCTCTGTGTATTGTGCACTTGTGTTAATTGATATGGTTGATTCTATGCATTGTTTATAATCAATTATGTAATGAATAGTTAAAGTGGTAAACGAGAAAAATTGTTTAAACTATCCAATACTGATTCACCCCCCCTCTCAGTATTGTTGAACAATCCAACAACTTACTGGATGCAAAGTCTTCCTCAAAATTAACATCCCTGCTTACTACTATCTTCCTTTTCTCTAAAAGATAGACCCTATAAGCATTTGATGTCTTACTGTAACCCATGAACAAACCCTTCTTGCTAGAGGGCTCCAACTTGGTCCTCTTCTCTACCGGTACATGGATATAAACTGGACAACAAAAGATGCGAAAATGACTCACCTATGGCTTCACACTAGTGAATGCCTCCTATGGTGTCTTGTCCTCCAAGATCTTATGAGGACATCAATTCTGAATGTAGACTATTGTGTTACTTGCCTTTGCCCAAATAAACATCGGCAAGTCCTGGTCGTCTATCATGGCCTTAGTAGTCCCTATGATGGATCGATTCTTCCTCTTTGCAACCCCATTTTACTATGGGTTGTATGGAACTGTTAGCTCCCTCTTGATTCCTGCCATCTTGTAGAAACCCTCGAACTCCTTGGAGGTATACTCTCCCCTATTTTCCAATCTCAATACTTTGATCTTCTTCCCTATTTGGTTTTCAAGTAGAGTTTTGAGCTCTTGGAACCTTCTAAAGATGTCATCCTTGGTCTTTAAGAAGTAGATCCAAGCCTTACGGGAGAAATCATCAATAAAGGAAACATAATGCATGCTTCTTGTTATTGATGCTATTGACATTGGTCCACAATCATTCGAATGTACTAGGTCTAAAATCCGCTTAGACCTATGCTCATTGCTTGGGAAAACAACCTCGACATGCTTGACAAGCGTGCACCCTCTACATACACCATGATGTTCAATATTGAACTCTAGAGGACTTGTGACTATCTCCCTTAGAATAGGCAATGTCCCGTGATGCGGGTGCCCCATCCTCTTGTGCCACAACTCGCACATGTTGTCATTGTTATGCTCTAAGGCTTGAACAGGTTCACCTTGCAACTTGTACAAATTACCTTCTCTAACCCCTATTACCTGAGCTATATTTGGGCTATAATCCTTGGGCTTGATGAAGATTTGCTGGTTCTTGAAATCCACTGGAAAGCCCTTATCTTCCAAAACTGAAAGAAAATTCTTCTCGATATCTGGTACAAACAAGACATTGTCAAAATCTAAAGAATTACCTGACTCGTCTTGGAAGGGAATAGTACGAGCTACTGCTACTGGGTAGTTGGCATCATCACCAAGCTCAACTTGTACTCATGAGTCCTCCTTCAAACTAGAAAATAATTGTTGTGTTGATGTCATATGTTGAGATGCCCCATTGTTCATGTACCACTCATTCCTCGAAATCGTGTTGGTAGAAAGGCAAGATACCAACGAGAAATCCTTCGCGAACTTGAAAACAAACTTATTCATCTGAGTTTTTGCAGAGGTTGCTAGCTAATTCTGCTACTGCTCCCTTTACCCGTCTTATTTGGACACTGTAATGCATAATGAGCATGCTTATGACAACTAAAGCAATTGATTTTACTCAAGTCCTTTCCTGGATGTGAGGTTGACTCCTCACTCTTTCCCTACCTTGTTGGGTCCTTTATCTCTGCCCTTATTTAATTGACCAAATAGAGATAGGTTCTCTTCACCATCCTTCTTGTCGGCCTTTGACTCCATCCGAGTCTCCTCATGGATACAATCATCCCAAAGCCTCTTAAAGTCAGGAAGCTTTTCTTGATTGCAAATACCTTTGACAAATGGTTCCCATGAAGCTGGGAAACCATTCAGTGCCATGTTCACTAGCTCTACATCTTCAACCTTTTTCTCAATTGTTGCAAGTTGTTCACGAATCCGTGTGATATTCATAAGGTAAATGGTGATTGTGTTTGATCTAGTCATCACTATGGATTTGCGTTTGCTCCACAATATCATCTTCCTATTTATATTTTGACTCTGGTAGAGACTAACCAGGGCATCAAACATCTCTTTCGTTGTCTTCTTCTCATATACATGAGGGATCAGATGATCCTTCATGGCATCCAAGATCACTCGCTTGGCCTTCACTACCCTCTTGTTGTGAGCTACCAACTCCTGCGGATCTATAGGAAGAGTAACAACTTTCTTGGCAATATCCCAAAGATCATTCTCTTCTAGTAAGAGTGTAACCCTCACCTTCCATAATAAGAAATTCGAGGCACCATCCAATTTGTCCCCAAACTTGAGGCCAGTTGATGCCATCCTTGAGATCCACTGCGTAAACTCCCAAATATGAAAATGAAACTTTGAAACCCTTTCATTGCCGGTCCTTATTCCCTATAGTTGATTTACCGCTGCAAATCCTAGAGAATCTTAATTAGAGAAATAAGCTTGGATATCATGGGAAAATTCCCAAGCCCTACGTGACTAAAGTCCTTATGGTCTCAATAAAAAAGTAGATTGCTGAATTCAATTAATGCAGAAATAAGTTTCAGACCATAGCATTAATCACATAATAGCTGGAAATCAAATAGCGAAGCACAAAAATTAATTTCTCACAAGCTAGGTAATTACTCCTTCAAAACTAGCTTTTCATTCCTTTGAAAAACTTACAAGGGAACCTCTACAAGCTTCCCAAAAAACAACATTGCATGGGTACCAAAAAACACCTTGAACTTGAGCTTTTATAGCTTGACTAAACGATACAACTGCTAGAAAAAACCAACAACAACAATTCTTTGCTTACGACCTACGGTACAAAATTTACAGCTGCCGCACGACCTTGCTGTATTCCACATGACCGCACAGAACCGTGCGTGATTGATGTACGACACTGTGTGCTGCCCGGAAATGCCTCTTTTTTGGCTGCCTGCTCTCTCTCCCTCTCTATCGCTCAACCTGCTCAATTGCTCAAGTGTTCTTTTGTGTGTGAACTCTCTATCTTGACCTGTCTTTATACTTTTAGGTGAGATCGAAACCTAATCTATTTACGAGTTTACTCCTAGTCTAAATCATGCATGCATGAAATGCACTTTTTAGACTCAACTACTAAAAATAAGACTTTCACTTTTTAACTAAAGTGATTTACAAAATAGAATTTAATTTTCAAAAATAGAATCACTTGTCAAAAATAGAATTACTTTTTAAAAATATCTCCAACTACTTCTCGCACATTCACATGGAACTTGTGCACGGAAGTTTTGTTAAATTTCAACAACCTAACACCCGACAATTTATTTCCTAGTTAATCCTTGCTGTAATAAATTTATCATGCAGATTAATTTGAATAAAAGCGTGACTGGGTTTTAATGAACAAAATAAATAAATCAGCGGAAGCACAATAAGGAAACCATAAACATTGCACACATAATTTTCTGGGTGAAAGTCCTTGGAAAAACCCCCAAGGGAAAACCAATGCCTTGTTGATTTTATTAGATAAAATCTGGGGTCCCATCTTGGGATAATGACCCACCTAAGGAAAATACAAATCGGCAAAGCCTATCACACCTAGATGCTACTCCTTTGCTGCCACTTTGCTCCTTTCCTCGGACCCCGTCCCTGCACACTTGGATGAAAGTCCTTCTCCACCCAATACAATGAGATCTCACTATCTCACTCTATGTGTGTCTCCTCTTCTCACCTAGGCTGCCTTTTATTTTCTAGCATTAAAGCGCCTCCATTTTCCCTATTTTCTAGCTCATTGTCCTAAATGAACCTCCATTTTTCCTATTTTCCAGCCTCCACCTTTTTCTCTCCCTATTTTCTAGCTCATTGTCATAATGAGCCTCCATTTTCCCTATTTTTTAGCATTTAATGTGCCACCATTTTTACCTCCTATTCCTAGTGCATTAATTTATTTTCCTAACTCCTATTTCCTAGTGCATTAATTTATTTTCACCTCCTATTTCCTAGTGCATTATTTTATTTTCCTAACTCCTATTTCCTAGTGCATTAATTTATTTTCTTACTTCCTATTCCCTATCGTTATTTTCTTATATCATATTCCCCACTTAACTCCCTTATTCTCCCCATGCGCACTTCTTTATCTCATATTTTTACTATCCACCTCATCTGCCTTCACTATTCATTTGTATCACTTTCTGTGCATTAAAACCTTTAATTCTCACTGATGCGTATTAACTCCCTATTTAATAGGGCACATTCACCTTCTTGTCCACTTGTATACAGCGTCCACTCTTCCTAAAACCCTCACACGTGTGAGTTGACTATCTCTCTCTCTCTCTTCTGACCTCATGCGCATGCTCACATCACTTTTACTTCTTTTTCCATGCGCCTTTCCTTCCCTTTTTACCCACATGTGCACCCTCTTGGTTGTTATTGGGAAGTGCACCCTCACTAGCCTATATATTGGAGTGTTAGCCTCATTATTCATGGTCGGATTTTTGCAGCATCAGCATACACATACTTTCTTTCTCTCTTCCCTCATTCTCTTCTAGTCTAGCTACTTCTTTGTGCAAGGATAATCATTGTACCAGTTCTTGCGCTCGTCTACTGTGGTGTGATCAACCCTTTGGCAAGCCATCAATAAAGAAGTGTTGTGCTTATGTTCGAGCTTTCATTCATTATGGTTTTCTCTTCCCTTTCTTTCATTTTTCTCACGCTAACACTGCAGGATCCTTTTGAGCAAAATTATACTATCTTTTTCTAATGTCTTGGGTGGGGTTTTCACGCTGTCCAAAACAAATTTGCTGCTGTTTTTTTTGTGTTTTTTGCAGAAAATCAGATCCAAAATCAGCAGCCAGGTACTTGGGGACCCCCCTTGAGGTTGGCACGCACTAGCCCGAACGGAGAGGAGGTTTACCTGTGACAATTGGGGCATTCTCTCCTTGAATTAGCTACTTTTCCATCACTGATTTACATTTATATCAGATCTGATTGGATGGTGAAAAAGTGTGCTAACACAACCTTGCTGCATAAGATGCCTATGAATAGTTCTATTGGAGTTAGATTTTCAATGTATGATACAAAGCCTTTGATGAGTCCAACACGACTTATATTTTTAAAGTATGGATTTCTATGTAAAACCTTAGAGGTGATCTTTTTAATTCTAGAAAGCGGATCAAGGTCTATTTCAACTTTCAATAATAAAAGTTGAATTCTTTGTGCAAGTAAGAGGAAGCATTGATCAACTATCTTTTTTTGTTTCATCATTGAAAAATTTGAGCTAAAGTTGTAAAGTGGCAATGATAAATTGTGATGAGAGTATCGGCGTTTGAAGGAAACGTATGGAGCTGGTGCACTGAACTATGCACTTATTATGTTTTGATATTTTTTACTTGGGCATAATGGTATGATAGTTTCCAGTAATTTTTATCCTATTTGTTGCTAGGAGTATGATTTTCATTGAGGTCTTACATAGTCTTTCAATTGGTTAGTCTTATTAACTTGATTTATAGCACAGGCCAAATCAAAATATTGCAATCTTTATATTTAAAGGTAGCCAAGGCTTCCATTCTTGGATTTAGAGGGATTTCATATCTTCATTCTTTTGTATGTCTTACTTTTGGAAAATACATTAAAACTATCAATCGGTTGCTGTTTATTTGTTAAATACTCTTTGTTTACCTCCAATAATCTTTTCATTCATTATACTTTATTTGTGTGTACTGTTTCGTTGGTCTATGTCTTGCAGGGCTTGTTGATTTCAGCATCACACTTGGACATCCATTCTTTGATGCATACTCATGGGAATGATCATGCACATCATGGCATTGATATGGAGCACCCTATATTAGCTTTAAATATGGCAGTTATCTCAATAGGCGTCAAAGAAGGGTTTGTATTGTCTCATGACTTTATTATAGATATATTTTGTGACATCATTTGTACCTCAAACACATAGGTACTCACTACAAGTTGTTTCTATTGCCTGATAGTAGCTTGATGTGTGTTATATCTATTAGATGGTGAAAGGGATGCTATTGATACCAAGGAATTATCATACCATTCCTTGATCATTCGAGGAGTGCTTTTATTAAAAGGAACTAATCTAATTTTTTTATTCACAAGAATAATACTATGCGACTTTACATGATAGCAGATGTCTCTATATTTGTATAGAAATTTTGTTTTGCAGTCATAATTTTTTTGCTAAATAGAACCTTTAATCTATATCCAAAAGGCTGCTATCTGTTAAAAAACAAAATAAAACTACAACCTAAAGAGATCCTTATAAAACAAACTGAAGACCTTAAGCAAACAATGTTGCGGGCTAGCCGCTACTGTGTTCATCTTCTTATCCATACTCTCTTGACATCTTTGCAACAGAAAGCTCTCTATCTCCATCTTTTGAGCCTGTTGGTTACAGGTCATGTTTATCCTCTGGTTCCTCAATCAGCAATAGTCTTCTGATTGAATATCTTTGAGTGAAGAAGGAAATTAAGAATTTGTGTCTACCAATTGTTGCCAATTTGATGTCTAAAGATGTAGGAAGCTCTCTAACATCTTCCCTGTCCAATGACTCTTTTCATTCCATTAACAGAAGCCCAAGATTCTGCATATCACTACATATTTAGCCTGAAGTTTCTTGCACGTCTTTTCATATGATCTCTAGGGTATTTTTTAAGGATTCAAATATTATACCTAAGTATAGTATTATGGCTGACTATTTCATATTGAAAAAATCATACATATAGATCTGTAGGTCAATATTCAATAAAAAAACATATGATTTACTGGGAGGTAAGCAATACATTGGTGAAACTGGGAGGTCAGTCCAAACAAGGTTAAATGAACATTGCACTGACCTAAGGAATAATAGAATTAAAAAATCAGCCTTGGCTGAACACTCTCATAAGACTGGTCACCATATATGTGTGGAAGACACAAAGATCATTGCCAGAATTGATCACTATGCAAAAAGAAAGATATGGGAGGCCATGGAAATCGAATTAAATGAGAACAATTTGAACAGGGATGATGGTCTAAAGCTAAGCAAAACGTGGAAACCTGTCCTTCAAAGTATAAAATAAATAATAATAACCCTATTCATTATATGGTTGGCTAACATCTTCACATGAGGGTTATTAATATTAATTTATCACAAAATCAAACCGTTTATCCGAGCATAAAAACTCCTGATGATGATCCCTACTATGGGATTGAAATGTCGAGTATTTTTATTGACAAAGAACGCACCCTCATAAATATAAGAATTATCCACTGCATAAAATGAACAATCTTATATAATTTACTATTAAAACTTGTAAATTTTGGTGAAATTATCAATTTAATCATATTTATGTAGAAAATATACGATTTTTTAAGGAGAAAATGGCCAATCGGTGAATATATATTTTTTGAAAATGGCGAAAAAATAGCCAATTGGTGAAAGTTTGCCTCTAAAAATTTGCCTGATGGTCTCCACAGTTTCTTTGGCTTCCTAGATTGTGTTCCTCATTTTTGTTGATGTTGTAGCACTATTGGCCATAATCCCTATAACTTTTAGTCTGATTATTTCCAAAGGAGTGAGGAAATATAAAATTTGTCAGAGATACACAATCTCACAGAGATGCAAGGCAGAAATTAAGAGATAAAATGTACTTGACTTGATTATTGAATGGAGTTATGCTAGAATACACAAGGAAGGAGGTGTACATTGTGTAAGTTATATAATGCCTATTTTCTAATTTTTTATTAATTACAAAATTAGTTCATATTTTGAAACTTTTTCCAGGTGATATACCCTGAGGGAAATGTAATGTCCCCACTTTGGGAAATCATTACATTACAGAGGGTTATGATGACCAGAGTAGCCAGATGGAGGTTATAGCGAGTACATAGATTATTGAGAGGTATTTTGGGGTCCGTCTTGCATCACTCATCCTATTTCATCATTATGATCCATTCCGCACAGGTTGGCCTTGGTTTCGTTGCATTTCGACGATTCCCATGATTTTGAGTATTTTGAGCTATAAGTTAATTAAATTCACTAAATAGGTCATTTTGGGCACAATACTTGGAGGAACCTCTCAGTGTAATAGCTCATTGGAATCGGGAGGAACAAGACTACAATATAGGATGATGAGAAGTGACTTTCAGTGGCTAGGGAAGCCACTAGGAGAGATAAGGCGCTTTTCAGAGGTAAAAAGGTTAATTAATTAATTAATTAATAATTAAAAAAGAAAAGTCACTTTGGAGAGACAAGGGGATGCATAAAGTATAAATAAGAGGCAAGGGCCTCTATTCTCTC
>JZKD02S1117644.1:0-12982 GCA_000966675.3 Picea glauca | reverse complement strand
TTGAACAATTCTATTTGTAACTTGTTCTCTGAGAATATGGTACTTGATTGGAATATTCTTAGTCTTGGAATGAAGAACAGGATTCTTGGAAACACTAATGTCACTTGTGTTATCACAATGAATTGGAATGGGATCAGTGTAATGTACCTTCAAATCTGCAAGAGTTTGTATCATCCATAAAATTTGTGTGCAGCAAGTAGTAGCAGCAATGTATTCTACCTCTATAGTGGATAATGAAATGGATCCTTGCTTTTTACTAAGCCATGCAACTAATGAGTCACCTAGAAAAAATGCTCCTCCACTGGTGCTTTTTCTCTCATCAACACAGTTTGCCCAGTCTGCATCTGAATAAGCTGTTAACTAGAAATTATGATTTCTAGGATACCACAGACCATAAGTCATTGTTCCCTTCAAGTATTTAAATATCATTTTGAAAACTACCAAATGACTTTGTTTAGGAGCAGACTGAAAATGACCTACCATTCCAACAACTTGCATTATATCAGGAGGGGATGATGTGATGTACAGAAGACTTCCTATCATAGAGTGATATGTTCTTTGATCAACATCAGGTGAGATATCATCTTTACTCAGCTTGCACCCAACCAACATATGTGTGCTAACTGTAGAGGAATATTCCATTTGAAATTTCTTCAACATCTCTTTCAAATATTTTTCTTGAGAGATAAAAAATCCTGCAGAGCTTTGTTTTACTTGTAAGCCAAGAAAGTATGACAGTTCTCCTATCATGGAAATTTCAAATTATGTTTTCATAGAGTTAGCAAACCACTAGACAGATGATTCATTAGTACAACCAAAAATAATATCATCTACATAAACCAAAACAATTAGTAAATTATCACCTTCAGAATTAATGTAAAGGTTATTGTCAACAATACCTTTCTTGAACCCTTTTTCTTGTAGAAATTTGTCYAGTCTATAATACCAAGCTYGTGGTGCTTGTTTCAGTCCATATAAGGCCTTCTTCAGCTTACAAACATAATTAGGATTATCTGTCAATGAGAATCCTTCAGGTTGATCCATATATACTTCTTCCTCTAGATCTCCATTAAGGAATGCTGACTTAACATCCATCTGATAAACTTTGAAGTTCTTATGACATCAATGAGCAAGAAATATTCTGATAGCTTCCAATCTTGCCACTGGTGCAAAAGTTTCATCAAAGTCCTGACCTTCAACTTGTGCATATCCCTTACAGAACAATCTAGCTTTATTTCTAACAACTNTTGAACAATTCTATTTGTAACTTGTTCTCTGAGAATATGGTACTTGATTGGAATATTCTTAGTCTTGGAATGAAGAACAGGATTCTTGGAAACACTAATGTCACTTGTGTTATCATAATGAATTGGAATGGGATCAGTGTAATGTACCTTCAAATCTGCAAGAGTTTGTATCATCCATAAAATTTGTGTGCAGCAAGTAGTAGCAGCAATGTATTCTGCCTCTATAGTGGATAATGAAATGGATCCTTGATTTTTACTAAGCCATGCAACTAATGAGTCACCTAGAAAAAATGCTCCTCCACTGGTGCTTTTTCTCTCATCAACACAGTTTGCCCAGTCTGCATCTGAATAAGCTGTTAACTAGAAATTATGATTTCTAGGATACCACAGACCATAATTCATTCTTCCCTTCAAGTATTTAAATATCATTTTGAAAACTACCAAATGACTTTGTTTAGGAGCAGACTGAAAACGACCTACCATTCCAACAACTTGCATTATATCAGGAGGGGATGATGTGATGTACAGAAGACTGCCTATCATAGAGTGATATGTTCTTTGATCAACATCAGGTGAGATATCATCTTTACTCAGCTTTCACCCAACCACCATATGTGTGCTAACTGTAGAGGAATATTCCATTTGAAATTTCTTCAACATCTCTTTCAAATATTTTTCTTGAGAGATAAAAATTCCTGCAGAGCTTTGTTTTACTTGTAAGCCAAGAAAGTATGACAGTTCTCCTATCATGGACATTTCAAATTATGTTTTCATAGAGTTAGCAAACCACTGGACAGATGATTCATTAGTACAACCAAAAATAATATCATCTACATAAACCAAAACAATTAGTAAATTATCACCTTCAGAATTAATGTAAAGGTTATTGTCAACAATACCTTTCTTGAACCCTTTTTCTTGTAGAAATTTGTCTAGTCTATAATACCAAGCTCGTGGTGCTTGTTTCAGTCCATATAAGGCCTTCTTCAGCTTACAAACATAATTAGGATTATCTGTCAATGAGAATCCTTCAGGTTGATCCATATATACTTCTTCCTCTAGATCTCCATTAAGGAATGCTGACTTAACATCCATCTGATAAACTTTGAAGTTCTTATGACATCAATGAGCAAGAAATATTCTGATAGCTTCCAATCTTGCCACTGGTGCAAAAGTTTCATCAAAGTCCTGACCTTCAACTTGTGCATATCCCTTACAGAACAATCTAGCTTTATTTCTAACAACTTGTCCTTTTTCATTCTTTTTATTCTTGAACATCCATTTGGAACCTATTACATTCTTATTTCCAGGTCTAGGGACAAGCTCCCAAGTATTGTTCTTCTCAATTTGATCAATCTCTTCATTCATTGCTCTAATCCAATTATCTTCCTGGATAGCTTCCTCAAATTTTTTAGGTTCAATCATAGACAAAAAGGCAACATGAGATTGTTCTGAGTCTTTAATCAATTTCCTTCTTGTCTGAACTCCTTCATTTATGTCCCCAATTATTTGATTTTCAGGATGGTTCTTTCTAATAATTCCGAGAGGTGATTTTGCTTCTTTCTGTTGATTTGTGTCAGTTTGAATATTCGTATCTTCATTTGATCCAGACTCTTCTCTTTCTGATCCTTGGACCTGTTCATCTTCATCTTCAATTGTATCTTCTGTTATTGGTTCAACACTGCTTACATTTCTGACTGGGATTTCTTCATCAACTTTTATATCTATACAATCAACTAGCTTGTGCATTCTCTTATTATAACATTTGTACCCTTTACTATTTGTAGCATAACCCAAGAAGATACCTTCATCAGCCCTGTCATCATATTTGTCAATATTTTCATCATTTTTCTTGATATAACATTTACTCCTGAAAACTTTAAAATGCTTGATTGAGGCAGGTCTACCAAACCAAAGTTCATAAGGAGTCTTGTCACTGTTTGGTCTAAGATGAGATTTGTTAAGGATATGAACAGTTGTACGTATTGCTTCCACCCAATATGTCTGAGGTATGTTCCTTTCATTCATCATTGATCTTTCCATTTGCTGAATTGACCTATTATGTCTCTCAACAACTCCATTTTGCTGTGGAGTCCTTGGAATTGTGTACTCTCTTTTGATCCCATGCTTATCACAGAACTCTTTGAAGTTCCCTAAGCTAAATTCTCCTCCTCTATCAGACCTTACTGCCTTTAATCTTTTTCTTGTTTGATTCTCAGTCAGAGCCTTAAATACTTTGAATTTTTCAAATGCTTCAGAGTTTTCCTTCAAAAAGGCAACCCAAGTTAGTCTAGAATAGTCATCAATAATCAACATAAAGTAATTTTCTTTTCCTGTACCTTCTTTCCTTGATGGACCACATAGATCCATATGTACTAACTGGAGAGGTTTCTATGTTGAGGGGAAGTTCTTAAATTTGAACTGAGTGTGAGTAAGCTTTCCTTTCTGACAAGATTTACAAACATAGTCATATGGCTTTGATATCTTTGGAAGATCTTTTATTGCCCCATTGTTTCTGAGTTTGATTATGTGATCAAAATTTAGATGACCTAGTCTCCTATGCCATAGCCAACTTTCGTCATATTTTCTTAAGTGGAATTCTTCTTCTTATTATTTTAGTACATAGACATTGTTTTCTGTTCTTATACCTTTTGCAACTAGCTGACCTGAATCCGCAATTTTTATTCTACAGTCTTTAGAGGTAAATACGACTTCACACCCTCAGTCACAGACTTGACTGACACTAAGAAGATTATGTTTCAAATATTCTACAAGCAACACATCTTGAGCTTTTATTTTTCCGTTACACAAATTTACAATTCCTTTACCTTTTATCTTTCCAGGTGCATCATTTCCAAAAGTTACATTACCTGATTTGCTATCACTTAGAGTTAGAAACTTACTTCTATCTCCAGTCATGTGTTTAGAACATCCACTATCAATATACCAGGGATTCTTTTTCCTTTGGGATGATAGCACTAGTTCACACTTTTCATCTACTTTCTTCTTCCAGACTTTGACATTTTCAGTAGTGGAGATCGAATCTGAATTGTATTTCCTTAAACGACGGTCTGCAGCTTTATGAACATAATTATGACAGTTGTAACATTCTGGTTCATTGAATAATATATCATAACGATTTTTATTCTCATATATGTTGTTGTGTTTCATCTATGTCCTTCTCTCAGTCATTACATGATTTATAATCTGTGGTTGTTTGTTGCTTGGCTGTCTCAATCTTTGTTGTGGAAGATAGTTATTCNAGCTTCCAATCTTGCCACTGGTGCAAAAGTTTCATCAAAGTCCTGACCTTCAACTTGTGCATATCCCTTACAGAACAATCTAGCTTTATTTCTAACAACTTGTCCTTTTTCATTCTTTTTATTCTTGAACATCCATTTGGAACCTATTACATTCTTATTTCCAGGTCTAGGGACAAGCTCCCAAGTATTGTTCTTCTCAATTTGATCAATCTCTTCATTCATTGCTCTAATCCAATTATCTTCCTGGATAGCTTCCTCAAATTTTTTAGGTTCAATCATAGACAAAAAGGCAACATGAGATTGTTCTGAGTCTTTAATCAATTTCCTTCTTGTCTGAACTCCTTCATTTATGTCCCCAATTATTTGATTTTCAGGATGGTTCTTTCTAATAATTCCGAGAGGTGATTTTGCTTCTTTCTGTTGATTTGTGTCAGTTTGAATATTCGTATCTTCATTTGATCCAGACTCTTCTCTTTCTGATCCTTGGACCTGTTCATCTTCATCTTCAATTGTATCTTCTGTTATTGGTTCAACACTGCTTACATTTCTGACTGGGATTTCTTCATCAACTTTTATATCTATACAATCAACTAGCTTGTGCATTCTCTTATTATAACATTTGTACCCTTTACTATTTGTAGCATAACCCAAGAAGATACCTTCATCAGCCCTGTCATCATATTTGTCAATATTTTCATCATTTTTCTTGATATAACATTTACTCCTGAAAACTTTAAAATGCTTGATTGAGGCAGGTCTACCAAACCAAAGTTCATAAGGAGTCTTGTCACTGTTTGGTCTAAGATGAGATTTGTTAAGGATATGAACAGTTGTACGTATTGCTTCCACCCAATATGTCTGAGGTATGTTCCTTTCATTCATCATTGATCTTTCCATTTGCTGAATTGACCTATTATGTCTCTCAACAACTCCATTTTGCTGTGGAGTCCTTGGAATTGTGTACTCTCTTTTGATCCCATGCTTATCACAGAACTCTTTGAAGTTCCCTAAGCTAAATTCTCCTCCTCTATCAGACCTTACTGCCTTTAATCTTTTTCTTGTTTGATTCTCAGTCAGAGCCTTAAATACTTTGAATTTTTCAAATGCTTCAGAGTTTTCCTTCAAAAAGGCAACCCAAGTTAGTCTAGAATAGTCATCAATAATCAACATAAAGTAATTTTCTTTTCCTGTACCTTCTTTCCTTGATGGACCACATAGATCCATATGTACTAACTGGATAGGTTTCTATGTTGAGGGGAAGTTCTTAAATTTGAACTGAGTGTGAGTAAGCTTTCCTTTCTGACAGGATTTACAAACATTGTCATATGGCTTTGATATCTTTGGAAGATCTTTTATTGCCCCATTGTTTCTGAGTTTGATTATGTGATCAAAATTTAGATGACCTAGTCTCCTATGCCATAGACAACTTTCGTCATATTTTCTTAAGTGGAATTCTTCTTCTTCTTCTTTTAGTACATAGACATTGTTTTCTGTTCTTATACCTTTTGCAACTAGCTGACCTAAATCCGCAATTTTTATTCTACAGTATTTAGAGGTAAATACGACTTCACACCCTCGGTCACAGACTTGACTGACACTAAGAAGATTATGTTTCAAATATTCTACAAGCAACACATCTTGAGCTTTTCTTTTTCCGTTACACAAATTTACAATTCCTTTACCTTTTATCTTTCCAGGTGCATCATTTCCAAAAGTTACATTACCTGATTTGCTATCACTTAGAGTTAGAAACTTACTTCTGTCTCCAGTCATGTGTTTAGAACATCCACTATCAATATACCAGGGATTCTTTTTCCTTTGGGATGATAGCACTAGTCCACACTTTTCATCTACTTTCTTCTTCCAGACTTTGACATTTTCAGTAGTGGAGATCGAATCTGAATTGTATTTCCTTAAACGACGGTCTGCAGCTTTATGACCATAATTATGACAGTTGTAACATTCTGGTTCATTGAATAATATATCATAACGATTTTTATGCTCATATATGTTGTTGTGTTTCATCTATGTCCTTCTCTCAGTCATTACATGATTTATAATCTGTGGTTGTTTGTTGCTTGGCTGTCTCAATCTTTGTTGTGGAAGATAGTTATTCNCCAACTTCCTGAATGTTCCAACACCAACTGGATGGAAGCACCAACTTCCAGTTACACAGGCTCCAACCTGTATAACAGAGAACACTTGTTCTCCCTAGCACCACCCTACCACCCTTGTTTCTCTCGCTGCGACCAGATGGAAGCTACAACTTCCTGTGTTCAAGCTCCCACTTGAACCTCTGAGGACAACAGTCCTCCCAAGCACATTCTAACCTCCCTAATGTATTAATGAATGAATACACAGATAAATCAATTCTTACCACTCTTTGTTTGTTCTGTAAGTCTGATCGTCTACAAACTGTTATGCAATTCTTCTCTTCCTCTGTCTGTTCAATAGGTTTTCTCTTCATCAATTTTTTTTGTCATTCAGCTCTGCCTGTGATTTCACTCTGCACATATGCTCAATTTCATACTGTGCATACTCTCCTTTTCCCTTTCTTACAAATTCATTCTTTTTCATCCAGAATGACCAACAATTCACATTTTGTCTCCATTTCTTTTATACACGCTTCCTCGACGGTTCCACTTCGCATTTCCTTGGGCAAAACAAGGACAATTGTCCTAGCAACTTGAACGCTAACTGATTCTCAATCATGAGTCTATTTATTTTAATAGATTCATAACTGAGGAGTTAACTGTGAGAGGGAATAGTAACCCTCCGATCACATTCAAGTTTATCCACACCATTGGATGAACTTTATTAATCTTCCCTTTAAATCAGATTTCGGCAATCCTTATGTTCAATGTTATTTTCACTTACAAATCCCAATACATAAAATTCCGTAAAGCAGTCAAATCAACGATCCAGATCATATTTAGATCTGACGGTTCAGATTAAGTCAGGATTTCACTCATCGCGATTTCGACACTCTAGAAGTTCGGTGTTTTTGCCACTTCAAATTCCCGATCCTCGACACTCCGTAAAGAAGTCAGATCAACGGTCCAAATCACATCTCTATTCAACGGCTGCGATTAAATCATGATTTCACATATCGTGAAATCATGATTCCTGATGTTAAAAAACTTTGACATCTCCAACTCTCAATCCCCGAAACTCTGACAAGGTGTCCATCTGCTAACGTCACAAGTGGATTGACACATTTTGAATACTGCCACATGTCACTCTGATTCGTGACTTACATGTGCCTGAAATGTTGAATCAGTCTGACACTTGTCATTACCTGGTTGTGACATGTGTTCCTAGCTGACATGGTCTACTGATGTGATTTGGGTCGATAGTTCAGTTGTGATATTGATTTGACGGCCCAGATTACGTTGGGATTTTGCATATCAAGAAATCAAGATTCCTGTTGCATTGTTTCTTTGACATTTTGAACACGTGATCCTCGAAACTCTGATCAACGGTTTAGATGTGATCTTGATTTGACGACTCAGATTACGCCGGGATTTTTCATATCGAGAAATCAGGATTCCTGTTGCATTGTTTCTTTGACATTTCCAACACGCGATCCTCAAAACTACGATCAACGGTTTAGATGTGATCTTGATTTGACGGCTCAAATTACGCTGGGATTTTTCATATCAAGAAATCGGGATTCCTGTTGCATTGTTTCTTTGACATTTCCAACACGTGATCCTCAAAACTCGGATCAACGGTTCAAATGTGATCTTGATTTGACGGCTCAGATTACGTTGAGTTTTTGTGAGCCCTCTACTCCTTGCACTTTTAAAGATCGTGCAGGTTTTCCTCAATCCAACAGTGGTTGGACCCTGTGCTTGGATCTAATGCCTGTGATCTATCCTCCTCTTCAGTGTTCTCTTCTTGTCTTTATTCAAATCCGACGACCCTCATGCTATCGGGAATTTTGGATGTGATCCAACGATCAGAACTACTTCTCAGGCCTTCGATCATTTTGTCAATGTTGCGTTTCCTTCGATCATTTGATCTTCCTGGACTTATCTTTTGTTTGCCTGCCGATCAAAAACTGCCTGTACTCATGCCATCTTCACCATTGTACTTGCCATCAATGACAAGAATTCGTTGTCTATTAAATATTTTCCAACAATCCTCTGTACATTCTTTCTGTACTTATGCCATTCGCTCTTCCTGTACTTATGCCATTCGCTGTCTATTAAATATTTGCCAACATGCATGTTTACACACCCCCTTTTTGGACATTGTTTTTGTTTTTTCTCTGTGCCAACGAATTCTTGTTTAGGCAGCCTGCTTTGATAGTCGTCGAAATTGCTATCCTGGATTAGTACCTGCGTATTTTTTTTTCCTTTTCTATGACCGCGATTAGGCTCGGTGTGGGACCGAAATTTGATTGCTTGCACCGTCCTGGGATGGAATTTTTCTGCTTACACAGTGATTTCAAATCCTTGAGTGACAGAGACGTGCTTATGGTGATTTCAGAAATTGTATTTCTATCTTTTAAGGGAGACAAGAAGGTAATGATTAATGGGAGGCAGTAGTTTTTGTAGCCAGTAAAACCTTAGGATTCTTGCTTTTTTTTACCGTTGTTTACTGTACTCAGTTCACTTTTTAAGGACAACAATCCCTTTTGTTGCATAGAAGACTGGGCATTGATTCTAGACTGCAGCTATTCCGTGCGTGACTTAGCGTCGAGAACCACGAACTGTTATTTTGGGGGAGACAACCTCCAGCGTCATTGAGATTGGATGGCTGCGAATCACCCCTTTTGTTTTATTCTGGAGGGTAGTTACCCGTAGTGCGCGACCTTGGAATCCTCATAGGTTCTCTTCGTAATGCCTTCTGTAGATGTCGTCATTTTCAGTATGCCTATGTGTTAGGAGGGGAATTTTAGGCCGGTTGGGTGCTTGCACGAAGGATGGCATTGATCCTAGAGGAGTGAATGCCCTTTCCTAAAATGACAGTCACCTCAACTTTGTTTTCGCCTTGTTTAAGACCCCGACCTGTCCCAATAGTATTCCTTAAATTCTGACAGTGGGTTCTCGGGATGGTCTGCACAACTAGACCATAGAATTGGACAGTGCGCTCCTTTTCAGGCATAGTCTTCTCAGGAAGAGTGTTTCTTTCACTCCATCCTTAAAGGGTTGCGCACCTTTTACTTTAGAAGGGTTATTCCTTAAGGTCCATNCCAACTTCCTGAATGTTCCAACACCAACTGGATGGAAGCACCAACTTCCAGTTACACAGGCTCCAACCTGTATAACAGAGAACACTTGTTCTCCCTAGCACCACCCTACCACCCTTGTTTCTCTCGCTGCGACCAGATGGAAGCTACAACTTCCTGTGTTCAAGCTCCCACTTGAACCTCTGAGGACAACAGTCCTCCCAAGCACATTCTAACCTCCCTAATGTATTAATGAATGAATACACAGATAAATCAATTCTTACCACTCTTTGTTTGTTCTGTAAGTCTGATCGTCTACAAACTGTTATGCAATTCTTCTCTTCCTCTGTCTGTTCAATAGGTTTTCTCTTCATCAATTTTTTTTGTCATTCAGCTCTGCCTGTGATTTCACTCTGCACATATGCTCAATTTCATACTGTGCATACTCTCCTTTTCCCTTTCTTACAAATTCATTCTTTTTCATCCAGAATGACCAACAATTCACATTTTGTCTCCATTTCTTTTATACACGCTTCCTCGACGGTTCCACTTCGCATTTCCTTGGGCAAAACAAGGACAATTGTCCTAGCAACTTGAACGCTAACTGATTCTCAATCATGAGTCTATTTATTTTAATAGATTCATAACTGAGGAGTTAACTGTGAGAGGGAATAGTAACCCTCCGATCACATTCAAGTTTATCCACACCATTGGATGAAATTTATTAATCTTCCCTTTAAATCAGATTTCGAAAATCCTTATGTTCAATGTTCTTTTCACTTACAAATCCCAATACATAAAATTTCGTAAAGCAATCAAATCAACGATCCAGATCATATTTAGATCTGACGGTTCATATTAAGTCAGGATTTCACTCATCGCGATTTTGACACTCTAGAAGTTCGGTGTTTTTGCCACTTCAAATTCCCAATCCTCGACACTCCGTAAACAAGTCAGATCAACGGTCCAAATCACATCTCTATTCAACGGCTGCGATTAAATCATGATTTCACATATCGCGAAATCAGGATTCCTGATGTTAAAAAACTTTGACATCTCCAACTCTCAATCCCCGAAACTCTGACAAGGTGTCCATCTGCTGACGTCACAAGTAGATTGACACATTTTGAATACTGCCACATGTCACTCTGATTCGTGACTTACATGTGCCTGAAATGTTGAATCAGTCTGACACTTGTCATTACCTGGTTGTGACATGTGTTCCTAGCTGACATGGTCTACTGATGTGATTTGGGTCGATAGTTCAGTTGTGATATTGATTTGACGGCCCAGATTACGTTGGGATTTTGCATATCAAGAAATCAAGATTCCTGTTGCATTGTTTCTTTGACATTTTGAACACGTGATCCTCGAAACTCTGATCAACGGTTTAGATGTGATCTTGATTTGACGACTCAGATTACGCCGGGATTTTTCATATCGAGAAATCAGGATTCCTGTTGCATTGTTTCTTTGACATTTCCAACACGCGATCCTCAAAACTACGATCAACGGTTTAGATGTGATCTTGATTTGACGGCTCAAATTACGCTGGGATTTTTCATATCAAGAAATCGGGATTCCTGTTGCATTGTTTCTTTGACATTTCCAACACGTGATCCTCAAAACTCGGATCAACGGTTCAAATGTGATCTTGATTTGACGGCTCAGATTACGTTGAGTTTTTGTGAGCCCTCTACTCCTTGCACTTTTAAAGATCGTGCAGGTTTTCCTCAATCCAACAGTGGTTGGACCCTGTGCTTGGATCTAATGCCTGTGATCTATCCTCCTCTTCAGTGTTCTCTTCTTGTCTTTATTCAAATCCGACGACCCTCATGCTATCGGGAATTTTGGATGTGATCCAACGATCAGAACTACTTCTCAGGCCTTCGATCATTTTGTCAATGTTGCGTTTCCTTCGATCATTTGATCTTCCTGGACTTATCTTTTGTTTGCCTGCCGATCAAAAACTGCCTGTACTCATGCCATCTTCACCATTGTACTTGCCATCAATGACAAGAATTCGTTGTCTATTAAATATTTTCCAACAATCCTCTGTACATTCTTTCTGTACTTATGCCATTCGCTCTTCCTGTACTTATGCCATTCGCTGTCTATTAAATATTTGCCAACATGCATGTTTACACACCCCCTTTTTGGACATTGTTTTTGTTTTTTCTCTGTGCCAACGAATTCTTGTTTAGGCAGCCTGCTTTGATAGTCGTCGAAATTGCTATCCTGGATTAGTACCTGCGTATTTTTTTTTCCTTTTCTATGACCGCGATTAGGCTCGGTGTGGGACCGAAATTTGATTGCTTGCACCGTCCTGGGATGGAATTTTTCTGCTTACACAGTGATTTCAAATCCTTGAGTGACAGAGACGTGCTTATGGTGATTTCAGAAATTGTATTTCTATCTTTTAAGGGAGACAAGAAGGTAATGATTAATGGGAGGCAGTAGTTTTTGTAGCCAGTAAAACCTTAGGATTCTTGCTTTTTTTTACCGTTGTTTACTGTACTCAGTTCACTTTTTAAGGACAACAATCCCTTTTGTTGCATAGAAGACTGGGCATTGATTCTAGACTGCAGCTATTCCGTGCGTGACTTAGCGTCGAGAACCACGAACTGTTATTTTGGGGGAGACAACCTCCAGCGTCATTGAGATTGGATGGCTGCGAATCACCCCTTTTGTTTTATTCTGGAGGGTAGTTACCCGTAGTGCGCGACCTTGGAATCCTCATAGGTTCTCTTCGTAATGCCTTCTGTAGATGTCGTCATTTTCAGTATGCCTATGTGTTAGGAGGGGAATTTTAGGCCGGTTGGGTGCTTGCACGAAGGATGGCATTGATCCTAGAGGAGTGAATGCCCTTTCCTAAAATGACAGTCACCTCAACTTTGTTTTCGCCTTGTTTAAGACCCCGACCTGTCCCAATAGTATTCCTTAAATTCTGACAGTGGGTTCTCGGGATGGTCTGCACAACTAGACCATAGAATTGGACAGTGCGCTCCTTTTCAGGCATAGTCTTCTCAGGAAGAGTGTTTCTTTCACTCCATCCTTAAAGGGTTGCGCACCTTTTACTTTAGAAGGGTTATTCCTTAAGGTCCATCGTGGAGGGTTAATATTTTCCTGATAGTAAGAGTGGAGGTTCTGATTGCGGTTACATTCTTAGAATCATCCAACATATTTAATTAATCAAGGTTTGACTGTGTTCCTTTTATTAGAAGTTTCACTCTTTATATGTCAATGTTCCTCTTGCTGTCTCATTTTTTTAGAATCGCCAATAGTTTTAAATTATT
>JZKD02S1117633.1:0-12982 GCA_000966675.3 Picea glauca | reverse complement strand
ACTTTCTACGAGTTGATGAGACAGTCAATGCCATCAAGGGTTTGGGAGAAGAAATGAAGGAAACAATTATTGTTCAAAAGGTATTGAGGTCCCTACCTATGAGATATGATCCAAAAATTTCATCCCTAGAAAAGAGAGAAGATCTATAAACCTTGAGCATGGATTAGCTGCATGAGATACTCATAACTTATAAGATGAGGACAAATCAAGACAATCCAGTCATGAGGAAGAAACATTCAAGGCATCAAATAAGATAAAGAGGAAATATAAATAGAAGGAAAAATTAGATTGTAGCTACAACAATGATTTAGAGGAAGACGATGAGGTGCTTAATTTCGTTAGAAGGTTGAAAACGAGAACCCACAAATACAAAGGTAAGCTTCCATTGATTTGTTTTAATTGTGATGGTGTTGGTCATTTTGCTAATAAATGTCCTTATAAGAAAAAAAAAAGAAATGAAGAAGAAGATGACCCTAAAAAGAAAAATCAAATTCAAAAGGGTAGAAGAAATAAAAATAAGTTTTTCAAGAAAATCCTTTCCACCAAGGAAGACAGTTCCTCATCAGATGAAGATGAAGTCAACGGAAGTGACATAGAAAGGGTACTATTCATGGAAATAGAAGACTCCGATGAAGAAGGATCCAAAGAATAACATGAAGAAGCATAATTCGATTAAAGAGAAGAATTGTTGAGTGCCATAGAAGTTATTAAAATAGAAAAGAAGAAAAACAAGTCACTCTAGGAAGAATTGTTAGTGAGGAAAATCCCCCTATACTGTGTCGAGGTATAGGAAAAGCACTGACTTCCCTTAAAATACAGTTCTATTCCTAAGCTACCCCAAAATTATCTAAACTAAAAGAAAAGAGAGAGGAAAGAAGGTCAGTAGGTGCACCTTAGGTCCTTGCGGCTGGAGTAGACCTCTTTCACCTTTACAACTTCCTAGATTGCAGGTCTCCTCATAAAGTTGACCTGCAAAAGCTTAGAAAACAAATGCTACAAAACATACAATCTCTACTTGTCATTTTCAATATTCAGATATAGACATAGATGCATTAATCAATAAAAGCATAAAGACACAATGTATTGGGACATGAAAGAACTCTTTTATTCAATATGAAGATTAGGAAGATTACAACCTTCTTCGACGAATGTTCTGTGAACTAGGTTCGAGATCCTCTATTTTCACTCCAAGTGCATCATTCCCATGCTTTCTTCTCACAACTAACTGATCTCTTGGGAAAAGGGAAAGGGTTGTATAAAGAGAAAGGGCTGGAGGGGAATGCTGAGGCCAAATATCAGAAAGGGATGCAAAACTTGGGCTAAGAAGGGGAAGGTATTTTGGAAGAGTTTACTTGTTCTCTTGCTTGTTGTTGTAAATGGGACCCCAAGACCTCTTTTTGTATGAGAAAAATATAGTTATTCAGTTTGGGGACAGGCTACAATGGGTGAAATGGTTGGGAAACCTTCGATAGACAGTAAACTCCGTCGAATTCCTTGCAATTATATATTTTTTGCAACTTTTGGAGGTAAACGCAGGCCGTCTAACATGAAGATCGTGTATGTATGTGGGCTAACTAGTATGCATCTTGCATGTGTACGCGGGCTATCAGTTTAGCAGGGCGCACACATCTTCCAATTTTTTTTTTTTTTAAGAGGAAGCCTCAACAATATTTTAGCAAATTGTGTAAGTGGAAAGGCCAATGCCATGTATGCATAGGTAGGGAATTTTTGGATTATAACAGATGCCCCCTAATGTGTGAGGTCAAAAGAGAAACTAATGACCGAAATACATTACAATATCTTTACTAGTGGGAAGTCACAAAGTCGAGTGAGCCCAAGACCAGAGTTCGGGAGGTGCCATCTGCAAAACAATGATATTATCTTCGAGGCGGGCATACCCATGCTTGGGATGAACTAATCATGGATGCCAATAAAGTACACTGCATATCCATGTCATAGAAATGTCTATATAAAGTGTAGCCGCGAGCAATACACAACGGATCTACATTTCAAAATCATTTGAAGAGATACACATACAATATAATATGCATCTTTAAGAAGCATCAACGCCTGTGGCTAGAGATGAGGAGCTTCATAACTTGAGTAACAAATTCAATATATTCAAAAATCAGGTAGGAGCACAATAGGAGTGTAAGACTCACTACCTTGAGGTATTCAACATGCCGTCGGGAAAAGACTGGAGGACATCGATCATCAAGCATAAATATTCATTGACTTTGAATCCAAACTTGAATGGATTCTCGGGATGGATGAATCATGGAAGTCAAGAGATAAATTGTAGAATGGATGACTCAAGTTGGATAAAACTTCCCTTGGACAAAAGAACGATAAAATAATGAGACTCAGGCAACTGAAAATTGACATAAGTCTGTGATATAGGAGGTACCACAAACTCTCCATATGTTTGGAAGAGTAACCAAATGGAAGAGGACACAACTCTATGTAACGAGAACAACTTCCTAAGGTCATATTAGATCCTAATGCTTGGCGAAAAAACAAAAGGATGTGCTTTGTCCAAGGGCGACTATCTTGCTGCTGAAAAAAGAGAATGTATATCCTGTCCCCCTTTTTTGGAATATTTTTTTATTTTTTATTTTTTTGTCTTTTTCAAATTTTTAATGAGCTTGAAAAAGAATAAAAGAATGCCACGTTACAAAGGAGGAACGATTGTCGCGGGCAAGCAAACTAGTTCCAAGCGCATGGAACATACTGATGCTCGATGCAAGGAGACATGTGCAGGATAAGGACACTCGAGAAAATTCCTCCATGGGTCAAGGTGTCAGATTGCAAGGGAAAAAGTGTTGCAAGGATTGCATTTAATTAATTCTTTGAAGGTTCAGTTGAATAACAACATGGAACCAGAATTAGGCCAAAGACGCAAGGCTAAGACATGCGATGCGATTAAGTGTGACACAAAAAGACTCCTTCCATGTGGAGTTTTACGAGCCCATAGAAGGTAAGATTGATGGTTTTTCACATTTAAAGAGTTTGAAAAACGTTAAAAGAAGATTCTAGGGAGTTCCTTTTTTGTAACTAGTCTAGTCGGTTTAAAAAAGGGTTAAACTTATACCAAGAGGAATTGCAACATTTTTATGAGTTTAGTCTCCTTAGCCCAAAAAAGTATAAAATATAACTTAGGAGAACTCTCCCGGCAAGACGTATCTCCTGAGGCGTTCCTTTTTCCAGGATAATCTATTGGCAGGAAAAGGGTTAAACTTATGATAAATAGATGTTCTTTCTGGACCAATTAATGAGTGTGAAAGGAACAAGGTTACTCGGCGATCTTTTCATATTTAGGGAGTTTCAAAAGAGCTTAACTATGGACTCCGAGGGGGATCCTTTTTCGTAAGTAATCTCCAAGGCCCGCAAAAGAGATAAACCAAAACCAAGGAGAATGGCCCCTTTTCAAAAATTTAGTCCCTCAGGCCTGAAAAGGGTTAAACTTATGCCTAAGAATAAAATCCACGGGTCTTCAAAGTAACTCATTTTAAAAGATGTGACCTGAAAAATTGTAGCCTTCGATTGGTCGGGGATAGTTGAAACAAACCTAACATCACTGGAAGGAGACAAATATTCAAAAGTTCTCATTAATGACAAAAATAATCCGACACCTAAGTTTACAATACCTGACTACGGGTTGTCAATCATAGGGATCGTGGATGCCCCCGATGAAGGGTCAAGACGAGAGAAGGATAGTTGATCAACGGTTACGATCCGACATTCGTGAGGAAAACATAAGGCCCAAAAAATGGTGGATACGACCGCTGTCATAGCATAGGTCCAACTCCGCCCTAACAAAAGATCATATTCAAGAGGCACATTGATTACTTCTACCTCGACGCACACAGTTTTACCCTCCAATTGCACTAGGAAAGAGGGAATTATACCATGTGGTCTGAACGATCGACCTTCAAAGGGAGTAAGCAATGTGGGTGACAAAGATAACTCAGGTTGGCCGATGGCCTTCCAACATTCCAATGACATCACGCAAGTTGAGTAACCCTCATCAACCACTGTAAGAAAAATGTTCCATGTCAACGATTTCATGGTGTACGCCACTACTATCTGAAAGGTGACATAGTGAGGAAGACAAGGTTTATGGTCTATAGGATAAAAAAAGATCATTCCTGAGTTACTGGTCTCGACTGCTCCCAAGGGAGACAACACCGCTTTTCTCTATGAGGGAAAAATATGGAGAACTTCCAGAGAAGACATTGCATAAGGAGTTTGTGCCAGATCCTCCATAATGGAGTAATTCTGAGTAGCCCTCATGTTTGGGTTGTGAGAATCCTTTTTGAACACACCCTCAGGGATGAGAGTCATTGTTTCTCCCACTATCTTCTCAATTTGAAGAGGAGTCAATGGGTTGGAGACCTATTTTCCCTTCTCAACAAATTCTGGTGTTCCGTAGTTATGAGCCCTGGTCGATATATTAGCTTCAAATTTCATCATATAAATGTTTGTGGCCCCATTGTTATTATTGGGCATAGGGGTTCCCTAATTGCCCCCAGGCGCGCCCTTGGATGAGGAAGCTCGAGCCATATTTTTCCCTTTTGGAAAAGGGTTTGTTAACATGACAGGTTGCTGTTGTGCCAATAGCTTCTAGGCTTCCTCAAGCCGAGGGCATTGGCGAGTCAAGTGGTCGTCTGTGCAAAGATTACACAGAAGATTCACCTTCCTCTTTGATTTTTCCCTCACCAACATTATTTGCAGCCTTCTTATTCCCCTTACCTTTCTTGTTCTTTTGTTTCCTCTTTCCCTCGGTTTGTTGGTTACCCTTGGGATTTGTCGATTGCACACTGTGTACATCCGATGTTTGGGTTACAGGGGCATACAAAATAGGAGTTTGGCTGGCCATAGTCTGTTAAATCAATAAATGCTGTAATTGATTAGACAACAGATCTATGGACTTTTTTTGTGCTGAGCCAACTATGCCATCGGTGTGAGGCCCATACTTCTGTTTGGATTTTTTGAGAGTTGAACATGGTGCGTCGGGTAAGATCTCGTATAACATACCGGACTGAGAGTAGATTAGCTCCAGCTGCTGGGCTCTCATAATAGCCTCTTCTTCGAAAAACACCTCGGACGTTGCTACGTCTTTGGACACACAAGGAACGAAATACTTTAAGAACCACTCGAGCAAAAATGCAGGAGGGACCTTGAATTTGATCAAACTCTTTCGTCGTCGCCATTCTCGGATGTGATCTGAGATATGGCCAACTTTCATCTACTTGAATTTGGCTAGCAACTCGATGCCAAAATTGTATCTTATTGGAAACTGGAAGTGGTTCAAGAAAACCATAGCCAGGTCGTTAAATTAAGCATACTTCAAGCTATCGAGCTTGATATACCTTTTCACGACACCTCGTATAAGTGTGCGTTGAAACAAGCGCAATTGAACGAAGTCATCCTTCAATGAGTTGGATGAGCACCATAAGTGAAATGTCGTCATGTGATCACCTGGATCTTCGCTAGGCTTTCCTTCAAACTTAGGGTTGTCCGAGGGAAACTTAATCGACATAGTGGGCTAACACATATCACAACAAATTAGATCGTTTAAAAGTCTCGACAAATCTGGAAAATGTAGCATTGCCAAAAAAGGTAGTTTTGGTTGTGGCGAATTCACGTGAAAAGAGGGACCTAGATTTTGGCAGGCACCAGGTTGCCAAGAAAATTTTGACTACTGGGAAGGGTTTTGGTACAAACTGTGGCCCTATCCAGCAAAAGGGAGTTGCTTTTGATGTTGCATCGTCGGCTGATTCCCGAAGTTAGATGACATCGCTTGTGCAGAGATTTCTCCTTGTACAGTGTTTCAAGGACCTTGGTTGGGTATGCCCCCAACCGATCCTCCTGGCATAAGTACTGAATCTTGACCAAGGTTCCACTAAGTGTGGAAAGGGTTTCCCCCGACCGACATCTCTTACAAGGGAAAAGAGCCCTGCCAAGGATTCCCAAGATCTTGGGAGGAGCAAATTCCTGTCATCGCTCTCTGTGAAGGAATGAAACGTTGCGTAGGGTTTTTTTGACCAAATACAGGGTTTCCCGCAATTGAGAAAGCAGACGAAGAGAAATCATTATTTCCAAACGTGTCGAACAAAGAAAAAGGCATTGATCCCACCAGAGTCATGTAGGATGAAGTTCCATGACGACCTCCACTAAAAAAACTATAGTTGGTATTAGGCCCGATTGGCTATTGAAACATGCCTCCAAGTGAAGGGGATGGAGGAGGGATGTGAACTCAATCCTAAGGAATGATGTTGAATGGGAAAATGGTGCCCACGACATCTCCTTGCAAGGGAGAATTAGAGCTCCTTGCCCCCAGATCAACAGTCTGTAGAGTAGAGTAGGTGAGAACTAAGTTGGAGTCAAAACCTGGCATCCCATATGAAAAGGGAGCACCAAACATGTTCTGAATGATAGGAGTAGTGGTCGAAGTTGTCGAAGGAATTGAGCCACTACCCGAAGTAGTGGGAATTTGGACATCCATGGTCCTAATAGACAAAGGTGGGGGAGGAGGTACATCAACCCCTCCTGCGGCAGTCATGATGGGAGTATGAGGACTCTCTAACAAAGCAACACTAGTTGCTTCCATTGCTGCTCTCCGAACAAACAATCGTTCGGGTGAAGTCACCTCAGGGGGGACTATCTGGATTAAAAGTGAAGTTGATAAGTTGGTAATCAGAGGGTTGGTGGGCATGAATCCTTTGGCTTCAAGTTCAGAAAAAATAGACTCCTTTGGTGCAGGAAAGTATTCTCTGGGAGCTGGCTCGAGCAGAGTTTCCTGCGACCCGATAGCTTCAAACGAGCCTTCTTGATCTAACCCGTGCCTCAACAATAGTGGATGTGGCTCCAAAGTAACCAATGACAGGCCCTGAAGCCTACGTGAACAACAGAGATGTCGATCCTCCACTGTGTGAACTGATCAACTGAAAATGTAAATTCAAGCTAGTGTGAAACAAAGAGCACACACTAAAAGTTCCTAAAGGCAAATCAAGCAAACAACTGACTAGTAGGAAGAACAATTACACCAATTAACACTAGAGAAACTTACCGATGCAAGTGTAACTCAAACACGGAAACACCCTCCTGGTATTCTCTGCAAAGCATGATTTGACATATGCCATAGGTATCGTGATATACCCCTGCCATCACCTATGTAAGTCCCTAAAAATAGGCAACTAGGTTTCCAACTCGCAATCAGTCACCAGGCGGGTACAGTCAATAGTCGAGCTAATCTTAATAAGAAGGATAACAAATTCTGAAGCCTTTCAAGGGTACTGAAGGCAGATGGTCCAAAATAAAATTGAAGATCTCGAACGGATTCGAGTTCTACGAGGCTCCGTAGTCTAATGCGATCAGTGTGATTCCCAAGAACGACCCTCAATATACAATCCCCACTACACTTGGTTCGACTTTGGAGGGGTTATCTCCTCTACCTTTTCTTACATGACCTCGTGTTTATCCCCTATGTTAGATGGGGGTCCCGACTGACTCTTACGACACTGGAATCTTGACACTACCTATCACAGACTCAAATGTTTGTTTAGACGGCCTTGAAGAGTTTCCTCTCCACACCTAATTCAAGGCCCTAGAGCATAGACTAGTTGGTGAACCCTACAAACGAAAAATTATAATAGATTTTAAGTTTTAAGCATTGTTTTTAATTGGTTTGAATTACTCAAAGGATATGGACGTGCAACTTGTGGTGTTTATCAGAGACGAAAGAGAAGAAAATTTTAAAGCATTTGTGTAAAATCAAACTAGATACTTCAAAATTAAAGAAATGACTTTTAAATCTTTGTAACTACAAACTTTTCAAAATAGTATTCCAAGATCCTATAACCATAAGTTTCCTAAAAAAGATTTTCGTTTCACAATGCAATAATACTTATACTTTCGGGAAAACAAAAAGGAACTTTGAAAAAAAACTCTTTTCTTTTGCAAAAATACAACCTTCACTACAATTACTAAACTAAATGTATAACTAAATGCAATCATTTCTTGATTTTTCGAAATGTTTAAACAAGAAAAAACAGAAGTAAAAGATATTTTTTTTTCAAAGCATAAACCAGATAAAGAGAGGATAAAACCCAAGACTCATAGAGACCCTAAACCATTGCGTGAATGTGGGGACTCCCAAGAATCCAGAGGAGGATCTAAGACTTATAGGTCGACTCTAAACCTCTAAAGAAAACAAAAGAAGATGAAGAAACAAGGTTAAACTGAATCTTTAACCCAACTAAAGACCACTAACAAAGACCCTGTAAAGTTTAAGAAATACTGAGAAGCATAAAGATTCTGTCAGGAAAGAGGAAACCTCTCTTTTAAAAAAAAAACCCTTCTAAAACATAGAGACACAGATTGTGCACTGTGCAATCTGTGTATGCACACGGGCTGTATACTGTGCAGACTATGTATGCATGCGGGATGAACTAAAGAAGGGCACATACACTTATGAATTTTTTCAAAAATAAAAAAGGCTTGGAAAACTGACTGGGCAGGGAAGGATGGTAGGCACCTGGAAGGTGACCAGAGACCCTAAACCAACTCAGTAAACCTGAAAAAATAAAAAATAAAAATGAAAAAACCAATTTAAACCAAAATCTCCCATTAATACCCTAGAGAGACTCCTCATCGGAGTCGCCAATTTTGCTAGTGGATAAAATCCCCCTATATTGGGTCAAGGTATAGGAGGAGCATTGAATTCCCTTAAAATACAGTTCTATTCCTAAGCTACCCCAAAACTATCTAAACTAAAAGACAAGAGAGAGGAAATAAGGTCAGTAGGTGCACCTTAGGTCCTTGTGGCTAATGTAGACCTCTTACTTCCTAGATTGTGGGTCTCCTCCCAAAGCTGACTTGCAAAAGTTTAGAAAAACAATGCTACAAAACATACAATCTCTACTTGTCACTTTCAATATTCAAATATAGACATAGATGCATTAATCAATAAAAGCATAAAGACACAATGTATTGGGATAGCAAATAACTCTTTTATTCAATATGAAAATCAGAAATATTACAACCTTCTTCGATGAATGCTCCACGAAACAAGTCTGGGCTCCTCTATTGTCGATCCAAGTGCATCATTCCCATGCTTTCCTCTCACAAACAACTGATCTCTTGGAAAAAAGGAAAGGGTTGTATAAAGAGAAAGGGCTGTAGGGGAATGCTGAGTCCAAATCTTAGAAAGGGATGCAAAACTTGGGCTAAGAAGGGGAAGGGATTTTGGTAGAGTTTACTTGTTCTCTTGCTTGTTGTTGTAAATGGGACCCCAAGGCCTATTTTTTTATGAGAAAAATATGGTTATTTGGTTTGGGGACATGATACAATGGGTGAAATGGTTGGGAAACCCTTGATAGCTCATAAACTTTGCCGAATTCCTTGCAATTATATATTTTTTGCAACTTTTGGAGGTAAATGCATGCTGTCTAGTATGTAGCTTGTGTATGTACTCATGCTAACTAGTATGCATCTCGTGTGTGTATGTGGGATATTAGTTCAACATGGCACGTACATCTTCCAAAAAAAATAGTTTTTTAAGAGGAAGCCTCAACAATATTTTGGCAAATTGTGTAAGTGGAAAGGCCAATGCCATGTATGAATAGGTAGGGAATTTTTGGACTATAACAAGAACTAACAAAGAAACAAGAATCTCATAACTCCAAAGAATTTGAGCAGACAATCACGAAGCTAAAACTACAGGAAGAAGAAGACAAGAGGATTAAAGAAGCACTCAAAGGGTATTTAGAAGAAAGAGACAAGACCATTAAAGGCTTGGAAGCTGAGATAGTCACTCTAAGAAAAGATCTTCAGAATAAGGACATGCAACAAAACAACACCAAGATATTGGATAATATCATTAACATTCAAAGACCTTACTATGTCAGATCTGGATTGGGATAGAATCAGATGCAGATAGAGAAAGGTTAAAGCTCCAAAATGATAGAATAAGAAGCATAACCAAGAAGATATGCAGAAGTTGTCAGAGGTCCCTCAAAAGGAAAAGATAAGAAAACTCAAGGGGAGGATTACAGATACACTGCACCACCTAGAAGATTCATAAGTCAATATCAGTAGCAACTAGCTATAAAAATACCTCAAGAAGAAGAAGGATTCATAAGAGTGACACCATTCATAATATCTTCCACTCCTAGGTATCAAACTATTTTTCTTGGTTCATGTTATTCATGTTACAATTTTGGGCACAAATATGTGAATTGTAGAGTCAATACCAAGAACAGAAGCAACGATGAGGGCTATACAAGAACTAGTTATCCACGAAGATCTCATGAAGCATATAGTATAAGCTACAACATATTTGGATCATTAAGTGATGAGGTAGAATGATACAAGTGCAACAACTTTGGACATATCACTAGAGATTGCAGACTCATTGTTCCTCCAAAGGAACCAAAGAAGAATATCAACATTCATAAGCATGAACCGTAAAGGATATGGATTAGAAAGCAGGATCCATTCAACAATGAAGAATTCAATCTTGCTCTACAAGCTCAACACAAGAAACATGGATGGTATGTTGAAAGTGGTTGCTCAAAGAACATGACAGGTGATAAAGACATGTTTCTGACATTGAAAAAGGAAAGAGTTAGATCGGTTTCATTTGGGAATGACAAATCAACCAATATTATTGGAAAGAGAACAATCAAGCTCAGAAGTAAGGATTCCACTACAGAAAATGTTTTATTTGTCGAAGACATGAAACACAATCTGCTAAGTGTAATTCAAATGTGTGATCAAGGACACAAGCTTGTGTTTGATTCAAAGAAGTGTGAGATAAGGAAAGAAAAATCATGCAAGTTGGTAGCTGTAGCTGTAAGGACTCCAAGCAACATATATGTTCTATATGAAATAGGAAAGGAAAGATGTTGCTTAGGAAAGGACGATGAAAGCTGACTCTGGCACAAGATAATGGGTCACATAAATTTTGATAATCTTGTTAAAGTCAGCAAAAATGAAGAAATAAGAGAAATTCTCGAGATCTCGAAGCCAACAAACATTCTATGCAAGCATTGTCTATAGGGAAAATAGGCCAAGAAAAAGTTCAAGTCAAATGAATAATGCACAACAAAACCACTGAAAATTGTACATATTGATCTGGTTGGATTGATAAGAACAAAAGGATTAAAAGGTGAATAATACTTCATGCCACTATTTGATGACTACACAATAATGACTATAGTTTTCTTTCTAAACAAGAAGTCAGAGGAATTCAAAAGCTTCAATACATACAAAGAGATGGTAGAAATTGAGACAAAGTTGAAAATCAAGTGTTTGAGATCAGATGATGGAGGAGAATTTTCATCAAAGGAATTCATGGAATTCTGCAGCGAGCATGGTGTAAAGAGGCAATTCTCAGTAGCCAAGACACCTCAACAAAATAGAGTTGTTGAAAGGAAGAACAAAACAATACATGAAATGGCTAGAACAATGTTAATGGATTCCAAGTTGATAGATGTCTTTTGGGTACAAGAAGTGCATACAATAGTTCACACACATAACAAAGGGATGCTCAGAAATAACAATGATAAGACTCCATATGATCTATGGAAAGGAAGACCAACAAATGTAAAGCACTTCAGAGTTTTTGGAAGCAAATGCTACATCAAAAGAGAAAATGGTAGAATTGAAAAATTTGATTCTCGAGTCGATAAATGCATATTGGTTGGGTACTCAAGCAAAATGAAATCATATAAATGTTTCAATATGAGACTCAACATAATAATGGAAAGCATCAATGTGATGGTTGATGAGACAAATGGTCAAAAGATAAAATAAAGTAGCAAAGATTCAATGGAACATGATCTTGAAAAAGATTTGAAAGAAGAATAAGTAGATGAAGAATCAGATGATGAAGAAGAGAAGACATAAGTAGAGAAAGAACAACAGGATATTCAAGTACCTCCAAAGACACCCAATAGATGAGTGCAAAAAATTCATCCATTAGAATAGATTATTGGAAACAAAGATGCAGGAGTCAAAACCAGAAGAATAATTTGCTCACTAGAACAACAACATCTAGCACTACTATCTACTATTGAGTAGAACAGTTTTGAAGAAGCCAACAAGTATGAAATATAGATCAAAGCTATGGATCAAGAGTTAGACTAGATAGAAAAAAAAGACACTTGGGAACTAGTTCCAAGGCCAAAGAACAAGAATGTAATCAGTACAAAATGGGTCTTCAGGAACAAATTGAATGAGGATGGATAAGTTACCAGGAAAAAAACAAGATTGGTATGCAAAGGATACTCTCAAGTTGAAGGTATAAATTTTGAAGAGAAGTTTACACTAGTTGCTAGGACGGAAGCAATCAGACTGATACTAGCTTATGCATGCTCCAAGAATATTGAAGTGTATCAAATGGATGTGAAATCAAAATTCCTAAATGGAGATCTAAAGGAAGATGTTTACATTGAGCAACTCAAAGGATTTCAATTGAAACAAAATGAAGGATATGTCTTCAAGTTGAAGAAATAACTATATGGTCTCAAGCATGCATATAGAGCATGGTATTCTAGACTGGACATATATCTACAACAACAAGGATTTAGGAAAGGAAATGCAGACAACAATCTCTACATAAAGATTGATCAAGAAAGTATATTAATCATTGAAGTTTATGTATATGATATCTATTGGTTGTGGAGCCTGATTATCTTCCTGATTTAGAGGTCTTTTACTTTCAGCCGTGTTTATACCCCATGAAGTATTTACACCCCAGAAGTATGTACACTCTTCCACGCGGGAGAGTGCAGAGGGGGGGTACCCCCTCTGTGGGGTCTGGGGGGGCTATCCCCTCGGCTGGGGGGTTTGGGGGCAAGCAAGCCCCCGAAGCAAAAATTGCCTTGTAAAAGTATATTGTAATTTCATTGTAAATCTGGACCGTTCATTATAAGGTCGCAGATCTAACGATAGAGATTATGTTAGGGTTTTTTGC
>JZKD02S1117600.1:0-12982 GCA_000966675.3 Picea glauca | reverse complement strand
GAACACTATGGACATTGGAAAGTAAAGCAAATAACAAACAGAAAAAGGAAAATCTGCAGAAGATCACTCCTCTTCATAATAGAGTTGAATTTGAAACAAGTTTCCCATCCAGAAGACCTCCCACCACCAGAAATGCTGTCAAGGATGATATGAACAACAAAATAGCTCAAAGGTTTGCAAACAGAAATGCTCCTCCAAGAAGACCTACAACAAGGTATCAAAATTTGTTTCTTGGTAACTGTTTTTCTTGTCATAATTTTGGACATAAAGCCATCAACTGCAGGGAAAATACAAGATATGATTATCTGAAAAGTAGAGATACGTACAAGACTACCGGAAATGGCTATGCAAGCAACAAAACAACTCAAGAGTTTGTAGACAGAAATTATAATACTTTTGCTCCGCTTATGAACTTCAATGTTGAATGTTACAAGTGTAACAACTTCGGCCAGAAAGCTCATGAGTATAGAAGTAGATTGGAATTCATGGGACATAACATAAGGGAGAAGTCTTCTACCAAACATGAGGAAGAAAATGGAAGAATATGGAAGAAAATACCAGATCAACAAAAGGGGGAAGAAAACAATCTAGCCTTAAATGCTCAAAGCAACACAAGCCAATGGTATATTGATAGTGGATGCTCCAAGCATGTGACACACTAACAGGAGATCAGAGCAGATTTTTAACTCTTAAGAAGACAAAAAGAGGCAATTTCATGTTTGGAAATGATAACTCTGTCAAAATAATTGGAAAAGGAACAATCAGTCTTGGAAGTGAGAAAGCCAAAGCATAAAATGTATTGATGATTGAAGATATGAAACACAACCTTCTCAGTGTTAGTTAAATGTGTGACCAAGGATACACTCTTGCATTTGACTCTCGAAAGTGTGAAATAATAAGTGAAAAATCTGGTAGACTGGTTGCTACAACACTCACACTCTTGCATTTGACTCTCGAAAGTGTGAAATAATAAGTGAAAAATCTGGTAGACTGGTTGCTACAACACTCAGGACTGCTAATAACATATACATTTTAGATGAAGTGAAAGGAGAGAAATGTTGCATGGGACAAATAGATCAAAGCTGGCTTTGGCCTAGGAGAATCAGACACATAAATTTTGACAATTTGGTAAAAATCAACAAGAAGCAGGCTGTAAGGGATCTGCCCTTAATTGTAAAACCTTCAGATCCTATTTGTAAATACTACCAACATGGAAAGCAGACCAGAGTCTCATTCAAAACAAAGGAGCATTCAACTTCAAAGCCTTTGCAGCTCATTCATACTGATTTCTATGGACCAACCAGGACGAAAAGCTTGCAAGGTGAGCACTGCTTTATATAGATGACTACACACTAGAATGACATGGGTTGCCTTTCTAAAGAATAAATCTAAAGCAATTGACAAATTTAAGGTGTTTAAAGAACTAGTAGAAAATGAAATTGACCTCAAAATCAAGTGCTTACGGTCAGACAATGGAGGTGAGTTTACCTCAAGTGAATTTGAAAAATTCTATGAGATGCATGGAATCAAGAGACAATTTTCAGCTGCTAGGACACCACAACAGAATGGTGTGGCAGAAAAAGAAAACAGGACTGTGCAAGAAATGGCAAGAACTATGTTAAGTGACTCCAAATGGCAAACTATCAAATATGTTTTGGAAAGAAGTACATACTGCTGTTCATATTTTGAACAGATGTTTGCTTAGAACAAACCTTGATAAAACACCATATGAATTATGGAAAGACAGACATGCAACAATTAACTATCTCAAAGTATTTGGGAGTAAATGCTACATAAAAAGAAGTGAAGAGAATATGGGTAAATTTGATTCTAGAATAGATGAAGGAATCTTTCTTGGTTACTCATTTGACAGTGAAGCCTATAGATGCTAAAATCTAAGGTTGAACAAGATAGTAATGAGTACAAATGTGAAAGTAGATGATGAAAAGCCACATTTTACAAACCAGATCTCAAAGAAGCAAAATACAGAGAGGAAGACGAAATTCAGCAAGAAGAACAACATGAAGAGGAACAAAAAAAAGAGGAAGAATCAGAGGAGGGACAAGAAGAAGAAGAACAACAAGAAAGGAAGAATCGACAAACACAAGAGGAAGATGAACCAGAAAGACAGGACACAAAAACTCCTTCAAGGTATGTACCAAAGAATCACCCTCAAAGCCAAATTCTTGGAAATAGGAGTGCAGGACCTCAAACAAGGAGAAGAATAAACAATTAGGTAAACTTTTCTTTACTATCTACAATAGAGCCTCATAAGTTTGAGGAAGCCAACCAAGATAAACATTGGGTCAATGCCATAAATGATGAATTGGACCAAATTGATAAAAACCAAACCTGGGATCTTGTTTCTAGACCCAAGGATAAAAATGTAATAGGCACTAAACTTGTTTTTAGAAATAAACAAGATGAAAATGGTCAGTTAGTGAAAAGCAAAGCCAAGGGATATGCTCAAGTTGAAGCAGTTGATTTTGATGAAACGTTTTCCCCTGTAGCAAGATTGGAAGCAATTAGGATGTTTTTGACATTTGCTTGCTACAAGAACTTTACGATTTATCAAATGGATGTTCAATCAACATTCCTAAATTGAAATTTAGAGGAAGAAGTATACATTGAACAACCTGAAGGATTTCAGTTATCAGAAGATGGAGATTATGTGTGTAAACTCAAGAAAGCTCTTTATGGTCTCAAGCAAGCCCCTAGAGCTTGGTATTCCAGATTGGACAAGCATCTACAATAGGAAGGATTTAAAAGAGGAGCTGCAGACAACAACCTCTACATTAAAAAGGAAGATAAAGACATGATAATAATTGTTGTCTATGTAGACAATATAATATTTGGAAGTGATGATGACGAGCTAAGCAAGAAATTTGTTGAAGAGATGCAAAATGAATTCGAGATGTCAATGCTAGGAGAGCTATCATTCTTCTTACGACTACGAATCTCTCAATCAAACAAAGGTATCTTTATATCTCAAATGAAATACATTAAGAAGATGCTCAAAAAGTTAAAAATGGAAGATTGCAAACCAGTAAGCACTCCTATGGTCACAGGATGCATACTTAGCAAAGATGATGAATCCATGGAAGCAGATCCAAAATTGTACAGGTCTATGATCAACAACTTGTTGTGTGTAACGACTTCAAGGCCAGATGTAATGCAGGCAGTTGGAATTGTTGCAAGGTTTCAATCTACACCAAAAGAATCTCGTGTACAGGTAGTCAAGAGAATATTCAGATATCTCAAGGGTATTTTGGACTATGGACTGTGGTATCCAAAAGGTGAAGAATTTACCTTGAAAGCATACATTGATGTTGATTGGGCAGGATGTGTAGATGATTGAAAAAGCACAAGTGGAGGTGCATTCTTTGTAGGAAGTTGTTTAGTTTCCCAATTAAGCAAAAAACAATCATCAATCTCTCTATCAACTGCAGAAGCTGAATACATTGCAGCAACAACTTGTTGCACACAAATTCTTTGGATGAAGTAGACCTTACAAGATATTCAAATCGATTACAAGCAACCGATCTCTATACTATGTGATAACACCATTGCAATAAGCATTTTTTAGAACCTTGTCATGCATTCAAAGACTAAACACATACCTATCAAGTACCATTTTCTAAGAGAACAAGTTGAAAACCAAGTTGTAAAGCTGGAATATGTGCCAACAAAGGAACAAATTGTAGACATATTTACAAAACCACTTCCTAGAGATACATTTTAGTATCTTCGACAGAAGATGGGAGTCATTCCCATTTCTAATTAAGGTATCCCATCTTCAATTGAGAGATGTTAGGATCTCAACAAAAACAAAAGCTTAGGGGGAGCCGCAATAGATCAAAACATAAAAAGTATAATGAAAGGGGGAGAAAATCCCTTTGCCATTGATGTCAAAGGGGGAGAGAAAAGAGACAAGGGGAGACTTGCGAAAGAGATAGGGGGAGACTTGCATAGACTCCTAGCAGAGCTTACGAATGTGTTTCCGTCAATGACAAAGGGGGAGATTGTTGGAAAATGTGTTGTCATTGATGTCAAAGGTGAATGACTCCCTGTGGAAATGAAGCCAGGTAGACTGTGACATTGTTGTGCTGAGTTATGGACGTTGAATACCTCTGTTGCGCTGAGTTATGGAGACAATCCAAATAAATTCAACTTACAAAAGAGGAGCGATTCAAGTTGGACGAGACGACCTTGAATTGGAAAAATGAGATCCAAGGAAAGACATGGAGTGTTTAAATATCGATGATCAAATCAGAGCAAGAGGCGTGAGAGGAGTAAGTGAAAGGTGTAGCTCTACAATTCTGAAGCTCTTAGGTGCGAGAGCAGGAATGCGAAGAAGTGGGAGAAATCGCACAATGTGATGAACCTCAAGGGGTTTTGAGTTTGCAGAACCATAAGAGAAAGAAGAGAAGGAGTATAGGCGAATTATAGAGGAGCTCTGAGACTCACAGGTATGACAACAAGATAAATCAGTAACTTATTTATTTCAGGGTGGTAGGGTGGTGCAAAGGAGAGGATTGGTGTCATCCTCTTCTTAAACAGGTTGGTGCCTGCAACCTCATTGCTGAGTTGGTGCTCAGTCAAAGGGATTGGTATCCCCTGCAGGTTGGTGCATGCAATCATTGTGCAGTAGGTTGGTGCTTACAAAATTTATAAAGAAAGTTTTGTGGTTTACTCTCATTTGGGTTTCCATGTTAAATCTCTGTGTATTGTGCACTTGTGTTAATTGATATGGTTGATTCTATGCATTGTTTATAATCAATTATGTAATGAATAGTTAAAGTGGTAAACGAGAAAAATTGTTTAAACTATCCAATACTGATTCACCCCCCCTCTCAGTATTGTTGAACAATCCAACAACTTACTGGATGCAAAGTCTTCCTCAAAATTAACATCCCTGCTTACTACTATCTTCCTTTTCTCTAAAAGATAGACCCTATAAGCATTTGATGTCTTACTGTAACCCATGAACAAACCCTTCTTGCTAGAGGGCTCCAACTTGGTCCTCTTCTCTACCGGTACATGGATATAAACTGGACAACAAAAGATGCGAAAATGACTCACCTATGGCTTCACACTAGTGAATGCCTCCTATGGTGTCTTGTCCTCCAAGATCTTATGAGGACATCAATTCTGAATGTAGACTATTGTGTTACTTGCCTTTGCCCAAATAAACATCGGCAAGTCCTGGTCGTCTATCATGGCCTTAGTAGTCCCTATGATGGATCGATTCTTCCTCTTTGCAACCCCATTTTACTATGGGTTGTATGGAACTGTTAGCTCCCTCTTGATTCCTGCCATCTTGTAGAAACCCTCGAACTCCTTGGAGGTATACTCTCCCCTATTTTCCAATCTCAATACTTTGATCTTCTTCCCTATTTGGTTTTCAAGTAGAGTTTTGAGCTCTTGGAACCTTCTAAAGATGTCATCCTTGGTCTTTAAGAAGTAGATCCAAGCCTTACGGGAGAAATCATCAATAAAGGAAACATAATGCATGCTTCTTGTTATTGATGCTATTGACATTGGTCCACAATCATTCGAATGTACTAGGTCTAAAATCCGCTTAGACCTATGCTCATTGCTTGGGAAAACAACCTCGACATGCTTGACAAGCGTGCACCCTCTACATACACCATGATGTTCAATATTGAACTCTAGAGGACTTGTGACTATCTCCCTTAGAATAGGCAATGTCCCGTGATGCGGGTGCCCCATCCTCTTGTGCCACAACTCGCACATGTTGTCATTGTTATGCTCTAAGGCTTGAACAGGTTCACCTTGCAACTTGTACAAATTACCTTCTCTAACCCCTATTACCTGAGCTATATTTGGGCTATAATCCTTGGGCTTGATGAAGATTTGCTGGTTCTTGAAATCCACTGGAAAGCCCTTATCTTCCAAAACTGAAAGAAAATTCTTCTCGATATCTGGTACAAACAAGACATTGTCAAAATCTAAAGAATTACCTGACTCGTCTTGGAAGGGAATAGTACGAGCTACTGCTACTGGGTAGTTGGCATCATCACCAAGCTCAACTTGTACTCATGAGTCCTCCTTCAAACTAGAAAATAATTGTTGTGTTGATGTCATATGTTGAGATGCCCCATTGTTCATGTACCACTCATTCCTCGAAATCGTGTTGGTAGAAAGGCAAGATACCAACGAGAAATCCTTCGCGAACTTGAAAACAAACTTATTCATCTGAGTTTTTGCAGAGGTTGCTAGCTAATTCTGCTACTGCTCCCTTTACCCGTCTTATTTGGACACTGTAATGCATAATGAGCATGCTTATGACAACTAAAGCAATTGATTTTACTCAAGTCCTTTCCTGGATGTGAGGTTGACTCCTCACTCTTTCCCTACCTTGTTGGGTCCTTTATCTCTGCCCTTATTTAATTGACCAAATAGAGATAGGTTCTCTTCACCATCCTTCTTGTCGGCCTTTGACTCCATCCGAGTCTCCTCATGGATACAATCATCCCAAAGCCTCTTAAAGTCAGGAAGCTTTTCTTGATTGCAAATACCTTTGACAAATGGTTCCCATGAAGCTGGGAAACCATTCAGTGCCATGTTCACTAGCTCTACATCTTCAACCTTTTTCTCAATTGTTGCAAGTTGTTCACGAATCCGTGTGATATTCATAAGGTAAATGGTGATTGTGTTTGATCTAGTCATCACTATGGATTTGCGTTTGCTCCACAATATCATCTTCCTATTTATATTTTGACTCTGGTAGAGACTAACCAGGGCATCAAACATCTCTTTCGTTGTCTTCTTCTCATATACATGAGGGATCAGATGATCCTTCATGGCATCCAAGATCACTCGCTTGGCCTTCACTACCCTCTTGTTGTGAGCTACCAACTCCTGCGGATCTATAGGAAGAGTAACAACTTTCTTGGCAATATCCCAAAGATCATTCTCTTCTAGTAAGAGTGTAACCCTCACCTTCCATAATAAGAAATTCGAGGCACCATCCAATTTGTCCCCAAACTTGAGGCCAGTTGATGCCATCCTTGAGATCCACTGCGTAAACTCCCAAATATGAAAATGAAACTTTGAAACCCTTTCATTGCCGGTCCTTATTCCCTATAGTTGATTTACCGCTGCAAATCCTAGAGAATCTTAATTAGAGAAATAAGCTTGGATATCATGGGAAAATTCCCAAGCCCTACGTGACTAAAGTCCTTATGGTCTCAATAAAAAAGTAGATTGCTGAATTCAATTAATGCAGAAATAAGTTTCAGACCATAGCATTAATCACATAATAGCTGGAAATCAAATAGCGAAGCACAAAAATTAATTTCTCACAAGCTAGGTAATTACTCCTTCAAAACTAGCTTTTCATTCCTTTGAAAAACTTACAAGGGAACCTCTACAAGCTTCCCAAAAAACAACATTGCATGGGTACCAAAAAACACCTTGAACTTGAGCTTTTATAGCTTGACTAAACGATACAACTGCTAGAAAAAACCAACAACAACAATTCTTTGCTTACGACCTACGGTACAAAATTTACAGCTGCCGCACGACCTTGCTGTATTCCACATGACCGCACAGAACCGTGCGTGATTGATGTACGACACTGTGTGCTGCCCGGAAATGCCTCTTTTTTGGCTGCCTGCTCTCTCTCCCTCTCTATCGCTCAACCTGCTCAATTGCTCAAGTGTTCTTTTGTGTGTGAACTCTCTATCTTGACCTGTCTTTATACTTTTAGGTGAGATCGAAACCTAATCTATTTACGAGTTTACTCCTAGTCTAAATCATGCATGCATGAAATGCACTTTTTAGACTCAACTACTAAAAATAAGACTTTCACTTTTTAACTAAAGTGATTTACAAAATAGAATTTAATTTTCAAAAATAGAATCACTTGTCAAAAATAGAATTACTTTTTAAAAATATCTCCAACTACTTCTCGCACATTCACATGGAACTTGTGCACGGAAGTTTTGTTAAATTTCAACAACCTAACACCCGACAATTTATTTCCTAGTTAATCCTTGCTGTAATAAATTTATCATGCAGATTAATTTGAATAAAAGCGTGACTGGGTTTTAATGAACAAAATAAATAAATCAGCGGAAGCACAATAAGGAAACCATAAACATTGCACACATAATTTTCTGGGTGAAAGTCCTTGGAAAAACCCCCAAGGGAAAACCAATGCCTTGTTGATTTTATTAGATAAAATCTGGGGTCCCATCTTGGGATAATGACCCACCTAAGGAAAATACAAATCGGCAAAGCCTATCACACCTAGATGCTACTCCTTTGCTGCCACTTTGCTCCTTTCCTCGGACCCCGTCCCTGCACACTTGGATGAAAGTCCTTCTCCACCCAATACAATGAGATCTCACTATCTCACTCTATGTGTGTCTCCTCTTCTCACCTAGGCTGCCTTTTATTTTCTAGCATTAAAGCGCCTCCATTTTCCCTATTTTCTAGCTCATTGTCCTAAATGAACCTCCATTTTTCCTATTTTCCAGCCTCCACCTTTTTCTCTCCCTATTTTCTAGCTCATTGTCATAATGAGCCTCCATTTTCCCTATTTTTTAGCATTTAATGTGCCACCATTTTTACCTCCTATTCCTAGTGCATTAATTTATTTTCCTAACTCCTATTTCCTAGTGCATTAATTTATTTTCACCTCCTATTTCCTAGTGCATTATTTTATTTTCCTAACTCCTATTTCCTAGTGCATTAATTTATTTTCTTACTTCCTATTCCCTATCGTTATTTTCTTATATCATATTCCCCACTTAACTCCCTTATTCTCCCCATGCGCACTTCTTTATCTCATATTTTTACTATCCACCTCATCTGCCTTCACTATTCATTTGTATCACTTTCTGTGCATTAAAACCTTTAATTCTCACTGATGCGTATTAACTCCCTATTTAATAGGGCACATTCACCTTCTTGTCCACTTGTATACAGCGTCCACTCTTCCTAAAACCCTCACACGTGTGAGTTGACTATCTCTCTCTCTCTCTTCTGACCTCATGCGCATGCTCACATCACTTTTACTTCTTTTTCCATGCGCCTTTCCTTCCCTTTTTACCCACATGTGCACCCTCTTGGTTGTTATTGGGAAGTGCACCCTCACTAGCCTATATATTGGAGTGTTAGCCTCATTATTCATGGTCGGATTTTTGCAGCATCAGCATACACATACTTTCTTTCTCTCTTCCCTCATTCTCTTCTAGTCTAGCTACTTCTTTGTGCAAGGATAATCATTGTACCAGTTCTTGCGCTCGTCTACTGTGGTGTGATCAACCCTTTGGCAAGCCATCAATAAAGAAGTGTTGTGCTTATGTTCGAGCTTTCATTCATTATGGTTTTCTCTTCCCTTTCTTTCATTTTTCTCACGCTAACACTGCAGGATCCTTTTGAGCAAAATTATACTATCTTTTTCTAATGTCTTGGGTGGGGTTTTCACGCTGTCCAAAACAAATTTGCTGCTGTTTTTTTTGTGTTTTTTGCAGAAAATCAGATCCAAAATCAGCAGCCAGGTACTTGGGGACCCCCCTTGAGGTTGGCACGCACTAGCCCGAACGGAGAGGAGGTTTACCTGTGACAATTGGGGCATTCTCTCCTTGAATTAGCTACTTTTCCATCACTGATTTACATTTATATCAGATCTGATTGGATGGTGAAAAAGTGTGCTAACACAACCTTGCTGCATAAGATGCCTATGAATAGTTCTATTGGAGTTAGATTTTCAATGTATGATACAAAGCCTTTGATGAGTCCAACACGACTTATATTTTTAAAGTATGGATTTCTATGTAAAACCTTAGAGGTGATCTTTTTAATTCTAGAAAGCGGATCAAGGTCTATTTCAACTTTCAATAATAAAAGTTGAATTCTTTGTGCAAGTAAGAGGAAGCATTGATCAACTATCTTTTTTTGTTTCATCATTGAAAAATTTGAGCTAAAGTTGTAAAGTGGCAATGATAAATTGTGATGAGAGTATCGGCGTTTGAAGGAAACGTATGGAGCTGGTGCACTGAACTATGCACTTATTATGTTTTGATATTTTTTACTTGGGCATAATGGTATGATAGTTTCCAGTAATTTTTATCCTATTTGTTGCTAGGAGTATGATTTTCATTGAGGTCTTACATAGTCTTTCAATTGGTTAGTCTTATTAACTTGATTTATAGCACAGGCCAAATCAAAATATTGCAATCTTTATATTTAAAGGTAGCCAAGGCTTCCATTCTTGGATTTAGAGGGATTTCATATCTTCATTCTTTTGTATGTCTTACTTTTGGAAAATACATTAAAACTATCAATCGGTTGCTGTTTATTTGTTAAATACTCTTTGTTTACCTCCAATAATCTTTTCATTCATTATACTTTATTTGTGTGTACTGTTTCGTTGGTCTATGTCTTGCAGGGCTTGTTGATTTCAGCATCACACTTGGACATCCATTCTTTGATGCATACTCATGGGAATGATCATGCACATCATGGCATTGATATGGAGCACCCTATATTAGCTTTAAATATGGCAGTTATCTCAATAGGCGTCAAAGAAGGGTTTGTATTGTCTCATGACTTTATTATAGATATATTTTGTGACATCATTTGTACCTCAAACACATAGGTACTCACTACAAGTTGTTTCTATTGCCTGATAGTAGCTTGATGTGTGTTATATCTATTAGATGGTGAAAGGGATGCTATTGATACCAAGGAATTATCATACCATTCCTTGATCATTCGAGGAGTGCTTTTATTAAAAGGAACTAATCTAATTTTTTTATTCACAAGAATAATACTATGCGACTTTACATGATAGCAGATGTCTCTATATTTGTATAGAAATTTTGTTTTGCAGTCATAATTTTTTTGCTAAATAGAACCTTTAATCTATATCCAAAAGGCTGCTATCTGTTAAAAAACAAAATAAAACTACAACCTAAAGAGATCCTTATAAAACAAACTGAAGACCTTAAGCAAACAATGTTGCGGGCTAGCCGCTACTGTGTTCATCTTCTTATCCATACTCTCTTGACATCTTTGCAACAGAAAGCTCTCTATCTCCATCTTTTGAGCCTGTTGGTTACAGGTCATGTTTATCCTCTGGTTCCTCAATCAGCAATAGTCTTCTGATTGAATATCTTTGAGTGAAGAAGGAAATTAAGAATTTGTGTCTACCAATTGTTGCCAATTTGATGTCTAAAGATGTAGGAAGCTCTCTAACATCTTCCCTGTCCAATGACTCTTTTCATTCCATTAACAGAAGCCCAAGATTCTGCATATCACTACATATTTAGCCTGAAGTTTCTTGCACGTCTTTTCATATGATCTCTAGGGTATTTTTTAAGGATTCAAATATTATACCTAAGTATAGTATTATGGCTGACTATTTCATATTGAAAAAATCATACATATAGATCTGTAGGTCAATATTCAATAAAAAAACATATGATTTACTGGGAGGTAAGCAATACATTGGTGAAACTGGGAGGTCAGTCCAAACAAGGTTAAATGAACATTGCACTGACCTAAGGAATAATAGAATTAAAAAATCAGCCTTGGCTGAACACTCTCATAAGACTGGTCACCATATATGTGTGGAAGACACAAAGATCATTGCCAGAATTGATCACTATGCAAAAAGAAAGATATGGGAGGCCATGGAAATCGAATTAAATGAGAACAATTTGAACAGGGATGATGGTCTAAAGCTAAGCAAAACGTGGAAACCTGTCCTTCAAAGTATAAAATAAATAATAATAACCCTATTCATTATATGGTTGGCTAACATCTTCACATGAGGGTTATTAATATTAATTTATCACAAAATCAAACCGTTTATCCGAGCATAAAAACTCCTGATGATGATCCCTACTATGGGATTGAAATGTCGAGTATTTTTATTGACAAAGAACGCACCCTCATAAATATAAGAATTATCCACTGCATAAAATGAACAATCTTATATAATTTACTATTAAAACTTGTAAATTTTGGTGAAATTATCAATTTAATCATATTTATGTAGAAAATATACGATTTTTTAAGGAGAAAATGGCCAATCGGTGAATATATATTTTTTGAAAATGGCGAAAAAATAGCCAATTGGTGAAAGTTTGCCTCTAAAAATTTGCCTGATGGTCTCCACAGTTTCTTTGGCTTCCTAGATTGTGTTCCTCATTTTTGTTGATGTTGTAGCACTATTGGCCATAATCCCTATAACTTTTAGTCTGATTATTTCCAAAGGAGTGAGGAAATATAAAATTTGTCAGAGATACACAATCTCACAGAGATGCAAGGCAGAAATTAAGAGATAAAATGTACTTGACTTGATTATTGAATGGAGTTATGCTAGAATACACAAGGAAGGAGGTGTACATTGTGTAAGTTATATAATGCCTATTTTCTAATTTTTTATTAATTACAAAATTAGTTCATATTTTGAAACTTTTTCCAGGTGATATACCCTGAGGGAAATGTAATGTCCCCACTTTGGGAAATCATTACATTACAGAGGGTTATGATGACCAGAGTAGCCAGATGGAGGTTATAGCGAGTACATAGATTATTGAGAGGTATTTTGGGGTCCGTCTTGCATCACTCATCCTATTTCATCATTATGATCCATTCCGCACAGGTTGGCCTTGGTTTCGTTGCATTTCGACGATTCCCATGATTTTGAGTATTTTGAGCTATAAGTTAATTAAATTCACTAAATAGGTCATTTTGGGCACAATACTTGGAGGAACCTCTCAGTGTAATAGCTCATTGGAATCGGGAGGAACAAGACTACAATATAGGATGATGAGAAGTGACTTTCAGTGGCTAGGGAAGCCACTAGGAGAGATAAGGCGCTTTTCAGAGGTAAAAAGGTTAATTAATTAATTAATTAATAATTAAAAAAGAAAAGTCACTTTGGAGAGACAAGGGGATGCATAAAGTATAAATAAGAGGCAAGGGCCTCTATTCTCTC
>JZKD02S1117599.1:185527-223217 GCA_000966675.3 Picea glauca | reverse complement strand
TATATATATATATATGAGGCTTCTACCGGCTTACTTTGCAAATATACAATGTGTGATTGGATTTTATAAATGTCTCAAATGTCTTTCTAACGCATAATTAGCTAGAGCATCAGTTAATATATTTAGACATCTAGGAATGTGTTGATACTCAATATAATCAAAGTAACACTCCAAGAGACAAATTCGTAAATATACCTGTAACAAAGTAGGACTTCAGATAGTATAAATGTTACTTAACTGTAGTACTACTCACTGCGAATCAAGTCGTACAACCATTCTTCGAATCCCAAGTGAAATAGCATCGGTCAATAATTCAATGAATGCGCTATATTATGCGATATTGTTGGTTTCCTGACTGAGGCAAACACCTTGTAGAATGATAATTTCGTTCGTGGGTGCATAGATTTCCCAAGCAACAGAAGATAGGTTCTAAGTACTACGACTAGCACCATCGGTGAACCCAATGTAGGGTAGAGAAGATGCCGACATCTGGAAACCAAGCACAACGCAAGGTAAGCATTTGGGGGTCGAAACTAAGTAATGAAAAGCACAAAAAGTAGCACACTAAAATATGATACAATAAAAATACAAGAACTCATGCAAAGATAGTTTAAGCATAGTACTTATTCAAGTAAATCCCATTTCTGGGTGCACTCAAAGGAATGCCATCATAATCTACTAACTTGTAAGCTCCCTTCTCCAACACTCGTTTAACAATATAAGGGTCGTGCCACATAGCCTTGAATTTTCTGGCTCCTAGTAAATCACAATATTGTTCATAAAGTAGAACCAGATCACCTTCGGAGAAAACACGCGGTTTGACATGTTTGTCGTATTGGGATTTTACGCGTTTCTTCTGGGTTTCAATAACTAGGGTGGCTTTCGATAGGTTTCATCTAATCACATGAGATACAATAGACGCTCCTCTTCGATAGAGGTGTGAGGAAGAAGTTCAACGGCTAGCTTCAATGACAGTATCTCACATTCAATCGATAGAATATCTTTGATACCATACACTAACTGAAAAGGGGTAAATCCCATAGCATATTTCATGTATGTCCGATATGCCCATAATGTTGAAAACAACATCATTTTCCAACTTCTCTTGTGAATTCCTATTATCCGTCAAAGCATGGTGACGAGAACCTTGTTTATCACTTCAACTTGGCCATTGGCCTATGGATATTAGGGGGTCGAGTTTTCGTGTTGAAGACCCAACTTTTCGGTAAGCTCAAACATCATGAAATTTCAAAAGTGGCTACCGTGATCGATGACGATAGCTTGCGGGATTCTGAATCTTGTGATGATATGATTGAATATGAACATGGCTGCAGTTTTTTTGGTATTGTTGAATGTAGGCATCGCCTCGGCCCACTTCGTGAAATAATCCACGGCTACAATAATGTATCCATGCCCCCCAGTCGAGTGAGGGTTGCAGGTCATGAATCAATTCCCCATTTTGCAAAAGGTCCAATGGAAAGTACAGGGTGTAAAGGAGCAATATGCAATCTTATTTTGTTTTTGTATGTTTTGCAAGTGTGGAATTTTTGGGCAACAATAATATAGTATTTAAATAAAGAAGGCCAAAAATATCTCGCTCATAAGATCTTTTGGGCAGTAGTATACCTAGACATGTGGCCACCACATGCTCCCAAATGGCAGTCGTTCAAATCTTTCTCAGCTTCATCATAGGTGAGAAAGCATTGAAAAATGAAGTCAACCCCATGGAAATAGAGAGTGTCACCAAGGATGTATTGACGGGCTTGATATCATATACGACGACGGTCAGCACTAGACAAATCGGGCTGGAAAGTCTGGGTCTATAGATAAATAATGATATCTCCATACAAAAGGTCATCAGAACTGATCAGAAAAAGGGATTCGTCGGGTAGAGAATCCTTTGCTACATTTTTTGTTTCAGTGCAGGGAAGGTCACATATTAGTTCAAAAAACACCAAGAATTTATTAGACTTAGCGCATTCGAATTCTAAGTCAAACTCTTGGAGAATCACTATCCATTTGGAGTATTTTCCCCCTAGCAATTGACGTGTAAGAATGTGATGCATAGGTTTGCAATCGAAAATTACAATGGGCTTGTGTAATAGACTATAGTGATGGAAATGTTGGATAGCTTAGACAGCTGCCAAGGCCAGTTTTTCAACATGTAAGTAATTGGTTTTAGTAGTCGTGAGACTCTGACTCAAATAATAAATGACATTTTCGTCGTGTAAATCATCTTCTTGGACTAGAATGATGGAAATGGTAGAGTCCAAAGCAACGAGATAAAGGAAATAATATTGACTATAATTGAGTGGGAAAAGGAGTGGGGTATGAGTTAAAATCAATTTCAAAGCATAAAAATCTTTGTTGGCAGTGGTGTCCCATACAAAATCATATCCCTTCTTTAGTAGTTGAGTAAATCCAAGTGTTAACTCAGCGTATTTTGGGATAAAATGATGTACAAAGTTTGTCTTCCCTTGCAAACTTTGTAGTTGGAAAAGTAAGGAAGGAGGAGTGAGATTGAGGATCACCTCGACCTTCAAAGGATGTACCTTGATCCCCTCACATGACACAATGAATCCTAGGATTCGGTCGGTCTCCACAAAAAAGAAACATTTATGTGGGTTTAAGTGTATACGATAGAACCGAAAATGAAGGAAAATGGCTCAGAGGTGGGTTGGATGATCACTACGATGCATGGAATGTGTTGGTAGGTCATCTAAATATGGTTGCACAATATGCTTAATATCATGTAAAGTGTAAGACATAGCACGATGAAACATCGCACCGGAATTCTTCAAACTGAAGGGTAGTTTACGCTAGGAAAAGGTGCCCCAAGAACAAATGAAAGTAGTTTTGTGTTGATCTGCGGGTAAGATATTGATTTGATTACATCTGGAGAAACCATCCATCAAAGAGAATATTTCACTTCCGACACAATCATCGACGATTTGGTCAACAAAGGGGGTGGGAAATTTTTCCTTACGACAAGCTTTGTTGATATCCCTATAATAAACACAGACATGGATCATACCTTGTTTCTTGTTAACCAGAACTAGATTGGATACCTAATCAGTCAAAGCCACAGGATAAATAAAGCCATCTTTAAGAATTTTTTCGACTTCAAGCTTGATAGCAGCTACTTTACGAGGGTGGACCGAGCTAAGTCTCTACCGGACGGGTTTAGCGCCCAGGTAGGTCTTAATTTCATGTACAACAATATCAGGGTAAAGACCTGGCATCTCTTCATAGCTCCACGCAAAGATGTCATGAAATTCTTGAAACAGTGACTTATATGTGACAACCTCGTCGGTGGAACATGAAGCTCCGATGTGGACATTTTCAACGACTCCGGGTTTAATAGATATGTTGAGGGGAATGGTGGGTGAAATATTACTTAAGTTCCCTTCATATAAAACATCATCTGTGGATTCAGGAACCAAATAAATAACAACAATGGTCGACGAAGTCAATATCCATTGGTATCTCTTGATGGTGTGTTGTTCGAGGAAGAGAATGGAACGATGATGCTCATCATCCCAAGGGGTATCTTCCATCGACATAACCAACATAATAATCTTTTCCATGAGACAAATAGCGTGGAATGGGTCAGGAGACGAATCACCAAGAGAGGGAGTAGAAGGGTCAGCCAATTGAATGGCTTGGTAAGCGGATTCAACTAGACTTAAAGGCATCTGGTCACTGTAGCGAAGATAATTACCGTGTTCAGGTACTATCCATGGGTCAGAAAATGCTAGAGTCTTGAAGACGGAGGTGGAAATCATGTTAATCGAGGAAACCAAAGGAGTCGGAATGTCAGGTGGTGGGATCGGGAATGTACCCATTAGAATTGAATCTTTTAGTAGACCCACACCGACATTCCTGTACCCAGGGGGTGTTTTTGCAATAAAAGGTACATTTCTGGTACGTGTATCAGAGTTAAAGAAGGCCAATTGGTCTATTGTAACTACTTTTCCCTGATGTGAAAAACACATTATACATAAAACAGTAGACATGACTGCATGCATAGAATCGATCTAGCTACAACCAAGTAAAAGGTTGCAATCAAGAGGTGCATCAAATACCTCAACTTCAAAATTGACCATTTTGCCTTCTAACGTAATAGGAAATGAAGGGAGTACACCGTAAGGTTTAAAGCTAGACCCATTAAAGGATTTGAGCGTGTTGTGTGATTCAGTTAAGGAAAAGAGTCAATGTCTTTCCAACAAACAATATACATGACACGCGTCGAGGCACCCTCATCAATAAATTTTCTACAAATATTCTTGTCGGCGACAACAACTTGTATTTGAAATGTGAGCTAAGGGGGTAACCTTGGAATGTGATCTTCCAAGTCAAATATTATTAAATTTGTATCTGTAAGGTCGATTCCACTGATATCTTTTAACAGTGCCTTCCGTTGTGTAGGAAAACTCTGAAGGACTTAGAGGGCTGACATCGTGGACGATGCTTGCACCAGATCCTCTACAATACTGTAGTTCTGGGTAGCACACGCATGAGGATTGAAAGCAAACTTTCGAACCATGCCCTTGGGAGGAGGGAGAAGGAATGTATCATGGTTCGGTCATTCGAGATGAAGAGGATTGTTGAAAGGTGGAGCCGAGGGACATTGTTGAACCAACGAAGGTGGTATATCATCAACTTTCTCCTTGGAGGAAGAGTAATCTTTGGCACGAGTGGTAAGTGTGATGTCATTCTTCTTTGAATCATCGGTACACATAAGTACATAGGAGGTAGTGGAGGAAGAAGGTTGATCATGGATGACCAATTGAGATTGTTGTTGAGAAGGGAATGGCTAAGACAAGACGATAGGTATAGGAGGTTTTGGGGTCCCTTGAAGGAACTTTGTGACCTCGACACATCTCGGACAGTCCTTCATGTACTGATTATCACCACAGATAAGGCAAGAATGATGAGGATTTTATTTGTCCTTATCATCAGCAGGTTGGACTTGGTCTTATCGGATTGTGGGTTTTTATTTTTATCCTCCTTATTCCTACCCTTCCCTTTTTTAGATTTATTCTTATCGGTAGGAGTCGATTGAACAACGTTCACTTTTGAAGTTTTACCGGTGGGAGGAGTGGGCATCAGACCAATTTGAATAGTAAAAGCATGGGATTTGGGATTGGTGTGAGAGGTCTACACAAGGTTGAGCATGGAAAGTACCTATTACACCATCGGCAGCATGAGAAGTTGTCAGGGTTGTTGAGGTGGTCGTGGTAGAAGGACGAGGTGCATCAAGGAGAAGATCATAAAGATTACCCATTTGTGAATAAATGAGATCGAGGTACTGAGTGCGATCGATCCCTTGTTTTTCTGTGTCAACTCCACCCATGGAAATGTCACAAGAGATGTCATTAATGAAGGATTTCGTGAACCATTCTGCCAATAACTGATCGGGAATATCAAGTTTGATTAAATGACATCTTTGTCTCCACTCATGAATGTGATCAGAGATATGAGTGGCTTTATTTTTCTTGAAAGAACTCAAAATATCGATTCTTGTTTCATAATAGATTGGCAATTGGTAGTGAGTGAGGAAATACATGGCTAGGGTATTAAAGTCGGTGAAGAAGCCTCATGGTAATTGTATATACCACTTCGCAATTGAACCCATGAGAGTTCGTTGAAAAAGACATAATCAAATGGAATCATCCATCAAATAGTTGGATGAACACCAAAGGTGGAAATTCATTACATGATTGTTTGGATCCTCTCATGGTTTACCATCGAACTTAGGAATGTCTTATGGTAATTTGGCCGATATAACGGGCTAATGAGGAGAGTGATAAATAGGGTCATTCAAAATTCTAGACAAATCGGGAAGGTCCAAAGTGGCCAAAAAGGGAAATTGTATATTCACTTGAGGATACTAGTGACTTTGGGGAGGAAGTGTCGATGGCATACCAGTAGGACCATAAGCAGTCTATGCATAGGGCATAGGTCCTGACAGATTCACCGTGATGGGGAGGCATGTAGCCCATGGAGTTGGATTGGTTAGGGTTCTTCCCTTGGAAAGGGGTACTGGACTGAACGTTTGGACCCCAAGTGAGATTCAAAGAACCTAGATATGGCTGACTATAGTTAGGGGGTACCAAAAATCTAGATTTAGAAGGTTTCCCCCAGGAGGGATAACAAGTTTGACGTGTTCGATCCAGATTGTGAATTAAAAGTTCCAACTTGGGAATGTCCTCCATATGGAGGAGGCACCCCAATTTGAGTGTGACCCCCAGATTGAGGTTTCCCCCAGCATAAGATTGCCCTCCAATGGGAATCTGGTAACTGGAAGTGAGTAGATGATGAGTGCTTCCAATTGGATTAGAGCCACTAGGGCCAGATCCACCATGAAGAGGTGGATAAGACCCTATAGAGAGGACCTAGGAAGGTGTGGGAACATAATTAGCAGAGGTATTATGCCCAAGTGGTACTCCAGATGGAATTTGGGTATGGATGGCAGTAGAAGGGTTCAAATAATGATACCCAAGGGGGGGGGAAGGGGTAGGTCTAGAAGAATGTGGTGTACCAATGGGAGCATGGTTAACCACTGTATTCCCAGTGGGAATAGTCATAGCATGAGGGACCATCGTAGAGTGGGCCATTTGAAAAGGGATAGTTGAACTAGGACTAACTGACTGTGCGTATGAACCAGTGAAGAGATATGAATTTGTACTGGAAAAATGACCTAGGGATACTATGAGGGTAGCAGATGTCTTGGGTAGCTCAGGGATGGCAGGTATACCTACTCCTGCCCCTAAGCCATAAAGGTCTTTCATCATATGAGGTGGGATTCTAACTATGTCAGAAGTCCATAAGAGATCGTCGGCTCCAAAAGGTATGGTTAGCGTTCCATAAGAAACAACAGCAAGTTCCCCAGCTGAATTCATCTGGAGAAAACATCTTTCGTATCCAGGAGGGATGCGGAAAGCTTCCATAGAATCGGAAATAATTCAGACACTTTCCAAAGAGGCTAAACCTTCCTCTTGTATTATGTTGGTATCATGGACCTCACTCTATTGAGGAGAGCCCTCTGATGTATGAGGGGGTATAGGGGTAGAATCTTCCATGTTTTCTGGTGGAAGTCCATGTACCCTGCGTGAATGATGGGGAGGGTCTATGTTGGCGGTCCAAAAAATTCTACGGAAAAAATTTATGGCCAACTATGAAAACAAACAGCACACGCTAATAAAATCTAGAGTTCAAACCAGGCAAACAAACCTTCTCATTTCGAAGTCACTAGTTGGTGATGAAATCCAACGTCATGCGACCGAGATAAGAAGGGGTTGGGCAAGGGTGAAAAAGTTACGTTGATGACCTACTTAACGGACTTACACCCTGGTGTAAACTCCCACAGATAATCATGGGTATACCTTCCAAGGAGCAAGAGTGATTCTGGCCAACATCGATTCTAGGTATTGTGAATACATTCCCCTTCACAGTCACCTTGTGTAACACCCTAAGAAGATAGGCTACTAAAGTTACCACAAATAATAGTGATGTCTGGGGAAACAATCGACAGTCCGATCCACACGCAAGTGTAGGGTATCGATCCCGAAATCAACTTTAGAGGCTTCCACTCATCATTGTGGGTATACCTTCAAGAGACCCCCATAATACGTGCAATATCTACACTAAGACCAAGAAATCAGCGTGATTAAGTCTACCAATCTCAATGCGACCTCAGGTTTGACCCTTGTGTGAGAAGGGCTTCCCAAGACAAAATGTTGCAAATGGATTCGAACACTTCCTATCACAAGATACTATTGTGTGTTTTTAGCTTTGGAGAGTGTGTCTCACTACCTATTCCAAAGCTCTAGCCTAGCTAATGTTGGTGTAAAAGATCCCTATAAAATAAAAGTTACTACTTGAGTTTTAAATTTCGCAATGCTTTTTAGATGTTGTTGCTACTCAAAACATAGACGGGAATGAAACCAATGTTGTGTAAGAATTTGACCCAATAAGTGCAAATAGAAATGAATGATGCAAACTTTCATTCGATAAATTCTATCTACAGTAAAGAGAATTATTTTTCTGGAACAATGTGAACTACGACGTACAATTCCTTATCTTTGAATGTAATACCAAACAATCATAAACAATGTAATTTCATTATTCATTCTCTTTCAATTTTTTGAATGTCAATATTTTCTGCATAAATGATCACCTAAAAGACTGAAAGACTTTAATTTTTCCTTTCAAAAACCAAAAAAGGGATGGAACTAAGAAAGGGTAAGCAATCAATGAAAATAAAACACTCAACAAGCACCCAAATCGATATTTCAATGGAGATAAAAATAAAAAATGACAAGAAAATGTTTCTTCAAATGTGAATAAAAAATGGTCTTCTGATCATTAAACAATCTAGAATGCGTAACCAACCTAAAACTTCTTGAATCCAATAGAATATTTTTAATTGAGCAAGCACTCAGACACAAGTCCAGAGATTATACCCTTGTCGATAAAAACCAAAAACAAAAGATGGAAAAAGATCAAAAGAGAGGTGTTCGATCTCCGAAACCAATCAAGAGAAAGCTTAAACAGTCAGAAAAAGTCAAGAACTGGCATCAAAAATCCTTTCCCAGCTGACTAAAGAAAAATTGGGAAACAACAGAGGCCAAAACCCAACCCAAAAAAATTCTCAAAAGCCATCGCAGGTTGGCAGTATAACACAGTGCAGAAATGAAGAGTTTTTGCAAGTCAGAAATAGACAGGATGTGGAAATACCTCACTGAAATAAACCACCAGGGTGCGGAAATCAAAGGTTTCCGCAAGCTATCTATAAGGTGCAGTTCAGAAGTGTTTGAAAAAACAAGAAATTTGGAGAAAGGGGCAAAGAATCTAAGTGGACTTTCAAAACCAGACAGTCTAAATGGATCTCCCACGGACTCAGAGACTGATAAGTAAAAAGAATAGTTCAAAAGAAAATGGCCAACAAAAAACTACAATCAAGTTGTTCTTCCCTAGTGGAGTCGCCAATTTTTTTATTGGGTAAATAATTAAGTGCGGACACGAATCAATCCCCCTAGATCCACCTATATCTAGAACAAAACAAGACAGGACATGACTCTTTCCCTAAGTTATAATCATTGATCTAACTATCAAAGAAGGAGTTGATGACTTACTTTTGAGATCGCTTCCTTATATCTTTGTTGTTCCCGCTTCACTCCGGTGCTCTTGTGAAACCATATCTGTAGCGACAGAAGCCAACCAAAGTGAAAGAAACTATGATAGATTCAATGAAAACTCAAACATGTGATCAAGGAGTCATGTAATCAAATGAGAATAATTTTATCGGAAAGAAACATGCCACTGTATTATATTGAATAAAAGTGGAAGATACAACCGAAACGCCTTGATGTCACAAGTTACCTTTTAATGGTCCTTCGTTCCGACACACACGTATATTTATTCCATAATTTTCATGAAGATGATCTCCAAAATATCAATGGACAAAAGTAGGCCTCAAGCATCCACTAGTATAATGTTCTTTACACAATCTCCAACCTATTCTTCCAGCAATCCTTTGCTCAAATTTTCTTAATTGTGCTTAACCTTTTCCATGAGAATCCCATTATTATATAAGAGAAGTTGAAGTGGTTTAAATGGATGAGGATGAACCCATCATATCAGAGAATTTAGTAGGATCGTAACCATACGGAAGCCACCTCATATTCCAGAAGATTCCCCTTCTAGAAACTTCTCGAGCCTCTTTCCTCTTTTGGCTTCTAGATGCCGCCACACCCTGCATATACAATAGCCTACCCTAATCCTGTAGGCTATCTATAGAGAAGCATGCATAAATCCTTGATTTCCTCACTGTACACTATGGGAATCCTGCAGCGTCCTTCTAAAAAGTAGTCTTGCAGAGGAGGAAAGCAGTCACATTTGTCAGTGAAAAGATGATTTTGAGTGCCTGATGACATGCTTGTAAATTCATCATCAGAGTGACCAAACTAATGTGTAACAAAAGGCTAATGGGTGGTCGATGTCTCATGTTCCCAGTTGTGCTAACACAACTCCTAATGTAGTAGAAGATTCATAGAAATGTACGTGGAATTTCTTGCTCCAGTCTGGAAAAACCAAAATAGGTGTAGTAACCATTTTCTGTTTCAGCATGTCGAAGCTCTACTGGCATTCTTTTGTCTAGAGAAATTGATAGTATTTCTTCAAAATTTTCTCCATGGGTGTTGTAATCTGTGCATAGCCTTTAATGAACTTCCTATAGTATCTAGTATGTCCCAGCGCAGTGCGCATCTATTTGACTGAAGTAGGAGGGGGTAGATCAACTATAATGGAAATCTTGGATGGATCTAATAGTAATCCCTGCTTGCAGAAAATATGACCTAACAATACTCCAAAGGGTGAGAAGAAGATTCACTTCTTCATATTTAAGACAATCTGACACTACCTACACTTTTCGAACATTAGTCTTAGACATTCAATATGATTCTTCAATAAACTAAAAACAGTCCAATCATCAAAGTATGCTTCTAGAAATTTATGTAAAAACTATTTGAACGCTTCAAACAACACCCTAGAAAATATGACTGGGGCATTATTTAATCCAAATGAAATCATTGTATACTGATAGGATCCACATTCTGTTGCAAATGTGGTTTTATGGTGATCTTCCTTGGCAATCCCGATCTGATGGTATCCTGAAAATCCATCTATAAAAGAATATACCTCTTAGCCTCCTACATTATCCAACACTTCAACAGTAAATGGGGTAAGGAATGGGTCATGCAAACAGGCATCATTCATCTTCTTGAGATCCACACAGATCCTGATCTCTCATGTCTTCTTGTCTTGTACCACCATAGGGCTGATCCACTCTGATTCTTCAACAGATTCTATAACCCCAGCTTCCAGCATTTTGTCGAGTTCAATTTTCACTTTCTCCTTATATTTAGGGTTCAATCTGCAGGGTCTATGTTTGACTGGTCTTGCATCTGGTTTCAAAGGAATCTGTATCTCTCCCATAGGCCCTTTAATTCCCTTCATATCAGTGAACTTGTTTGGAAACAAGTCTTGATATTCATGCAGTAACTTTGTGATCTTATCAATAGTAGCAGCATCCCAATAATCCCCAACATTTGCAAGATTCAGTGTTTTCTCTGTTCCAATATTGACTTTCTTGATCTTTATCGGTTGTCCAATGAAAGGTATCTCAAATCCTAGTCCTTCTATGTCTCTCTTTCTTTTTGTTTTGATGATGTTCATCTTCCTAGGATCATCGTCTTCATCAGCATTGATGTTGTAACAGTCTTGCAGTTTCTAGAGAGGCGCAGTCCATTCATCCTCTACTTGTTTGAGAGGGAGGTTGGATGCCTCCTCAAATACTTTATGTCTTACAATATGCAATGCTTGATCTACTGAAGGATATTGAATTTCAAACAAGAAGGTAGTTACAAAGTTCTGAGTTATACCTTCTCAATCTGCAGTGACGAGGCGCAATTCTTCTTGCAAGTACTAGTTGATAGGGGTTGTGTCCATAGTGTTAATGAATTTCTGCACCCACTTCTCTTAGGGAATGTTGTTCCAAGCTTCCTCGCAACTTCTCACATGGTCCTTCGTCCATATTTTACCTCTGTACCTAGCTTCGTAACCTTCTACTTGCACTGAGAACCACTTTGTCATCAGAGTATGACATTATGCCCAGTCTGTAATGTTGTTTTTGTGTGTCCCATACCATCTTGTTGGTTTTGCTTTCAAAGCCTCATTCATTTCCAACATTCATTGTTGCGTTAGTACACTTTCTTCAAAGTCCGAAAAGAATGTTTCTAGAGGATTCACACCATCAAAGGTGGGTAAGTTACTTATCGTTGTGTCGATCCAGTGAACTTCTCTAGTTAATCTAGCACATATCCTTGTAGATACTTCATACATTTTTTTATGTCAGTTCTCTAGTGCTTCCTCTGAATCTGATGAACATGCGTTGTCACTTCGCCAACTTAGGTTTCCATCGGCCGTAGGATTAATGTAATCCTATTGTTTGGTTATTATTTTATATATTTTTTCCAGTTCATATGCATGGTCTTCTTCTCTAATGGGTTCTGTATATCTCTGAACTTCATTGGGATCTAAAGGTGAAATGACCCTAAGTCCATCTCCTTCAAACGTCATTTTTATTTTCTTTAAATCAACCACAGTGGAATTATTGAAACCCCAATCAATTCCTAGCAGTGCAGGGTAAGGACAACTGTCATCAACTATCTCAATTACCTCGAAGTCTGAAAATGTTCTTACTCTGCCGATGTCCACACAGACATGTTCCAATCTTCCAAAGGGGATTACATCTTGTTGTTTATCCATCCTAAGCCCTATAGGGGAATAGATCAACCTAGGTTTTCCCATCAGTTCCCAAGTCTTCTTCGTTGTGACATTGACCTCTGACCCTAAGTTGAGGACCACATAGTCTATATCATACTCTCCTATTTGAGCATTCAAGTGTAATTCCTTATTTTTCCTTATCCATTTATATACTTGGTGTACTACCATATTTAGTAAGGGGTCTATCTTTCCTAGCTCATACTATCTGATTAAATTTTGTAGCTCTTGGACAACGTCTTCATCTTGAATCAACTTAATGCAAGTATATAAAAATCCAATGAGCTTGCTTACATCTTTTACTTCTTTTGGAAAATCAGACTGATTGAATTCCAGAGGCATTCCATATTCTCTTACTTCTGTTTATGTCTTTGATGAAGAACCTTGGTCTCCCCTAAAAAAATTTCTTGCCTCCTCGAATATTTTTCTTTCTTTTTTGCATCAAAATTTTTGGTCTTCTCTGCAGCTTTCTTGATTCCTGCTTCTTCTGTAGTCTTCTCTGGGGTGATTTTTTCTTCTCCTATAACAATGCCTCCTCTAGTGATAATAGTGACTATAGGTTCCTCTCCATGAGGTTCAACGTATATCAGTTTCACTTACGGGTTCTGTTGTGGTCCTCATCTCTCCTAAAGCTTGGATAACAACACAAGACAATCTTCTAAAACATGTTTGAATGAAATGAAGTAGCTGCAAGTGGCACAAGGGTTCTAACAGTCCCTTGCTAAGTGTCCTGGTTGCGCACAGTTGTAATAGATGATCTTTCCTTGACCTCGACCCATACCTCCACCTCGTCCTCTTCCTATGAATCCACTACGAGGGTTGAAGTTTCCTCTTCCTGGTTAATTATACTGTGTAGTGTTTCCTTCTTGATGTAATTCACCTTGAATCTTGTATATATCCCTCGACCTTCTGTGGATGAGTTCATAATCCCTACAATCCCTATCTTCATGCCCCACGGACTTACAGAATGTGCAATACAAATTTGTGGGTGTCTGGACATATTTTTGCATGTAATAGCACTCACTTGGGATATGTCTATTTCTACATACCTGGCACCAGGGTAGGGTGACTTGCTTCAGAGGGCTCGGAGCTCCATATGCCAAGTATTCATCGAATAGGGGACAATTATCCTTGTCATGGCCTTCTGATTTTCATCTGACACACTAGATGTCTTCTCTTTTATCTTTTTCTTTGTCTTTCTTCATATCTTCGATCTGCAAAGACAAACTAGTTAGTTGACTCAAGATTTGACTCATACCTAAGTTGGATTCTCCCATAGGGGTTGATTCTAGCTTCATGGTGATCTCCAGCGCCTCATCTTGTGAAGAAATCTTATGTTGCATCAGAGGAACTTTGATGCATGGTAAGAGAGAAGAGATGAACCATTCCTTGTTCTGCTCATCTAGGATCTGAAAAGTCAACCAACCTGTTAGGGTCTTGAACCTCTGATCAAATTCCCAAACAAGTTCATCTACCTTCTGTTTGATCTCTTTCATCTTTGTAATACATTATGACTTTGATTTGGATTTCTTGATATCTACAATCAACTCATTCTTGATCTCATTCAGTGTCTTAGGTTGTGCAAGTCCTTGGACAAGCTTCATGTACCAGCGCAGTGTGTGATCTCTTAGAGTAGTGCTAAACTATTTTATTTTAACAGCTCCATCTGTGACATTCTTAATATTCCATATGGCTTCACATAGGAACTAGTGTTGATCAGGATCCTCAAATCCATCTCCCCTAAAGATAGGGAGCCTCATCTCATCTTCCATAGAGCTTCCTAGGTTTCCTATCTAATTATATGCTGAAATGATAGTAATAGTACTCTAAGGACTCTAGTGACTATGACTATTCCGATTGCTTAATGCTACTGAAATAACAAGAGGAGTAATAAAAGTTACTTCAACAGTATATGCAGTTCCTGAAGATTCTAGCTCTTCCCGGTGAGGTTCTTCATCTTACACTTCCTCTGCTCTAATGGATTCAGAGTGCTCTTCATCCATCAGATATTCCACTTATCCACTGTAGAAACCCTCATCCCCATAGTTTTTCTTAAACAAGTTCGGAAGATGAACTTATCTTAATGCTCTCAAACTACGTGTATGTCCATCCTTTGTGTCATTGTTGTTGTTTGAGTACTTGAACATTATCCTTTTCCAATCCGACTGACTACTGTTTCTTCAAGATGTTCTTCTCATGCAATAGCATCTTGATCCTTAGCTTTAAAAAGTGTAAAAATTTTCCATTGGGTTCCTTGAAGAAATATCTGTCAGCTTGGTTATATGATTCTACTATGTCAACAACAAACTTGGTGATGTACCCTCCAATGGTGTTATCAAACCAGTGATCTACTTCTTGTGATATGGAGTTATCAACTCTCATGACCTTCTTGATCAGTGCCAACGTCCAAACCACATGAGATCTATATCTAATCTCAAACTGGGTATCTGCTAACCTAGCTAACCACTCATATATCTCTTGATGGATTCCTCCAAAGAAAATCTCATGTATATCGGTAAAGATATATCTTCCTAACCAATCCTATGTACTAAGATTAGGGTTCTTGTTCTGGGATTCAACGAAGTCCTTTTCTTGATATTTTATCCACTTCTGAATATTTGTCTTTGATGGAAACCACCTTGAAGTTCCCTCAAGAATATTCTTGTCCCCACAAAGGAACCATTTGTTGGCACAGGGGCAGACCCAGGGTTTGGCTCCAAGAGTGTACCAACAAGGCCTAACTACTAGCCCTTTCGGAAACACCTGTGAGGCATATGCAGTCTCACCCGAAGCATCTATCGGGGGATTGGAGGACAGAGATGTCTACAACCAAGGGTAATATCAAGTGGATCGAATATAAGAACAACATAGTATTTATATATCACTTACCTTCCTAACTCTACTCTGCACAACTATCAATCAAATATAACACATTAATGCAATAACATCATATCAAAGGACAAAGAACATACCAAAAATCACACACAACACAAGATGTACATGGTTTTCCCTCTCTCTAGGGCTATGTCCACAGAACTATGCTTTATAATATATTAAGATGAAGCATACAGTTATTGTCTGCTCTCTTAGCTAGCAAATCTTCTTCTTATTCTCTCTCTTTATCTCCCTTCCCTGCACACCCAGCTGCAGGGTTGATCTTTGCACCCAACTGAAGATCTTAGAATACAGACTTCTCTCACAATACAAAACTTCCCTCTCAATATCAATCTCTCCTTATCACATAATCTTATCTCATCTCGTCTCATCTCATCTAACCCATCCCAGGTCCTCTTGACCTTTAGTTATACATTACAATAACTCACCAATATCCCTAGGTGAAGACCCAAGTGTCAAAACCCTAGGTGTTTAAAACCCTAGGTCAACTTTACCCGCATTTTCAGGGCTTCGACAGCCTATCCTTCCTTCATTCTCACGCAGTTCACCAAAGCATATAATNCTAGTAAATCACAATATTGTTCATAAAGTAGAACCAGATCACCTTCGGAGAAAACACGCGGTTTGACATGTTTGTCGTATTGGGATTTTACGCGTTTCTTCTGGGTTTCAATAACTAGGGTGGCTTTCGATAGGTTTCATCTAATCACATGAGATACAATAGACGCTCCTCTTCGATAGAGGTGTGAGGAAGAAGTTCAACGGCTAGCTTCAATGACAGTATCTCACATTCAATCGATAGAATATCTTTGATACCATACACTAACTGAAAAGGGGTAAATCCCATAGCATATTTCATGTATGTCCGATATGCCCATAATGTTGAAAACAACATCATTTTCCAACTTCTCTTGTGAATTCCTATTATCCGTCAAAGCATGGTGACGAGAACCTTGTTTATCACTTCAACTTGGCCATTGGCCTATGGATATTAGGGGGTCGAGTTTTCGTGTTGAAGACCCAACTTTTCGGTAAGCTCAAACATCATGAAATTTCAAAAGTGGCTACCGTGATCGATGACGATAGCTTGCGGGATTCTGAATCTTGTGATGATATGATTGAATATGAACATGGCTGCAGTTTTTTTGGTATTGTTGAATGTAGGCATCGCCTCGGCCCACTTCGTGAAATAATCCACGGCTACAATAATGTATCCATGCCCCCCAGTCGAGTGAGGGTTGCAGGTCATGAATCAATTCCCCATTTTGCAAAAGGTCCAATGGAAAGTACAGGGTGTAAAGGAGCAATATGCAATCTTATTTTGTTTTTGTATGTTTTGCAAGTGTGGAATTTTTGGGCAACAATAATATAGTATTTAAATAAAGAAGGCCAAAAATATCTCGCTCATAAGATCTTTTGGGCAGTAGTATACCTAGACATGTGGCCACCACATGCTCCCAAATGGCAGTCGTTCAAATCTTTCTCAGCTTCATCATAGGTGAGAAAGCATTGAAAAATGAAGTCAACCCCATGGAAATAGAGAGTGTCACCAAGGATGTATTGACGGGCTTGATATCATATACGACGACGGTCAGCACTAGACAAATCGGGCTGGAAAGTCTGGGTCTATAGATAAATAATGATATCTCCATACAAAAGGTCATCAGAACTGATCAGAAAAAGGGATTCGTCGGGTAGAGAATCCTTTGCTACATTTTTTGTTTCAGTGCAGGGAAGGTCACATATTAGTTCAAAAAACACCAAGAATTTATTAGACTTAGCGCATTCGAATTCTAAGTCAAACTCTTGGAGAATCACTATCCATTTGGAGTATTTTCCCCCTAGCAATTGACGTGTAAGAATGTGATGCATAGGTTTGCAATCGAAAATTACAATGGGCTTGTGTAATAGACTATAGTGATGGAAATGTTGGATAGCTTAGACAGCTGCCAAGGCCAGTTTTTCAACATGTAAGTAATTGGTTTTAGTAGTCGTGAGACTCTGACTCAAATAATAAATGACATTTTCGTCGTGTAAATCATCTTCTTGGACTAGAATGATGGAAATGGTAGAGTCCAAAGCAACGAGATAAAGGAAATAATATTGACTATAATTGAGTGGGAAAAGGAGTGGGGTATGAGTTAAAATCAATTTCAAAGCATAAAAATCTTTGTTGGCAGTGGTGTCCCATACAAAATCATATCCCTTCTTTAGTAGTTGAGTAAATCCAAGTGTTAACTCAGCGTATTTTGGGATAAAATGATGTACAAAGTTTGTCTTCCCTTGCAAACTTTGTAGTTGGAAAAGTAAGGAAGGAGGAGTGAGATTGAGGATCACCTCGACCTTCAAAGGATGTACCTTGATCCCCTCACATGACACAATGAATCCTAGGATTCGGTCGGTCTCCACAAAAAAGAAACATTTATGTGGGTTTAAGTGTATACGATAGAACCGAAAATGAAGGAAAATGGCTCAGAGGTGGGTTGGATGATCACTACGATGCATGGAATGTGTTGGTAGGTCATCTAAATATGGTTGCACAATATGCTTAATATCATGTAAAGTGTAAGACATAGCACGATGAAACATCGCACCGGAATTCTTCAAACTGAAGGGTAGTTTACGCTAGGAAAAGGTGCCCCAAGAACAAATGAAAGTAGTTTTGTGTTGATCTGCGGGTAAGATATTGATTTGATTACATCTGGAGAAACCATCCATCAAAGAGAATATTTCACTTCCGACACAATCATCGACGATTTGGTCAACAAAGGGGGTGGGAAATTTTTCCTTACGACAAGCTTTGTTGATATCCCTATAATAAACACAGACATGGATCATACCTTGTTTCTTGTTAACCAGAACTAGATTGGATACCTAATCAGTCAAAGCCACAGGATAAATAAAGCCATCTTTAAGAATTTTTTCGACTTCAAGCTTGATAGCAGCTACTTTACGAGGGTGGACCGAGCTAAGTCTCTACCGGACGGGTTTAGCGCCCAGGTAGGTCTTAATTTCATGTACAACAATATCAGGGTAAAGACCTGGCATCTCTTCATAGCTCCACGCAAAGATGTCATGAAATTCTTGAAACAGTGACTTATATGTGACAACCTCGTCGGTGGAACATGAAGCTCCGATGTGGACATTTTCAACGACTCCGGGTTTAATAGATATGTTGAGGGGAATGGTGGGTGAAATATTACTTAAGTTCCCTTCATATAAAACATCATCTGTGGATTCAGGAACCAAATAAATAACAACAATGGTCGACGAAGTCAATATCCATTGGTATCTCTTGATGGTGTGTTGTTCGAGGAAGAGAATGGAACGATGATGCTCATCATCCCAAGGGGTATCTTCCATCGACATAACCAACATAATAATCTTTTCCATGAGACAAATAGCGTGGAATGGGTCAGGAGACGAATCACCAAGAGAGGGAGTAGAAGGGTCAGCCAATTGAATGGCTTGGTAAGCGGATTCAACTAGACTTAAAGGCATCTGGTCACTGTAGCGAAGATAATTACCGTGTTCAGGTACTATCCATGGGTCAGAAAATGCTAGAGTCTTGAAGACGGAGGTGGAAATCATGTTAATCGAGGAAACCAAAGGAGTCGGAATGTCAGGTGGTGGGATCGGGAATGTACCCATTAGAATTGAATCTTTTAGTAGACCCACACCGACATTCCTGTACCCAGGGGGTGTTTTTGCAATAAAAGGTACATTTCTGGTACGTGTATCAGAGTTAAAGAAGGCCAATTGGTCTATTGTAACTACTTTTCCCTGATGTGAAAAACACATTATACATAAAACAGTAGACATGACTGCATGCATAGAATCGATCTAGCTACAACCAAGTAAAAGGTTGCAATCAAGAGGTGCATCAAATACCTCAACTTCAAAATTGACCATTTTGCCTTCTAACGTAATAGGAAATGAAGGGAGTACACCGTAAGGTTTAAAGCTAGACCCATTAAAGGATTTGAGCGTGTTGTGTGATTCAGTTAAGGAAAAGAGTCAATGTCTTTCCAACAAACAATATACATGACACGCGTCGAGGCACCCTCATCAATAAATTTTCTACAAATATTCTTGTCGGCGACAACAACTTGTATTTGAAATGTGAGCTAAGGGGGTAACCTTGGAATGTGATCTTCCAAGTCAAATATTATTAAATTTGTATCTGTAAGGTCGATTCCACTGATATCTTTTAACAGTGCCTTCCGTTGTGTAGGAAAACTCTGAAGGACTTAGAGGGCTGACATCGTGGACGATGCTTGCACCAGATCCTCTACAATACTGTAGTTCTGGGTAGCACACGCATGAGGATTGAAAGCAAACTTTCGAACCATGCCCTTGGGAGGAGGGAGAAGGAATGTATCATGGTTCGGTCATTCGAGATGAAGAGGATTGTTGAAAGGTGGAGCCGAGGGACATTGTTGAACCAACGAAGGTGGTATATCATCAACTTTCTCCTTGGAGGAAGAGTAATCTTTGGCACGAGTGGTAAGTGTGATGTCATTCTTCTTTGAATCATCGGTACACATAAGTACATAGGAGGTAGTGGAGGAAGAAGGTTGATCATGGATGACCAATTGAGATTGTTGTTGAGAAGGGAATGGCTAAGACAAGACGATAGGTATAGGAGGTTTTGGGGTCCCTTGAAGGAACTTTGTGACCTCGACACATCTCGGACAGTCCTTCATGTACTGATTATCACCACAGATAAGGCAAGAATGATGAGGATTTTATTTGTCCTTATCATCAGCAGGTTGGACTTGGTCTTATCGGATTGTGGGTTTTTATTTTTATCCTCCTTATTCCTACCCTTCCCTTTTTTAGATTTATTCTTATCGGTAGGAGTCGATTGAACAACGTTCACTTTTGAAGTTTTACCGGTGGGAGGAGTGGGCATCAGACCAATTTGAATAGTAAAAGCATGGGATTTGGGATTGGTGTGAGAGGTCTACACAAGGTTGAGCATGGAAAGTACCTATTACACCATCGGCAGCATGAGAAGTTGTCAGGGTTGTTGAGGTGGTCGTGGTAGAAGGACGAGGTGCATCAAGGAGAAGATCATAAAGATTACCCATTTGTGAATAAATGAGATCGAGGTACTGAGTGCGATCGATCCCTTGTTTTTCTGTGTCAACTCCACCCATGGAAATGTCACAAGAGATGTCATTAATGAAGGATTTCGTGAACCATTCTGCCAATAACTGATCGGGAATATCAAGTTTGATTAAATGACATCTTTGTCTCCACTCATGAATGTGATCAGAGATATGAGTGGCTTTATTTTTCTTGAAAGAACTCAAAATATCGATTCTTGTTTCATAATAGATTGGCAATTGGTAGTGAGTGAGGAAATACATGGCTAGGGTATTAAAGTCGGTGAAGAAGCCTCATGGTAATTGTATATACCACTTCGCAATTGAACCCATGAGAGTTCGTTGAAAAAGACATAATCAAATGGAATCATCCATCAAATAGTTGGATGAACACCAAAGGTGGAAATTCATTACATGATTGTTTGGATCCTCTCATGGTTTACCATCGAACTTAGGAATGTCTTATGGTAATTTGGCCGATATAACGGGCTAATGAGGAGAGTGATAAATAGGGTCATTCAAAATTCTAGACAAATCGGGAAGGTCCAAAGTGGCCAAAAAGGGAAATTGTATATTCACTTGAGGATACTAGTGACTTTGGGGAGGAAGTGTCGATGGCATACCAGTAGGACCATAAGCAGTCTATGCATAGGGCATAGGTCCTGACAGATTCACCGTGATGGGGAGGCATGTAGCCCATGGAGTTGGATTGGTTAGGGTTCTTCCCTTGGAAAGGGGTACTGGACTGAACGTTTGGACCCCAAGTGAGATTCAAAGAACCTAGATATGGCTGACTATAGTTAGGGGGTACCAAAAATCTAGATTTAGAAGGTTTCCCCCAGGAGGGATAACAAGTTTGACGTGTTCGATCCAGATTGTGAATTAAAAGTTCCAACTTGGGAATGTCCTCCATATGGAGGAGGCACCCCAATTTGAGTGTGACCCCCAGATTGAGGTTTCCCCCAGCATAAGATTGCCCTCCAATGGGAATCTGGTAACTGGAAGTGAGTAGATGATGAGTGCTTCCAATTGGATTAGAGCCACTAGGGCCAGATCCACCATGAAGAGGTGGATAAGACCCTATAGAGAGGACCTAGGAAGGTGTGGGAACATAATTAGCAGAGGTATTATGCCCAAGTGGTACTCCAGATGGAATTTGGGTATGGATGGCAGTAGAAGGGTTCAAATAATGATACCCAAGGGGGGGGGAAGGGGTAGGTCTAGAAGAATGTGGTGTACCAATGGGAGCATGGTTAACCACTGTATTCCCAGTGGGAATAGTCATAGCATGAGGGACCATCGTAGAGTGGGCCATTTGAAAAGGGATAGTTGAACTAGGACTAACTGACTGTGCGTATGAACCAGTGAAGAGATATGAATTTGTACTGGAAAAATGACCTAGGGATACTATGAGGGTAGCAGATGTCTTGGGTAGCTCAGGGATGGCAGGTATACCTACTCCTGCCCCTAAGCCATAAAGGTCTTTCATCATATGAGGTGGGATTCTAACTATGTCAGAAGTCCATAAGAGATCGTCGGCTCCAAAAGGTATGGTTAGCGTTCCATAAGAAACAACAGCAAGTTCCCCAGCTGAATTCATCTGGAGAAAACATCTTTCGTATCCAGGAGGGATGCGGAAAGCTTCCATAGAATCGGAAATAATTCAGACACTTTCCAAAGAGGCTAAACCTTCCTCTTGTATTATGTTGGTATCATGGACCTCACTCTATTGAGGAGAGCCCTCTGATGTATGAGGGGGTATAGGGGTAGAATCTTCCATGTTTTCTGGTGGAAGTCCATGTACCCTGCGTGAATGATGGGGAGGGTCTATGTTGGCGGTCCAAAAAATTCTACGGAAAAAATTTATGGCCAACTATGAAAACAAACAGCACACGCTAATAAAATCTAGAGTTCAAACCAGGCAAACAAACCTTCTCATTTCGAAGTCACTAGTTGGTGATGAAATCCAACGTCATGCGACCGAGATAAGAAGGGGTTGGGCAAGGGTGAAAAAGTTACGTTGATGACCTACTTAACGGACTTACACCCTGGTGTAAACTCCCACAGATAATCATGGGTATACCTTCCAAGGAGCAAGAGTGATTCTGGCCAACATCGATTCTAGGTATTGTGAATACATTCCCCTTCACAGTCACCTTGTGTAACACCCTAAGAAGATAGGCTACTAAAGTTACCACAAATAATAGTGATGTCTGGGGAAACAATCGACAGTCCGATCCACACGCAAGTGTAGGGTATCGATCCCGAAATCAACTTTAGAGGCTTCCACTCATCATTGTGGGTATACCTTCAAGAGACCCCCATAATACGTGCAATATCTACACTAAGACCAAGAAATCAGCGTGATTAAGTCTACCAATCTCAATGCGACCTCAGGTTTGACCCTTGTGTGAGAAGGGCTTCCCAAGACAAAATGTTGCAAATGGATTCGAACACTTCCTATCACAAGATACTATTGTGTGTTTTTAGCTTTGGAGAGTGTGTCTCACTACCTATTCCAAAGCTCTAGCCTAGCTAATGTTGGTGTAAAAGATCCCTATAAAATAAAAGTTACTACTTGAGTTTTAAATTTCGCAATGCTTTTTAGATGTTGTTGCTACTCAAAACATAGACGGGAATGAAACCAATGTTGTGTAAGAATTTGACCCAATAAGTGCAAATAGAAATGAATGATGCAAACTTTCATTCGATAAATTCTATCTACAGTAAAGAGAATTATTTTTCTGGAACAATGTGAACTACGACGTACAATTCCTTATCTTTGAATGTAATACCAAACAATCATAAACAATGTAATTTCATTATTCATTCTCTTTCAATTTTTTGAATGTCAATATTTTCTGCATAAATGATCACCTAAAAGACTGAAAGACTTTAATTTTTCCTTTCAAAAACCAAAAAAGGGATGGAACTAAGAAAGGGTAAGCAATCAATGAAAATAAAACACTCAACAAGCACCCAAATCGATATTTCAATGGAGATAAAAATAAAAAATGACAAGAAAATGTTTCTTCAAATGTGAATAAAAAATGGTCTTCTGATCATTAAACAATCTAGAATGCGTAACCAACCTAAAACTTCTTGAATCCAATAGAATATTTTTAATTGAGCAAGCACTCAGACACAAGTCCAGAGATTATACCCTTGTCGATAAAAACCAAAAACAAAAGATGGAAAAAGATCAAAAGAGAGGTGTTCGATCTCCGAAACCAATCAAGAGAAAGCTTAAACAGTCAGAAAAAGTCAAGAACTGGCATCAAAAATCCTTTCCCAGCTGACTAAAGAAAAATTGGGAAACAACAGAGGCCAAAACCCAACCCAAAAAAATTCTCAAAAGCCATCGCAGGTTGGCAGTATAACACAGTGCAGAAATGAAGAGTTTTTGCAAGTCAGAAATAGACAGGATGTGGAAATACCTCACTGAAATAAACCACCAGGGTGCGGAAATCAAAGGTTTCCGCAAGCTATCTATAAGGTGCAGTTCAGAAGTGTTTGAAAAAACAAGAAATTTGGAGAAAGGGGCAAAGAATCTAAGTGGACTTTCAAAACCAGACAGTCTAAATGGATCTCCCACGGACTCAGAGACTGATAAGTAAAAAGAATAGTTCAAAAGAAAATGGCCAACAAAAAACTACAATCAAGTTGTTCTTCCCTAGTGGAGTCGCCAATTTTTTTATTGGGTAAATAATTAAGTGCGGACACGAATCAATCCCCCTAGATCCACCTATATCTAGAACAAAACAAGACAGGACATGACTCTTTCCCTAAGTTATAATCATTGATCTAACTATCAAAGAAGGAGTTGATGACTTACTTTTGAGATCGCTTCCTTATATCTTTGTTGTTCCCGCTTCACTCCGGTGCTCTTGTGAAACCATATCTGTAGCGACAGAAGCCAACCAAAGTGAAAGAAACTATGATAGATTCAATGAAAACTCAAACATGTGATCAAGGAGTCATGTAATCAAATGAGAATAATTTTATCGGAAAGAAACATGCCACTGTATTATATTGAATAAAAGTGGAAGATACAACCGAAACGCCTTGATGTCACAAGTTACCTTTTAATGGTCCTTCGTTCCGACACACACGTATATTTATTCCATAATTTTCATGAAGATGATCTCCAAAATATCAATGGACAAAAGTAGGCCTCAAGCATCCACTAGTATAATGTTCTTTACACAATCTCCAACCTATTCTTCCAGCAATCCTTTGCTCAAATTTTCTTAATTGTGCTTAACCTTTTCCATGAGAATCCCATTATTATATAAGAGAAGTTGAAGTGGTTTAAATGGATGAGGATGAACCCATCATATCAGAGAATTTAGTAGGATCGTAACCATACGGAAGCCACCTCATATTCCAGAAGATTCCCCTTCTAGAAACTTCTCGAGCCTCTTTCCTCTTTTGGCTTCTAGATGCCGCCACACCCTGCATATACAATAGCCTACCCTAATCCTGTAGGCTATCTATAGAGAAGCATGCATAAATCCTTGATTTCCTCACTGTACACTATGGGAATCCTGCAGCGTCCTTCTAAAAAGTAGTCTTGCAGAGGAGGAAAGCAGTCACATTTGTCAGTGAAAAGATGATTTTGAGTGCCTGATGACATGCTTGTAAATTCATCATCAGAGTGACCAAACTAATGTGTAACAAAAGGCTAATGGGTGGTCGATGTCTCATGTTCCCAGTTGTGCTAACACAACTCCTAATGTAGTAGAAGATTCATAGAAATGTACGTGGAATTTCTTGCTCCAGTCTGGAAAAACCAAAATAGGTGTAGTAACCATTTTCTGTTTCAGCATGTCGAAGCTCTACTGGCATTCTTTTGTCTAGAGAAATTGATAGTATTTCTTCAAAATTTTCTCCATGGGTGTTGTAATCTGTGCATAGCCTTTAATGAACTTCCTATAGTATCTAGTATGTCCCAGCGCAGTGCGCATCTATTTGACTGAAGTAGGAGGGGGTAGATCAACTATAATGGAAATCTTGGATGGATCTAATAGTAATCCCTGCTTGCAGAAAATATGACCTAACAATACTCCAAAGGGTGAGAAGAAGATTCACTTCTTCATATTTAAGACAATCTGACACTACCTACACTTTTCGAACATTAGTCTTAGACATTCAATATGATTCTTCAATAAACTAAAAACAGTCCAATCATCAAAGTATGCTTCTAGAAATTTATGTAAAAACTATTTGAACGCTTCAAACAACACCCTAGAAAATATGACTGGGGCATTATTTAATCCAAATGAAATCATTGTATACTGATAGGATCCACATTCTGTTGCAAATGTGGTTTTATGGTGATCTTCCTTGGCAATCCCGATCTGATGGTATCCTGAAAATCCATCTATAAAAGAATATACCTCTTAGCCTCCTACATTATCCAACACTTCAACAGTAAATGGGGTAAGGAATGGGTCATGCAAACAGGCATCATTCATCTTCTTGAGATCCACACAGATCCTGATCTCTCATGTCTTCTTGTCTTGTACCACCATAGGGCTGATCCACTCTGATTCTTCAACAGATTCTATAACCCCAGCTTCCAGCATTTTGTCGAGTTCAATTTTCACTTTCTCCTTATATTTAGGGTTCAATCTGCAGGGTCTATGTTTGACTGGTCTTGCATCTGGTTTCAAAGGAATCTGTATCTCTCCCATAGGCCCTTTAATTCCCTTCATATCAGTGAACTTGTTTGGAAACAAGTCTTGATATTCATGCAGTAACTTTGTGATCTTATCAATAGTAGCAGCATCCCAATAATCCCCAACATTTGCAAGATTCAGTGTTTTCTCTGTTCCAATATTGACTTTCTTGATCTTTATCGGTTGTCCAATGAAAGGTATCTCAAATCCTAGTCCTTCTATGTCTCTCTTTCTTTTTGTTTTGATGATGTTCATCTTCCTAGGATCATCGTCTTCATCAGCATTGATGTTGTAACAGTCTTGCAGTTTCTAGAGAGGCGCAGTCCATTCATCCTCTACTTGTTTGAGAGGGAGGTTGGATGCCTCCTCAAATACTTTATGTCTTACAATATGCAATGCTTGATCTACTGAAGGATATTGAATTTCAAACAAGAAGGTAGTTACAAAGTTCTGAGTTATACCTTCTCAATCTGCAGTGACGAGGCGCAATTCTTCTTGCAAGTACTAGTTGATAGGGGTTGTGTCCATAGTGTTAATGAATTTCTGCACCCACTTCTCTTAGGGAATGTTGTTCCAAGCTTCCTCGCAACTTCTCACATGGTCCTTCGTCCATATTTTACCTCTGTACCTAGCTTCGTAACCTTCTACTTGCACTGAGAACCACTTTGTCATCAGAGTATGACATTATGCCCAGTCTGTAATGTTGTTTTTGTGTGTCCCATACCATCTTGTTGGTTTTGCTTTCAAAGCCTCATTCATTTCCAACATTCATTGTTGCGTTAGTACACTTTCTTCAAAGTCCGAAAAGAATGTTTCTAGAGGATTCACACCATCAAAGGTGGGTAAGTTACTTATCGTTGTGTCGATCCAGTGAACTTCTCTAGTTAATCTAGCACATATCCTTGTAGATACTTCATACATTTTTTTATGTCAGTTCTCTAGTGCTTCCTCTGAATCTGATGAACATGCGTTGTCACTTCGCCAACTTAGGTTTCCATCGGCCGTAGGATTAATGTAATCCTATTGTTTGGTTATTATTTTATATATTTTTTCCAGTTCATATGCATGGTCTTCTTCTCTAATGGGTTCTGTATATCTCTGAACTTCATTGGGATCTAAAGGTGAAATGACCCTAAGTCCATCTCCTTCAAACGTCATTTTTATTTTCTTTAAATCAACCACAGTGGAATTATTGAAACCCCAATCAATTCCTAGCAGTGCAGGGTAAGGACAACTGTCATCAACTATCTCAATTACCTCGAAGTCTGAAAATGTTCTTACTCTGCCGATGTCCACACAGACATGTTCCAATCTTCCAAAGGGGATTACATCTTGTTGTTTATCCATCCTAAGCCCTATAGGGGAATAGATCAACCTAGGTTTTCCCATCAGTTCCCAAGTCTTCTTCGTTGTGACATTGACCTCTGACCCTAAGTTGAGGACCACATAGTCTATATCATACTCTCCTATTTGAGCATTCAAGTGTAATTCCTTATTTTTCCTTATCCATTTATATACTTGGTGTACTACCATATTTAGTAAGGGGTCTATCTTTCCTAGCTCATACTATCTGATTAAATTTTGTAGCTCTTGGACAACGTCTTCATCTTGAATCAACTTAATGCAAGTATATAAAAATTCAATGAGCTTGCTTACATCTTTTCCTTCTTTTGGAAAAGCAGACTGATTGAATTCTAGAGGCATTCCATATTCTCTTACTTCTGGTTATGTCTTTGATGAAGAACCTTGGTCTCCCCTAAAAAAATCTCTTGCCTCCTCGAATATTTTTCTTTCTTTTTTGCATCAAAATTTTTGGTCTTCTCTGCAGCTTTCTTGATTCCTGCTTCTTTTGTAGTCTTCTCTGGGGTGATTTTGTCTTCTCCTGTAACAACGCCTCCTCTAGTGATAATAGTGACTATAGGTTCCTCTCCATGAGGTTCAACGTATATCAGTTTCACTTACGGGTTCTGTTGTGGTCCTCATCTCTCCTGAAGCTTGGATAACAACACAAGACAATCTTCTAAAACATGTTTGAATGAAATGAAGTAGCTGCAAGTGGCACAAGGGTTCTAACAGTCCCTTGATAAGTGTCCTGGTTGCGCACAGTTGTAATAGATGATCTTTCCTTGACCTCGACCCATACCTCCACCTCGTCCTCTTCCTCTGAATCCACTATGAGGGTTGAAGTTTCCTCTTCCTGGTTAATTATACTGTGTAGTGTTTCCTTCTTGATGTACTTCACCTTGAATCTTGTATATATCCCTCGACCTTTTGTGGATGAGTTCATAATCCCTACAATCCCTATCTTCATGCCCCACGGACTTACAGAATGTGCAATACAAAGTTGTGGGTGTCTGGACATATTTTTGCATGTAATAGCACTCACTTGGGATATGTCTATTTCTACATACCTGGCACCAGGGTAGGGTGACTTGCTTCAAAGGGCTCAGAGCTCCATATGCCAAGTATTCATCGAATAGGGGACAATTATCCTTGTCATGGCCTTCTGATTTTCATCTGACACACCAGATGTCTTCTCTTTTATCTTTTCCTTTGTCTTTCTTCATATCTTCGATCTGCAAAGACAAACTAGTTAGTTGACTCAAGATTTGACTCATACCTAAGTTGGATTCTCCCATAGGGGTTGATTCTAGCTTCATGGTGATCTCCAGCGCCTCATCTTGTGAAGAAATCTTATGTTGCATCAGAGGAACTTTGATGCATGGTAAGAGAGAAGAGATGAACCATTCCTTGTTCTGCTCATCTAGGATCTGAAAAGTCAACCAACCTGTTAGGGTCTTGAACCTCTGATCAAATTCCCAAACAAGTTCATCTACCTTCTGTTTGATCTCTTTCATCTTTGTAATACATTATGACTTTGATTTGGATTTCTTGATATCTACAATCAACTCATTCTTGATCTCATTCAGTGTCTTAGGTTGTGCAAGTCCTTGGACAAGCTTCATGTACCAGCGCAGTGTGTGATCTCTTAGAGTAGTGCTAAACTATTTTATTTTAACAGCTCCATCTGTGACATTCTTAATATTCCATATGGCTTCACATAGGAACTAGTGTTGATCAGGATCCTCAAATCCATCTCCCCTAAAGATAGGGAGCCTCATCTCATCTTCCATAGAGCTTCCTAGGTTTCCTATCTAATTATATGCTGAAATGATAGTAATAGTACTCTAAGGACTCTAGTGACTATGACTATTCCGATTGCTTAATGCTACTGAAATAACAAGAGGAGTAATAAAAGTTACTTCAACAGTATATGCAGTTCCTGAAGATTCTAGCTCTTCCCGGTGAGGTTCTTCATCTTACACTTCCTCTGCTCTAATGGATTCAGAGTGCTCTTCATCCATCAGATATTCCACTTATCCACTGTAGAAACCCTCATCCCCATAGTTTTTCTTAAACAAGTTCGGAAGATGAACTTATCTTAATGCTCTCAAACTACGTGTATGTCCATCCTTTGTGTCATTGTTGTTGTTTGAGTACTTGAACATTATCCTTTTCCAATCCGACTGACTACTGTTTCTTCAAGATGTTCTTCTCATGCAATAGCATCTTGATCCTTAGCTTTAAAAAGTGTAAAAATTTTCCATTGGGTTCCTTGAAGAAATATCTGTCAGCTTGGTTATATGATTCTACTATGTCAACAACAAACTTGGTGATGTACCCTCCAATGGTGTTATCAAACCAGTGATCTACTTCTTGTGATATGGAGTTATCAACTCTCATGACCTTCTTGATCAGTGCCAACGTCCAAACCACATGAGATCTATATCTAATCTCAAACTGGGTATCTGCTAACCTAGCTAACCACTCATATATCTCTTGATGGATTCCTCCAAAGAAAATCTCATGTATATCGGTAAAGATATATCTTCCTAACCAATCCTATGTACTAAGATTAGGGTTCTTGTTCTGGGATTCAACGAAGTCCTTTTCTTGATATTTTATCCACTTCTGAATATTTGTCTTTGATGGAAACCACCTTGAAGTTCCCTCAAGAATATTCTTGTCCCCACAAAGGAACCATTTGTTGGCACAGGGGCAGACCCAGGGTTTGGCTCCAAGAGTGTACCAACAAGGCCTAACTACTAGCCCTTTCGGAAACACCTGTGAGGCATATGCAGTCTCACCCGAAGCATCTATCGGGGGATTGGAGGACAGAGATGTCTACAACCAAGGGTAATATCAAGTGGATCGAATATAAGAACAACATAGTATTTATATATCACTTACCTTCCTAACTCTACTCTGCACAACTATCAATCAAATATAACACATTAATGCAATAACATCATATCAAAGGACAAAGAACATACCAAAAATCACACACAACACAAGATGTACATGGTTTTCCCTCTCTCTAGGGCTATGTCCACAGAACTATGCTTTATAATATATTAAGATGAAGCATACAGTTATTGTCTGCTCTCTTAGCTAGCAAATCTTCTTCTTATTCTCTCTCTTTATCTCCCTTCCCTGCACACCCAGCTGCAGGGTTGATCTTTGCACCCAACTGAAGATCTTAGAATACAGACTTCTCTCACAATACAAAACTTCCCTCTCAATATCAATCTCTCCTTATCACATAATCTTATCTCATCTCGTCTCATCTCATCTAACCCATCCCAGGTCCTCTTGACCTTTAGTTATACATTACAATAACTCACCAATATCCCTAGGTGAAGACCCAAGTGTCAAAACCCTAGGTGTTTAAAACCCTAGGTCAACTTTACCCGCATTTTCAGGGCTTCGACAGCCTATCCTTCCTTCATTCTCACGCAGTTCACCAAAGCATATAATGTTGGCTTTTAATGCTTGTTGAGTTGTCCATGATATGTCTTCCTTGATGATCTTTCATCCTCAATATCCTCATCCAACGACTTTCTTTCTCTTACTTTGCTCCGTCTTTTCTGTTATTTTTCTCACTTCAACCCAGTAACAGTTATTGTGTCTTCCACGCAGTTCTCATTTCACCTTATCTTCCTTGATCTTCACTTGATTTCATATCCAAGGGCCAATAGGCCCCCAACACTCACCTTTGAATCATCCCGAGGCACTTCATATCTGAGCTTCTTGTTTTTCTTCAACCTCGGACTGCGCAGGGAAGCCTTTACTTTCATCTATGTTACTCCCTTCCTTGTGCAGACTGTCTTTTCTGTGTTTGGAACCCATTTCCAACTGCACTTGGTACCTAGAACATTTTCCTCTTTCTTTTACTAAGAGGTGTGAGGCAGTTGGTTGTCATAGTACAACTTCAATTGGCTCTCATTCACTAACCCTTCCTTCCATTCTCCATTAAAATTCTTCAACTGCATAGCTCCTCCTTCTGTAACATAGGCAACCTCATATGGCCCAAGCCAATGCATTCTGAACTTTCATGTATGCTTCATGAACTTACTGTCATATACCAATATCGGATCACCTTGATTAAATGCCTTCTTCTTGATGTGTCTGTCATGGTAGGACTTCTCTCTTTCCTTCTGTACTTGGTGATGGAATACTGTAATAAACTTTTTCTTCTTCTAGTTTGAACAACTGCACAAGCCTCTCTTGAACAGTGCTAGCGTCATCCATACCTGTAAAGGTAGATATTCTTAGGCTTGGTACCAAATATTCCATTGGGACAAAGGCTTCGAGGCCATAAACCAAATTAAAAGGGGTCTGCATTGTTATCTTCTTGCAAGTGGTTCTATAGGCCCATAGTACTATTGGTACTCTTAAATCCCAGTCATCCCTCTTCACACTACAAATATTCGTCAGCGTTGTCTTCAAGATGTTGTTGAATGATTCAACTATCCCATTCATTTGCGGATGGTACGGCGTGCTCTTCTGATGATGTATTGCAAATTCCTCAATTAATGATTCAATGGTCTTATTGATGAAATGTTTGCCTTTATCACTCATAAGGATCTTTGGGCATCCAAACATGGTTATGATGTCATCAAATATGAAGCATGCAGATGTAGTTTCACTACAGGCCTTAACTGCTCTTTCTTCGGCCCATCTGGTTAAGTACTCTATCGACGTGATTATGTACCTTGCTCATATGTTCTTTCCTGGTGGGTTTATAGGTCCCATGAAATCAATGGCCCATTTCTCAAATGATTGTAGGGTCAGTTATGGGGCTAACGACATTTCATATCTTCTGGACAGTTTCCCAACTCTTTGGCATACATCACAGGCTCTATAATAGTCCTTAGCATATTTGTGTAAGGTAGGCCACCAAAGATCATCTCTAAGAACCTTTTGCATAGTTTCTTTCCCTACGTAGTGTCCTCCTGTGATTCCTTCATGAGCTTCAGCGAGGATCAATGGTTGTTCTTCCTCCATAACACATCTTCTCAATATTTCATCAGGTTTCGTCTTGTATAGTTGTCCAGCTATAGGTGAAAAGTCTATAATGCGCACTACCAATTGTTTCTTCTGAGTGATTAGATACTCATTTGGTGCCATTCCTATTGATAGGAACTAGAATATCTCTACGAAGTGATCATCAACCTTTCTAATGGCCAACAACTGTGCATATGGCAGTGTATCCTCCAAACTAGTCGGCTCTTCTCCATGTTCCAACCTGAACAAGTGGTCAGGACCTTTGTTCATTATTCCTAGCTTAACCACGATCTCAAAATCATATTCTTGAAACAACAGAATCCATCTGCATATCCTTCCCCCCAACACTAGCTTGTTGAATAGGTATTTCAATGTGAAGTGATCGATAAACATTTTAAAGTGTCCTCCCAACAAGTAGTGGCGGAACTTCTGCAACGCATACACCATGGCTAACCCTTCTCGATTAGTAGTGGTGTAATTAATCTTAGCGGTTGAAAGCTTCCTCCTAGAAAAGGCTAATAGGTGGTCGATGTCTCATGTTCTCGGTTGTGCTAACACAGCTCCTAATGTAGTAGAAGATGCATCAACATGTACGTGGAATTCCTTGCTCCAGTCTGGAAAAACCAGAATAGGTGCAGTAACCATTTTTTGTTTCAGCGTGTCGAAGCTCAGTTGGCATTCTTCTGTCCAGTGAAATTGACAGTCTTTTTTTAGAAGTTTCTCCATGGGTGTTGTAATCTATTCATATCCTTTAATGAACTTCCTGTAGTATCTAGTATGTCTGTTACCCATGATTTTGGTCATCATGATGATGTATTGATGATGGTGTATTTCAGGCTCTTCATTAGAAAAATTTTCTGAGAAAAGTTACCTTCATCTCTTTCCAGAAATCACATTTTTTAGGACTGTTCACAGGCTGCTAGTATATTTGCCTGTGAGAATGCAGGACTCTCGCAGGCTGCGTTAAGCCAGGGTGTGAGAAGTTCGCACTGTGTTGTATTGCTAGGGTTCGAACTCTTTCGAAAGAAGGGAAAAAGATGAATTCTTGAAGCTTCTAGAAGGGAATCTTCTAGAAGGATGAGATGGCATTCGAATGGTTATCTAAATAATGGATTCCCTGATATTTTGGGATCATTATTATCCAAGTAACTAATCCATTCTCTCCTATATATTGAGAGAATTCTCATGGAAAAGGATAGAAGAAAACAAGAAAGAGATTCATTGGAGAATTAGTGAAAAGGATTGTGTGAAGTACTGATGCTACAGTAGCTAGGAAACTCCAGCAAGTTTATCAAAGGTGGTTGAGCTTCTTCATGCAAGTGAGAAAGTGTGTGTGTCAGAGCCAGGGGCCATCGAAAGGAAGTTTGCAACATCAAGGCTCAGGTTGTAATATTTACTTTCCATTAATATGATACAGAAATATGTCCCTTTCCCATAAAGTTAGTTTCACTTTATTGTATAACTCCTTGATCATATACATAGATTGATTGTTGAATAGACTATGCCTTATTCACTTCGGTTGGTTTGTATTGTTTTGGTATTGACTGTATGAGAGCACTGGAGCGAAGCAGGAGCAACAAAGACCAAAGGAAGCGATCATAAGGTATGTTCTTTGTTCTTGCCTTCTAGTACATTCAATAGTTAAAATCTAGGGAAAGAGTATTACTTTGTCTTGTTTTGTTCTAGATCCAGGTGGATCTAGGGAGATCGGTTTGTGTCTGCACTTACGGATTTATCCAATAACAAAATTGGTGACTCCGCTGGGGACTAATCCCATTTTTCTTTGTGGTTTTTTGAGTTTTTCTGTGGCCAATTGTTCTAGTTTCATTTTTCTCCTGTCCTATCAGTCTCTGAGTCTTTAGGATATCCTGATAGACTTTCTAAGTCCAAAAGCTTTTTTGAATTTTACTTCATTTTTCAAATTTTTGGATATGTTCAGGAATTCTCGCACTGCACTTCATTGCAGCCTGCGAGAATTAGTAAGGTTCGCACCCTGTCTATAGGTTTCAGTGAGAGGTTCTCGCACCCTGCTCAAGGGTCACCTACGAGAATCAATGATTCTTGCACTGTGTAATATTGCTTGCCTGAGAGCATGCCTTTTCAAAATTTTGAATTTGAGATTTGGTCTTTCTAACTGCCTAGATCAGTTGGATTACTTCTTATGAGTTTCTTGGACCTCTGATTGATGTATTTCTTACCTTTGTTTTCATGTATGAACTGTCTTAGGGTTTTAAGGCTTTTCTTGTCATTTGTGGCTTGACTTTCGTTTCTTGACTCTTCTTGGCAAAACCATTCTCTCTGACTTCAGGCTTTGAGTGTGTTTGATTAGTTAAGATCCAGTGATTGGTTGAAAGTTAAGTTTGCTTGGTTTGCTCTTTATTTTTTCTTTCATTGAAAGAGTAGATTGGGTTATTTGTTTGTTCATTGATTTGATATTTTGTGCTCTCATTGGCATAGTGAGGGTCCTTTTTGGAAAGTGAACAAACATGTTTTTTCTTTCAAAAATTCTTTTTGTTTTAGAAAATTTTGAAAATAAAATTATTGAAATTGTTGAAGTATTTGAAAAAGAAACAATAGAAAGTTCATTTGATAAATGATTGTTTGCATTGGCATTTAAAAGGAAATTTTGCATTACAGTTCAAGGTTGATCTGAAAACTTTCTCTCTCTCCCATATATAGGATTCATTGAACGAAAAGTGATACATTTCATTCTCATCCTTGCATTATTGGGTTAGAGTCATACAACATAAGTTTCACTTCCGTTACNCAAGATGTTGTTGAATGATTCAACTATCCCATTCATTTGCGGATGGTACGGCGTGCTCTTCTGATGATGTATTGCAAATTCCTCAATTAATGATTCAATGGTCTTATTGATGAAATGTTTGCCTTTATCACTCATAAGGATCTTTGGGCATCCAAACATGGTTATGATGTCATCAAATATGAAGCATGCAGATGTAGTTTCACTACAGGCCTTAACTGCTCTTTCTTCGGCCCATCTGGTTAAGTACTCTATCGACGTGATTATGTACCTTGCTCATATGTTCTTTCCTGGTGGGTTTATAGGTCCCATGAAATCAATGGCCCATTTCTCAAATGATTGTAGGGTCAGTTATGGGGCTAACGACATTTCATATCTTCTGGACAGTTTCCCAACTCTTTGGCATACATCACAGGCTCTATAATAGTCCTTAGCATATTTGTGTAAGGTAGGCCACCAAAGATCATCTCTAAGAACCTTTTGCATAGTTTCTTTCCCTACGTAGTGTCCTCCTGTGATTCCTTCATGAGCTTCAGCGAGGATCAATGGTTGTTCTTCCTCCATAACACATCTTCTCAATATTTCATCAGGTTTCGTCTTGTATAGTTGTCCAGCTATAGGTGAAAAGTCTATAATGCGCACTACCAATTGTTTCTTCTGAGTGATTAGATACTCATTTGGTGCCATTCCTATTGATAGGAACTAGAATATCTCTACGAAGTGATCATCAACCTTTCTAATGGCCAACAACTGTGCATATGGCAGTGTATCCTCCAAACTAGTCGGCTCTTCTCCATGTTCCAACCTGAACAAGTGGTCAGGACCTTTGTTCATTATTCCTAGCTTAACCACGATCTCAAAATCATATTCTTGAAACAACAGAATCCATCTGCATATCCTTCCCCCCAACACTAGCTTGTTGAATAGGTATTTCAATGTGAAGTGATCGATAAACATTTTAAAGTGTCCTCCCAACAAGTAGTGGCGGAACTTCTGCAACGCATACACCATGGCTAACCCTTCTCGATTAGTAGTGGTGTAATTAATCTTAGCGGTTGAAAGCTTCCTCCTAGAAAAGGCTAATAGGTGGTCGATGTCTCATGTTCTCGGTTGTGCTAACACAGCTCCTAATGTAGTAGAAGATGCATCAACATGTACGTGGAATTCCTTGCTCCAGTCTGGAAAAACCAGAATAGGTGCAGTAACCATTTTTTGTTTCATCGTGTCGAAGCTCAGTTGGCATTCTTCTGTCCAGTGAAATTGACAGTCTTTTTTTAGAATTTTCTCCATGGGTGTTGTAATCTATTTATATCCTTTAATGAACTTCCTATAGTATCTAGTATGTCTGTTACCCATGATTTTGGTCATCATGATGATGTATTGATGATGGTGTATTTCAGGCTCTTCATTAGAACTTTTTTCTGAGAAAAGTTACCTTCGTCTCTTTCCAGAAATCACATTTTTTAGGACTGTTCACAGGCTGCTAGTATATTTGCCTGTGAGAATGCATGACTCTTGCAGGCTGCGTTAAGCCAAGGTGTGAGAAGTTCGCATTGTGTTGTATTGCTAGGGTTCTAACTCTTTCGAAAGAAGGGAAAAAGATGAATTCTTGAAGCTTCTAGAAGGGAATCTTCTAGAAGGATGAGATGGCATTCGAATGTTTATCTAAATACTGGATTCCTTGATATTTTGGGATCATTATTATCCAAGTAACTAATCCATTCTCTCCTATATATTGAGAGAATTCTCATGGAAAAGGATAGAAGCAAACAAGCAAGAGATTCATTGGAGAATTAGTGAAAAGGATTGTGTGAAGTATTGATGCTACAGTAGCTAGGAAACTCCAGCAAGTTTATCAAAGGTGGTTGATCTTCTTCATGCAAGTGAGCAAGTGTGTGTGTCAGATCCAGGGGCCATCGAAAGGAAGTTTGCAACATCAAGGCTCAGGTTGTAATATTTACTTTCCATTAATATGATACAGTAATATGTCCCTTTCCCATAAAGTTAGTTTCACTTTAGTGTATAACTCCTTGATCATATACATAGATTGATTGTTGAATAGACTATGCCTTCTTCACTTCGGTTGGTTTGTATTGTTTTGGTATTGACTGTATGAGAGCACTGGAGCGAAGCAGGAGCAACAAAGACCAAAGGAAGCGATCATAAGGTATGTTCTTTGTTCTTTCCTTCTAGTACATTCAATAGTTAAAATCTAGGGAAAGAGTATTACTCTGTCTTGTTTTGTTCTAGATCCAGGTGGATCTAGGGAGATCGGTTTGTGTCTGCACTTACGGATTTATCCAATAACAAAATTGGTGACTCCGTTGGGGACTAATCCCATTTTTCTTTGTGGTCTTTTGAGTTTTTCTGTGGCCAATTGTTCTAGTTTCATTTTTCTCCTGTCCTATCAGTCTCTGAGTCTTCAGGATATCCTGATAGACTTTCTAAGTCCAGAAGATTTTTTGAATTTTACTTCATTTTTCAAATTTTTGGATATGTTCAGGAATTCTCGCACTGCACTTCATTGCAGCCTGCGAGAATTA
>JZKD02S1117599.1:116758-135501 GCA_000966675.3 Picea glauca | reverse complement strand
ATTGAGCCAATTCTTTAGATTTCAAAAACAAGCTTGTGACTTGTAGGGAAAAGTGAAGAGTTTGACATCCTTAGTCAAGGTTTAAATTTGAAAGTTTTCACTGGATACTTTAATTATGTTTCATTCCCATGGATTGTTTTGGCACCTTGAAGTAGCCATGGGGATCCTGAGAACTAGGGGTTGATATTATGACAATGAAAGGTCATGATTGACATGCAAATATTACATGACCAATTCCACTTGAATATGTTCTCTTTAAGACTTACCATTAATTATTGTTGCTCTAAATATTAAACAAAAATGCACTTACAATGTAAAAGTAGTGACACTTACACAACCAAAAATTAGATATTTTTTATCAATTAAACTAATAATAAGAAATACATCTCCATAAAATAACAACTTCAAATTGATTATTATATTGATAAAAAATAATAAAATAAGAAAACAATTATTTATAACAATAAGATTAAAAAAACCTAACCCTAAATTTAAATTAAATATATAAACCTTGTATATACATATATACAATGTATAATGTTAGTTGTTATATATATAGATATTATTAAAAATTAAGAAAAAAAAAGACCAACACTATCCATAAAAGATGTACCTTCAAACCAACAATAGAGAATTGACGAGCCAAGTTGCAATATTATAATATGTTTTTCAACCAGCCAAGTTGCAATATTATAATATGTTTTTCAACCAGCCAAGTTGCAATATTATAATATGTTTTTCAACGACATATTTATTTATTATGAGTTATGTGTTCTATTAGTGATGCCAATGTTTATGTTTGTAGGTAAACGTTCTAACAATTTTAAGAGAATGTTCTAGACATGATCGCCCAATCAAAATACCCTTATCAGTGTATGGATGGCTATCTCTGGGGCACATGTTGGGAAAATGGAGCACTTAATCAAAATTCTCTTATTATTTAAAATACTTTTATTACATTACATAATCTTTCAAATTTACATAATTATTACCTTTTTATTACATTACATAATCTTTCAAATTTACATAATTATTACCTCTAAATATTTAATGCAAACATTTCCATTTAAAAAGAGAAGTAAAACAAAGTAAAATGATTGGAATATGTGGGAATTACAAAAACTGATTTCATATTAGTATAATATGAATGCTTTTTATGGGGCATAACCCTTTAACATAGGATACCCACCAACTAGACATTAGAGGGCCATAGGATATTTGTATAGTAAATCCATGACCTTCCCTACAATGAATCACATGATGATTGTCCACTAGCCATCCCTGGCCCCATATGATAATTGTGCAGTAAATCCATGAGCCCCCATTGAATGACATGATTGTCCACTACAACAATGCTAGCGCTAAGGACACCAATGCCCAACAACTTTTGTCCACTATATTTGAGGTCACACCATGCATGCATATCAGAAAAGGTAACTTGCTTCATGGTTTATCTTCATTTTCAAATAGATGAGGGAATTTGATTACACGTGTAGTAAACTATATAATTTTATTCAATTATAGTGTCAATTAATTTGAATTTTGATTAATTTTGGTCATTGTTTTATCAAAGTTTTGAATATGTAAATAAATTTGAAAATAGATTAAAATTTTAGATAACAAAGTTTTACCAAATTCCATTCAAATTTATTATAAAATAAATATTCATTTCTTATAAAATAAATATTATTTTTTATCATTTAAAATATTCTTATGTTTTACATAAATTTTAGGGAAATATATATTTTTATGAGAATTATAGTGATTAAAATAACCTAAAATTATTTTTGTATGGTTAAGAGTTTTGATTTATTTCAGGTTTGTGGTTTTTTTAAATGATAGTGATGAGTTAGTCTTATATCAATCATTTATATCCGACTACTTATATTCCATCTATGACAACATTCAACACTGTATAGCAAGCTATTCTTCATAAAAAAAAATAGATAACTTGAGGTGCCACATTGAATACTACATAATAAGTTAAGTTATGAAAAGAATAAATAACTTGAATTGCGACAACATTCAATACTACATAGTAAGCTATTCTTCATTCTTCATGAAGAAAATAGATAACTTGATAACTTGAGGTGAGTGAATTAAATATATCCCAATGAAAAGGCTATGTGAGAGCAGTATATAGAAAAGGATCTCATAAATCAAACGGGCTTTTGTCCATATACCATTTGGATCTGAGAAACACGACAGAAAGAATCAATGATAAAGTCATTTATATGCGCTTCTGGAGATCGGATTTGGAAAGTTGGAGTCAGGTTGGATTCCCATCAACAACGGACGGACGCCATTGTCAATACAATTCTACTGTAAATTTGGGTTATGTTGACTTATGCTGCAGTAGCGGCAGTGTTTTTGTCAGTTCTCTCAACAACTGGGAGACTAATCTCAACCAAGTTTTGGTGAATTATAGCATTTGTCAAAGACAGACTGAAATCAGGTTTCAGCTGTACTGTAAAGTGTTCATGAAAGCACTGTCTCCTCCAAAAGAGAATGTGGACCACACAGAGGAGAAGAATTATAGACATGATTCATTTTTACATTAATTTTGTTTAGATTACTTTCTTCCAAGAGAGGGTGAGTAATAAGCACTTTGCAGTAACGTACGCTGTTAGGTATACTGTTCAGATGTTGCATATAATTAAGATCCAAAAGAGTATATATATACAGCAACGGTGTCAACCACTGTTAAGCGTATAAGGTTTTGCCCTTTTATAACTTGAATTTAGATATGTAGTATTTACATTCAACCATTTTAAATTTTCAAAATTTTCCTGTAGAAACATTGCATCGAAGTGTTTTTTTATTTTACCTCTAGAAGTGTTCTTTATCTCTATATTGCATTGCCCTCCATATACCTCCTCCTGCTATTAATATCAGACAGATTCCAAAGTCCATTATTCATTTTCTGAAGGATCATTTTTCAACATGGTGACCAAGCTGATCACCTCATTCTTCTTGCTCTTGCTCCTGCTGCTGCTTCACCAGCCCTCTGGAACATTGTGTAAAGAGGATGATGGAATAGCTATCACACTTCACAAAAATGAAGAGTCTCTGCATGCAGGACTCGTGCAGGAGGAGATCCGGGGTTCGAATCACGCCAAAGAATACGAGAGACTCGCCAGGATGGTGGAAGCCACCAAGGATCGAGCCCGGGTGCTGAAGCGCGGGGTGCATCGTGGCCACGGCAAGATGAGCAAGGGAAAGGGAAGCGCCGGGGAGTCTCTTTACGCTCGCAGCTTCGGAGGTTATTCAGTCAAATTCTCGCTGGGCACTCCTGCACAGGATCTGTTGCTCATCATGGACACGGGCAGTGATCTGGTGTGGGTGCCGTGCACGAGAAATTACAGTTGCATCAATTGCCCTGAAGACAGCGCCTCCAATGGAGTTTTCCTTCCGAGGATGTCGTCTTCTCTTCACCTTGTAACTTGTGCTGATTCAAACTGCAAAACCCTTTATGGGAACAACACAGAGCTCCTGTGTCAGAGTTGCGCAGGAAGCCTCAAAAATTGCTCCGAGACTTGCCCGCCCTATGGGATTCAGTATGGCAGGGGAAGCACTGCTGGGCTTCTACTGACGGAAACTTTGAATTTACCGTTGGAAAACGGAGAAGGGGCACGAGCAATAACCCACTTCGCGGTGGGATGTTCAATAGTTTCATCCCAGCAACCTTCTGGTATTGCAGGATTTGGCAGAGGAGCTCTGTCTATGCCTTCCCAGCTTGGTGAACACATTGGCAAAGATAGATTTGCGTATTGCCTCCAGAGCCACCGATTTGACGAAGAAAACAAGAAAAGCCTCATGGTTCTCGGTGACAAGGCGCTCCCCAATAATATCCCTCTGAATTACACGCCTTTTCTAACCAATTCCAGAGCACCTTCTTCTTCTCAATATGGCGTATACTATTACATTGGTCTCAGAGGGGTCAGTATTGGGGGAAAACGCTTGAAGCAGCTGCCTTCTAAGTTGTTGAGATTCGACACCAAAGGCAATGGAGGAACCATAATAGATTCTGGCACTACTTTCACCGTCTTTAGCGACGAAATCTTCAAGCATATTGCAGCTGGGTTTGCTTCTCAGATTGGATACAGAAGAGCTGGTGAGGTTGAAGATAAGACTGGTATGGGACTGTGTTACGATGTGACTGGTCTCGAGAATATTGTGTTGCCTGAGTTTGCATTCCATTTCAAGGGTGGCTCTGACATGGTACTCCCTGTTGCCAACTATTTCAGTTATTTTAGCAGTTTTGATTCAATCTGCTTGACAATGATCAGCAGCAGAGGCCTTTTGGAGGTTGATAGTGGGCCTGCTGTAATACTGGGGAACGATCAGCAGCAGGATTTTTATTTATTGTATGACAGAGAGAAGAATCGTTTAGGCTTCACTCAGCAGACCTGCAAGACGTTCCGCTGACCAACGAACATGTCATTTTTCATATTTTATCATATTGTCGGATAATGCAAGTTTAATAAATATATTTCATCGGATAATGCAAGTTTAATAAATATATTTCATCGTTTTCGAAAAAAAATCTGAGTGAATACAATCGTTTATCTTGGATTAGAGGACTCTTTGTCAAACTAATATAGAGATTTGATTACTTAACTATGTTTATGTTTGCAATGTTTTAGTTGTTTGTTTAATCGTTTTACGAAATGTTTTTTTTTTCGAAATTTAAGGATATAAATTTGCACAAAATCATTATTTTTTCATGAAATTATTATTTTTTAGGTTTAAAATTTATTTCTAAATGGATTTAGTATGTTGAAAAATCTTTAAAGCATTCAAATTATATAAAAATAATCACTTAAATTTACTGATTTAACATTTTTTTTACTTAAAATCTCTGAAACTTTCTAATTATATAAAAATAATTACTCAAATCTATTGATTTAACACTTTCTTACTCAATTTCAACCAAATATCCCAAAAAATATATCACTAAAAAAAAATCATTTATTCATTGTAAAACTTACTTTTTGACTAAAACCTTCAATAATTATTTAAATTCGAAGTTTCAATTTTAATATAATATTGAATAAAAGCAGTTAGTGCCAACTACCTTTTCCTTGAGAGTACCAGGTTGGCATTGACTGAAGAACGCTGCCATTTACTCAATTTTCATAAAGCTTGAGAATTAGGTTTACAGGCCCTACTTTACCCAACACAGTAATGTTGAATATGACTGACCTAAAAGCATAGGATCTTTGTCAAAGCAAATAGAGATTGATTGTCAATGAACAGAAACATTAAGCATAATCAATATCTCTGAATAAGTTCCAATGGTATACAGTTTTTTAAAAGTATGTATTATGTTTAACTTCCACTATACATAATGTAACGGGTTTAAGTATTTTATGAACGGTTATATAAAATATTTTATAAACATTCATTTAAAATGGTTAATGTGATATGTGTTAAGTTTTTTTTAATTGATGAATGAAAATCAACTTCGAAAGATAAACGACCTTCACTTATATATATAAAAGGACTTTACATCTATAACACTTTTTAAATTATGATTTATTATTGAATTCAGACAATATTTCTTATCATTTTCATTTATATTGAGCATTTTAAAATTACTTAAAAATGAGTAATATATGCTTGATAATAAAGAAGGCACTTTTTTTTATATCAGAGTTTTAAAATTACTTTAAAAATGAGTAATATATGTTGAAAATTGAGTACTATATGTTTGATAATATAAGGTGAGATATATTTTTATATAATTATGGATATAAGTATTGAGGAAACTATAAGGTGAGAGATATTTTTATATAATTATGGATATAAGTATTGAGGAAAGTATATTTTAATTTAAGGACATGGATATATATAATCTTTGAAGGTAAACGGAAAAGGAAGCTTGAGCTAATTTGAGCATGGCATGAATAAGCAAAGTCATGATGGTTTTCAAAGTTGGAAGAAGGTGGAAGCATGATGAGAATTAAAAGGTGAAACACATATATTGGGGCTATAAAAAAGGCATATGAAAAGTGTCAGGAGAGGGTTTTTAAATTGGAAAGGTGTATTGGGAGAGGAGTTCAATAAAAAAAATTAAGAGATTGAAAAAGAATTACATGTATTCTTGTATATAGTGTCAACAAACATTTTATTCCATAAGTTTACTTAGTGAACTCCCATGTTATAATTATAATTGTCTATGTATTCTAATTACAATTAACTACAAATGCAATATTAGATCAAGGGTGTACCACTACATACATACATTACTAACTTCCTAGGATCTAATGAATTCCATACTTTAGTAATAAACCATTGAAGAAAAATATGTGAATAATGGTGATCACAAGTCCTCATAATTCTTGAGAAGTTCCTATCCCCTTCCTATTTTGTTAACAATAAAATGACATGCCCATCTTGAATCTCAATCTTGCATGTGTCAACAAGGGGGAAACATAATTTTTTGCACATGGTTGGATTTGCATGTTTCATGATCTTTGTCATTGTGAAAAACTCCACTCGTGGATAGAGGTAGCATGGAGATCCATCATGTAGGATACAATAGTTATAAACTGAAACCACATAAGGTGTCTTCACTTTAGAAATTGTCGCAAAGAATGATGGAGACAAAGTTCTAAACTAGGGCACTGGTCTCTTCATGAACTTGACAATGCCTTGACTTGAATCCACACACAAGTAGAGATCTCAATATCAGTTCACTTGCCTAGTTTACCCTCATAATATTATAGTAGCCATATGATGATATCCATTGGTAATGATTTGGGTAAGGCCCATTTCCATGGCTCTAAAAACTAGTGCTAATGTTCCCAATACATATACTCAAATATATGTTTGTCTTGATTTACACCAAGGCTATCTTAACCAAATTATGATGGGGTGAAGATAGAATATGGACAATACCTCTAGATGTAGAATAAGTTTTGACCATGTACATGTGGTGGTCCTATGTCAGAAAGAAAAATATTCACAAGCTACGAAAGGGAAAAATAGGAATTACTAATGGAAATAAAGTAATCGTACACCAAATAATAAAACAAATAAAGTAATCATACACCAAATAGTAAAACAATTGGTATTCATATCCCTCTTTGAAAATAAAATATCAAATATTGTAGTTATCATAGTAATTGGATATCAAAAGACTAAATACATCGACAATTGCCTATATCCCTTTAACGAGTTTAAGTATTTGATAAACGTTTATATAAAATATTTTATAAACATTTATTTAAAATGGTTAATGTGATATGTGTTAAGTTTATGTATTGATGAATAAAATTCAACTTCGAAAGATAAACCACCTTCACTTATATATAAAAAAGGACTTTACATCTATAACACTTTTTAAATTATGATTTATTATTTAATTGAGACAATATTTCTTATCACTTTCATTTATATTGAGGATTTTAAAATTATTTAAAAATGAGTAATATATGCTTGATAATAAAGAAGGCTTTTCGTTTATATCAGGATTTTAAAATTACTTGAAAATGAGTAATGTAGGCTTGATAATAAAGAAGGTGAGAGATATTTTTATATAATTATAAAGAAGGTATTTCGTTTATATTAGGATTTTAAAATTATTTGAAAAATGAGTAATGTAGACTTGATAATAAGAAAGGTGAGAGATATTTTTATATAATTATGGATATAGGCATTGAGAAAAGTATATTTTAATTTAAGAATATGAATATATATAATCTTTGAAGGTAAAGGGAAAAGGAAGCTTGAGTCAATTTGAGCATGGTATGAATAAGTAAAATCATGATGGTTTTCAAAGTTGGAAGAAGGTGGAAGCATGATGAGAATTAAAAGGTGAAACACATAATTCATTGGGGCTATAAAAAAAGCATATGAAAAGTGTTATGAGAGGGTTTTTTAATTGGAAAAGTGTATTGGGAGAGGAGTTCAATAAAAAAAAATTAGGAGATTGAAAAAGAATTAGGGGTATTCTTGTATATAGCATCAACAAACATTTTATTCCATAGGTTTACTTAGTGAACCCCCATGTTAATATTATAATTGTCCATGCATTCTAATTGCAATTAACTACAAATGCAATATTAGATCAAGGGTGTACCACTACATACATACACTACTAACTTCCTAGGATTTAATGAACTCCATACTTCAGTAACAAACCATTGAAGAAAAATATGAGAATAATGGTGATCGCAAGTCCTCATAATTCTTGAGAAGTTCCTATCCACTTCCTATTTTGTTAACAATAAACTGACATGCCCATCTTGAATCTCAATCTTGCATGTGTCAACAAGGGGGAAACATAATTTTTTGCACATGGTTGGATTTGCATGTTTCATGATCTTTGTCATTGTGAAAAACTCCAGTCATGGATAGAGGTAGCATGGAGATCCATCGTGTAGGATACAATAGTTATAAACTAAAACCACAAAAGGTTTCTTCACTTTAGAAATTGTCACAGAGAATGATGGAGACAAAGTTCTAAACTAGGGCATTGGTCTCTTCATGAACTTGATAATGCCTTGACTTGAATCCACACACAAGTAGAGATCTCAATATTGGTTTGCTTACCTAGTTTGTTCTCGAAATATTATAGTATTCATTTACTATGATATCCATTGGTAATAATTTGGGTAAGGTTCATTTCCATGGCTCTAGAAACTAGTGCTAATGTTCCCAATACATATACTCAAATATGTGTTTGTCTTGATTTACACCAAGGCTATCCTAACCAAATTATGATGGAGGGTGAAGATAGAATATGGACACAACCTCTAGATGTAGAATATGTTTTGAGCATGTACATGTGGTGGTCTTATGTCAGAAGGAAAAATATTCACAAGCTACGAAAGGGAAAAATAGGAATTGCTAATGGAAAAAGAGTAATCGTACACCAAATAGCAAAACATTTGGTATTCATATCCCTTTTCGAAGATTAAATGCCAAATGTTGTAGTTATCATAGTGATTGGATATCAAAAGACTAAATACAACGACAATTACTTTAATTTTGATGATTAATACCAAAATAATGAATACTAAAGTTGTTCATTTTTTGTGGCCACTTTAATTTTTTGCATCGTTAATCTTGATCATTGTAAAATCGAACTTCCTTGTAACTCATTTTTTATTATATCTTCCTTCTAGCTCAAGTCAATAATGTTTATTTAACACATACTACCTCCCGCATTGACATCTTGATCATAACATTGATGGCATTCTCTTTCCCATTGTGTACATGGAGGGATTATACTTCTATGGCTCCTTACACATTGATATTTTCATGGTTAGACCTTAAAATCAGTTCACCTTGCTTTTAACCCATGCTCATGAGTGAATATCATTGAAGTGTGAGGAATTTTCTTATATAAGAGGATATTCACATATATGCACTAATTTTGCATGTAATAGTTATATACAATAAAATTGGCATTGCCTAAGTTCTACGTAAGTTTATAACAAGAATGAAATTTGGTGGCATCAAAAGTGTGTAATGGCACTACCCATACATTGCTCATTGCACAAAGTTTTCTCTATGCTCAAAGTTTTGGCCCTTGTGGAAGGGATGCATTAATATTCAATGAAAACATTATCTATGATTTGTAAACTATTGTGGATATTCTATTGAAACAACTCATCACAACAAATCTTACAATATTCTACAATCTCTTATTATGGAGTAATTTACTTTAGATTTCAGATTTAATATTACTAGTTTATTGCACAAGATACTGAAATAAACTAAAACTAAAAAACAGAACCAAAAAAAAAAAAGCTAAGCAAATAACATACCATCCATACAATGAACACAACCTATACCTTGGGAAAACCCAATATGGGAAAAACATAGCTAGAAGATGAGGCTTATGGCTTACTTTTATTCTCGGTTATGAAATGCAAATACAAATAAAGTACACACACTATGGAGTTTACATGGACAATGTGGCTTGGATGGCTACCATATGATCTTATACTTATTTTATTCTTCTTCAATACCTCACTCTTAATGTTTTGTTCTACTATGGAACAAATACTCCATATAACAAGAACGAAACCCCGTCCTTTCTTAGCAAGCCAATATTTAACATGGCCTTATAGTCGTCGAGGGTTAGGGCTAGGGTTTTGCATGTCTCAACTCTCGATTACGATTATCTTCATTTTCAAATAGATGTGAATACAATCGTTTATCTTGGATTAGAGGACTCTTTGTCAAACTAATATAGAGATTTGATTAGTTAACTATGTTTGCAATGTCTTCGGTGTTTGTTTAACTGTTTTATGAAATGTTTTTTTCCGTCCAAATTTGAGGGTACAAATTTGCACGAAAATATTATTTTTTTATGAAATCATTTTTTTTTAGGTTTAAAATCTATTTTGGAATGTATAAATGGATTCAGCATGTTGAAAAATCTTTGAAGCATTGAAATTATATAAAAATAATCACTCAAATCTATTGATTTAACACTTTCTTATCTAATTTCAAGTGAATGTTCCACAACAATATCACTAGAAAAGAATCATTTAATAACACGTTTAGACTAAGACCTTCAAAAATTATTTAAATTTGAAGTTTTAATACAATATTGAATAAAAGCAATTAGTGCCAACCACCTTTTCCTTGAAAGTTCTAGGTTGGCATTGACCAAAGAACGTTGCCATTTACTCAATTTTAATAAAGCTTGAGAATTAGGTTTACAGGCCCTACTTTTCTCAACACAGTAATGCTGAATATCACTGACCTAAAAGCATAGGATCTTTGTCAAAGCAAATAGAGATTGATTGTCAATGAACAGAAACATTATGCATAATCAATATTTCTGAATAAATTCCAATGGTACATAGTTTTTTAAAAGAATGTATTATGTTCAACTTCCACTATGCATAATGTAACTGGTTTAAGTATTTTATAAACGTTCATTTAAAATATTTTATAAACATTCATTTAAAATGGTTAATATGATATGTGTTAAGTTTTTTTTAATTGATGAATAAAAATCAACTTCGAAAGATAAACCAGCTTCACTTATATATAAAAAAGTACTTTACATCTAACCCTTTTTAAATTATGATTTATTATTCAATTCAAACCATATTTCTTATCACTTTCATTTATATTGAGGATTTTAAAACTACTTAAAAATGAATAATATATGATTGATAATAAAGAAGTCACTTTCGTTTATATCAAGATTTTAAAATTACTTGAAAATGAGTAATATATGTTTGATAATAAGGAAGGTGAGAGATATTTTTTAATTATGGATATAAGTATTGAGGAAAGTATATTTTAATTTAAGGACATGGATATATATAATCTTTGAAGGTAAAGGAAAAAGGAAGCTTAAGTTAATTTGACCATGGCATGAATAAGCAAAATCATGATGGTTTTCAAAATCGAAAGAAAGTGGAAGCATGATGAGAATTAAAAGGTGAAACATATAATATATTGGGGTTATAAAAAAGGTATATGAAAAGTTTTATGAGAGGGTTTTTTAATTGGAAAGGTGTATTGGGAGATGAGTACAATAAAAGTTTTTTTTAGGAGATTGAAAAATAATTAGGGGTATTCTTGTATATAGTTTCAATAAACATTTTATTCCATAAGTTTACTTATTGAACCTCCATGTTAATATTATAATTGTCCATGTATTCTAATTGCAATTAACTACAAATACAATATTAGATCAAGGGTGTACCACTACATACATACACTACTAACTTCCTAGGATCTAATGAACTCCATACTTCAGTAAAAAACCATTGAAGAAAAATATGTGAATGATGGTGATCGCAAGTCCTCATAATTCTTGAAAAGTTCCTATCCCCTTCCTATTTTGTTAACAATAAACTAACATGCCCATCTTGAATCTCAATCTTGCATGTGTCAACAAGGGGGAAACATAATTTTTTGCACATGGTTGGATTTGCATGTTTCATGATCTTTGTCATTGTGAAAAACTCCACTCATGGATAGAGGTAGCATGGAGATCCATCATGTAGGATACAATAGTTATAAACTGAAACCACAAAAGGTTTCTTCACTTTAGAAATTGTCGCGGAGAATGATGGAGACAAAGTTCTAAACTAGGGCACTGGTCTCTTCATGAACTTGAAAATGCCTTGACTTGAATCCACACACAAGTAGAGATCTCATTATCGGTTTGCTTGCCTTGTTTACCCTCATAATATTATAGTAGCCATACTATGATATCCATTGGTAATGATTTGGGTAAGGTCCATTTCCACGGCTCTAGAAACTAGTGCTAATGTTTTGATCTGGATTATTTTCGACATGAAATGAGAGTGGAGATATAATAAGAAAATGCACAAAGATATCGAAGATATTTAATAATATAACATAAATGTATCAGAGATGCAACCATAAACATAGATATACAGTAATACATGATTTCTATTAATGAAAGAAATGTACAGAGACTGTAAAAATACAGAGTGAAAGAATTGCTAGAATGGTGGCAGCTTATCTCTGAGAAGAGATGTGACGGCTACTCGCATTCGCAAGAAGATGATTACAATGAGGTTTTGAATGCCTATTTACAATAAACAGGAATTCCAAAAACCCTAGACATCCAAAAACCTAACCCTAGGAGATGAAGCGCCAAAAGTCATGTGGGCCCCGTTTGGGTAAGTTAGTACATCAACTTCCTGGGGTCGTAACTTTTGCATACGATCTCTATTTTAGGCGTATGATAGCCCGTTGGAAAGGTATCATCGAGGAGATTCATTTTGGGGGCTCAATCATGCCTTCATCTATTATTGAGAAGCTTGATCTTGAAAAACCTTCATTTAGGCCCTCAAAATAGCCCCGAAAGTTAAAACTGCTAAAAATAGTAAATTGCCAAAATTGCCAAAAAATTGTTTTGAGCACGTTGAAAAAGGTGGGTGGCCACCGATATCCACCTGGATCATGTTCCCAATACATATACTCAAATATGTGTTTGTCTTGATTTACACCATGGCTATCCTAACCAAATTATGATGGAGGGTGAAGATAGAATATGGACACAACCTCTAGATGCAGAATATGTTTTGACCATGTACATGTGGTGGTATTATGTTAGAAGGAAAAATATTCACAAGCTACGAAAGGGAAACATAGGAATTGCTAATAGAAAAAGAGTAATCGTACACCAAATAGTAAAACATTTTGTATTCATATCCTTTTTTGAAGATAAAATATCAAATGTTGTAGTTATCATAGTGATTGGATATCAAAAGACTAAATACATTGACAATTACTTTAATTTTGATGATTGATACCAAAATAATGAATACTAAAATTGTTCATTTTTTGTGTCTAGTTTAATATTTCCGCATTGTTAATCTTGATCATAGTAAAATCGAACTTCCTTGTAACTCAATTTTGATTCTATCTTCCTTCTATCTCAAGTCAATAATGTTTATTTGGCACATACTACCTCCCACATTGACATCTTGATCGTCACATTGATGATGTTCTCTTTCCCATCGTGTACATAGAGGGATTACACTTCTATGGCTCCTTACACATTGATATTTTCATGGTTAGACCTTAAAATTAGTTCACTTGGCTTTTAACCCATGGTCCTAAGTGAATATCATTGAAGTGTGAGGAATTTTCTTATAAAAGAGGATATTCACATATATACACTAGTTTTGCATGTAACTAGTTATATACAATAAAATTGACATTGCCTAAGTTCTACGTAAGTTTATAAAAATAATAAAATTTGGTGGCATCAAAAGTTTGTAATGGAACTACCCATACATTGCTCATTGCACAAAGATTTTCTCTATACTCAAATTTTTGGCCCCTGTGGAAGGAATGTATTAATGTTCAATGAAATCCTTATCTATGATTTGTAAACTATTGTGTATATTCCACTCAAACAACTCATCACAACAAATCTTACAATATTCTACAATCTCTTATTATGGAGTATTTTACTTTAAATTTCAGATTTAATATTACTAGTTTAGTGCACAAGATACTGAAATAAATAATAAATAAATAAAATAAAATAAAGTTAAGAAAATAACATACCATCCACACAATGAACACAACTTATACCTTAGGAAAACCCAATATGGGAAAAACATAGCTAGGAGATGAGGCTTGTAGCTTACTTTTTCTTCTCGATTATGAAATGAAAATACAAAGAAAGTACACACACCATGGAGTTTACATGGACAATGTGGCTTGGATGGCTACTATATGATCTTCTACTTCCTTTGTTCTTCTACAATACCTCACTCTCAATGCTTTGTTCTACTATGGAAAAATACTCCATATGATAAGAACAAAACCCCTTCCTTTCTTAGCAAGCCAATATTTAACATGGCTTGATAGTCATCGAGGGTCAAGGCTAGGGCTTTTGCATCTCTCAACTCCCGATTAGTATTAGGATTTTGGACCCTCTAAAATATTCTTGAGAATCAACATATGACTAGATCTACATGTGTGAGTAATGAGAGAAGGCGTGGCATCCACTCGATATCATTGTCATCAATATGATAGGTCAACTTGTGGTAGGCATAGCTTTCACATACAAACTCCAATTGAGGTGATTTTTGCATTGTTGGAAAGATCTCAATGTGTAGAATAATGTTGAGAATCTAAGAACCTTATTTACAATTTTTTTACCCCAAATCATTTATTTAAGGCCTCAAATTGGATTTGAAATTTTATGGACCCTAAATCACTAGAGTGGGACCTACCCCTAAAAATGGGCCCCACAAGCCAATAGATCCCATTTTTCCACCCAAAAAGTAACAAAATAAATGACAAATTATACAATAATCCATTTCGGATCAATCTAAATGAATCATGGATATTATAAGAGAATTAAACACCCCACCTTATAATTTGTTTTTTTTTTTGTATCTGGCGGAATCAACAACTAGGCAGTCTCGTACTCGCGTGACATGGGGTTGATTCCGACCGCTACCACTATAACCCCCTGGTTCCATACATATGCCCTTTCCACAGGCACAGGTAATTTGGGGGGATTTGAACTCAGAACCTCATCGAACATAACACTTCATATCACGGCACTTGTTAATTGAGCTGCCTCTGGGGGCTAACACCCCACCTTATAATTAGAAACTAAAATTAAAATTATTTAATTTAATTTAATTATAATTGTCAAATCATATGGATTTGTGGTTAATGTTTGTGTTTGGATATGGATTTTGCATTGTTATTTTGCATGGTAATTTTTTTTATAGATCCGACTCTCCCATTCCCATTTTGGTGAGAGATTGGCTGAGGTAACCATGATGGGGGTTTAAAATTTCACATTTTCTCTATATGAAGGAATTTTTTAGGCCTAATTTCCGTAAAACATGATTGTGGTCAATAACTATCCAACAACCAATGAATTAGGTAATTTTACTTGAATTATTGAAGGTTTTCAATTGTTCAAGAATATTTTTACCATATCCTACCTATTAATTCATAACTTTGGGGTTTTCAAGTGGTTTATTTGGGGTTTTAGCTGGAAAATTCATCTATTTGGGGGCAGGGGGTAGTTCAATTGACCAATGAGAAGATTCATAGTTTTTCTTCCTTATCTTATAAGAATAAAGAAACCATAGTGTGAAGGGGAAGCACATAGTTTCAATATTTATTCGAAGAAATTCATAATTAAGAGTAAGTTCAAAAAACCTAGCTTTATACCTTGGAGAAACATTGGTGCTAACGATTTCTTCCCATTTGGGATTATTTTGTTTTTTAAAACCCTAGTTTTGTGAGGACAATGATAGCTTGGTAAAGTAATCAACTGAAACTATAACTAAAAGATAAAGTACACTCATATTAACTATCTTGAATGTCAATTTTGTGTCGTATAATTCAAAATTCCTTTTACTCATCTCCCTTATTATAACATGCATTTGTATGACATAACACATCCCTAAATGATGGAACCTCTCAATGGCCTCCTTGTCTATACTAGTTAATTGAACTAAACCATATACTATAGAAGAATTCTTCTCTTATGGGAAAGATTCTCGTTGGAATCCAATAGAACTGTTGTCTGGGTAGGTTATAGCGGTGATTATTTTATAGATATGTACACCGAGATGGCACAAGACATTATCTTGGTAACAATCTTAGCAACAAGTATGTCAAAGGAGAACATTTTAAATGTGCACACGACGTGTTTGACAAAATGGTTAAACAAGATGTCACCTCTTAGAATACCATGAATATAGGATATGCCCAAGGTGTTCATTGAAATGAGGTTCTAAAACTCTACTCTTGAATGCAAAAGAATGGATTTATTTTAATAATTCTCACCCTTCTTGTAAAATATACTTATGATTTTTTTTACAATCCTCATCGAGTTGAGTAAAGAGTTCATTTGGATGTCTTAAAGTTCGTCTATGTTTTTTGTCCATTTTCATAATATTATCCTTACATGGTTTCCTATAGGCTATCTATTCTAGTGATTTAGCTCTATCATTATTAGAAAGGGTGTCCAGTGGAACGAGGTTGACTACTAATAGAATCCAATCTCTATGATATTTTTGCTCTTCTACTCTATTGCATACAACTTCTCTCTATGGGCGAACTGCACCCAAGGGTACCAAGAAATGAATAACTATATACCTTAAAAAATATCATTTGAACAAAAATGACAACAATTATTGTTGTTTGATTGTACACAATGATAGTCCCAAATTTAATGATCAATCATTTAAAATCTGAGTAAACTATAATTAACGAACACAAACATTTTCATAACATGTGTCATTTCAAAATTTGTGATGATGTGGATCAAATAACAAAAGAATTATAATCGAATGCATGATAACAATTGTAACACATACCAATCCAATGCCCTCTTCCCCATGCCCAATTAAGTCTTGCCAACCATTGCAACAAAACTTTGCATAATCATGTACCTCTTCAAAGCTCATGCAGTCTATCTCATCATTTATTCTATTAAAAAATGTATCATGGGCAGTGGATCACACTCTCTATCGGTTCAAAACTACATTAATACCAACAAAAAATGAATTTAAATTATCTGCTATTGCATCCCTCACCTCCTGACCAACTTGTGAAGTGGCCTCCATCTCTAAACGTAAAGAAAACACCCTTGGTGGATGAGATACCGAGGGTGGTGGAGGTCTAGGCAATGTTGTATTTCGAAGTGCACCTCTCTAATTGTACATTCGACCTTTACGGCCAACACCATAATATTTGGATGGTAGGTCGGTATAATCAAGGTGTATATTCTCAACAAACTTTTCATAGATGATTCTCGTGAAATAAATCGACACCTCATCATTCCATGACAATATACCATATGTTTCCAAGAATCGATTATAAATATGGATAACAATATTAGGGTGCTTTAAATATTGCACCTTCAACATCGATCGCTTTGGTGCTTCCTTAAAATCAAACATTGATCTAGATTTCTCTTTTGAAACCCTTTTCTCTATTTCTGGCCATTTATCAGGGCCCATCACCACTTGCTTGCATCTCCTAATAAAATCAATGAAACTATTGGTCATTGTCCCAAGCCTCTTATATACATAAATAAAGTTTCCTAAAGAATGGAAAATAATATCCAACCTTCATCTTCTTTCCACAGGAAGATCCAATTATTGCTCTAGATCATCCTTCAACTTTGCATGGTGGGATGTGCAACGTTGAAGGTTCATTCTTTAAACATTTCCTTTCCAAAGTATATCCTCACCAAATTCCGATGGATAGGTGGTCATAGGGGTGTAATCTTAATTTTGTTGAAAATGCACCCCTGGTTTACCTTCACCCTCACCCTTCACTTGATATTCACCCTCTACTTCATTATTGACCCTAGAATTAGCCCAATCCTCTACACATTTAGAAACATTTGTATATATTTATGACAATGGACAAAAACATATATATACATGTCCATATGCGCTTGATTTTGTAGAATTCCTGCAGAAACCCCAATAGATCTAGAATTCTAGTTAAATTGAACACATACAATTTGTTGATATTCAAGAGATGAGAGAAAGTTTTTGCTCCATAAATCAGAGAATTATATTAATAAAAAATGAATATACATGAGCAACCAGCCTCAAAAGGAAGAGAGGAGGTGAATATATAGAATTTCCAACATAGAAATTCTAGTCAAAAAAGCTAGAAAAAGCTAGAAAAAGCTAAAATAGGTGTCATAGGCTAGGGGAGACCACATAGTTCAACCTAGACCACTAAAGACACATGTCACACACTCATTAATTCCCACAAGATTCAAGCGGTGCGCATTATCTCACTTAAGATCACTTAACTGACAAGAGAAGCAGTTCCAACTCACTTAACTGACCCGAAATAACATTTACTAATAATAGTAAAGGCAAAAATCATTAATTAAGGAATAAATCTCTCACTCAAAGAGGAGGTGCGCATTCCCCAATAATGGATGATTTTTTGCATGTGGGATTTGGAATAAATCAAGAATAAATCAAGAAAAGCAAGAACAAGGAGTTGAGTCTTGATCTAAAAATAGAAGTTTTCCCTAAAATCTAGGGATGAGGCGCCCTTATTCTCTATGTGGCCAAATTAGGTGAAATAAAGTGTAATGGAATGTATTAACCAAGATCTAGGAGTCTAAGCTAGGTATAAACTAATGTAAGTTAGGTTTATGCTCCAACACCCCCCCTTAAGCCTAACTGTATTGACAAAAAATTTGAGTCCCGACAACTTGGCCATTTTAGGTACTTATTACATAAAAGAACTCATCATGAAAAGAGGAA
>JZKD02S1117599.1:64915-103422 GCA_000966675.3 Picea glauca | reverse complement strand
GAACAACAAAAATGGGTAACCAAGATATTGGGTTATGATTTTGAAATCGTCTATAAAAAGGGGAAGCAAAATGTTGTGGTAGATGCACTCTCAAGAAAGGATGAAGTTGTTGAGGCCTTTCTCTGTGCTATCTTGATCATCCAACCCGATTGGATGAGCCAATATTAGGGCTTAACAATGAAAAATTAAAAGTACAACACACCTTACCAAGCCCCTATACCCTTTAGAACCTATTAACACACAATTTTGTTCCCCAACCTATTTCATGATAAAGTTTAAGGATGGGGTAAGATGGGGTAAGTTCGAGGAAGATTTCCAAGAATATAAAACTATGTCTTTCAAATTTAATTGCAACACTCTACTTTATTTCAAACAAATTTTGAAACAAGAAACATACAAAACATTGGATTACAGTTAAGGAATTTAGTTAAGAAAATTGTCAGTAACCCTATCATGGAATATTGTGTATGCAATTACCCGAGAATGGAAAAAATATGTAAAGACAAAAAAAAAGAGACAGTGAAATCAATAAAAAAGGAAAATGACCATAGAGATAGAACATAGAGAAAGTAAATGGAAGAGAAAGACAAGTGGATGGAGGCACATAGAGGACCAAATATATGTGGATACCAATGCATGAGATAGTCTTGGGTAGGCATCCTAGGCCCTTTATTGGTGCCTCGAAAGGGATAGATTTTAATAGATGAATCTTGGCTTATTTTCCTAATTAGATTCTCCAAGTAGACAAAGAAAATAAGAATATGTCATTATGCATGCATGCATAGTATCCATAATAAACTACCTCCCTCCTCGCATAGCTTGGATTTGGTAATGGTATAATGAATTAAAAAAACCATGTCTCTTTACTTTATTTACCTATAAGGAAGCTAGATAACCAGCTCATTGCAACCATAAAACATAATAAATCCAAAACCATTAATTATATAAGCATATCCATAGGTTATTTATTATATCAAGACTATCAAAATAAGTGTACATATTACATAAACAAATCTTGTGCAATGTATGTAGGAGATTAGTAAATAAGAAACATGAGGAATATCTAAATTTTGTGGAGTGGATGGAGTTATATAAGTTGGCCACTCACAAGCCATGAGCCACCGCCAAGACAAACTCTAATATATTCACACAAAATGAAGATTGTAGGCTTGTGTTGCATGAAGGGAAGACATAGGCTCTAAACATAGTGACAACAAGGGTTTGGTTGGTTTATGGTCTATTAACTTGAAAAAACCATGTCTCTTTACATTATTTACCACGAATCGGGCTAGATATCCCACCACTTGCAAGGATGTAAGACAACAAAAACAACAACAACAATAATAATAATCTATTTTTAAGGTCACGACCAAGCCACCACACCAAATTGGTGTATGAGACCCCCTTGTTTGTGGGACAAGGGACCCCCTCCGCCCAACGATTTGATTGGTAAAGTATACGAAGGTATACATACCCTACCCCCTCTGGATTTGAACTAGATCCAAAACCATTGATTATATAAGAATAACCATAACCTCTTTATTAGATTAGGACTATCAAAATAAGTGTACATATAACATAAACAAATATCATGCAATGTATGTAGGATATCATTAAACATGCAACATAATGAATCTATGAATTTTGCAAAGGGGATAAAGTTGTATAGGGTGGCCACTCATAAACCATGATCCACTACCAAGACAAACTCTAATATATTCACACGTAGTTAATATTGCAAGATTGTGTTGTTTGAATGAAAGACATGGGATCTAAGTGCAATGACAACAAGGTGGGTGTGGTGGGCCTTAAGGCATCCATGATCATTCCTAAAATGATTAAGGTAGAGTGTCAAGGAAACAAATAGTACAAAGTGGTAGACTGCGAGAGAAGAGAATTAATGCTAAAAAGATAAAACTAAGTATTTCAAACTATGATTATAACACTCTATTTTCTTTCACATGAATTACAAAACAAAAACAATACAAAAAATAAGAGTGTAGTTAAGAAATATAGATAGATCATGGTCACTAACCTTATCATGGGATAATGTGTAAGCAATTACTTAAGAATGGAAGAACCAAGTAAAGACAAAGAAGAGAATTAGTTATCATAGAGAAGACAGAGGTGTTGCAGAAGGGTATGGTTATCACTCATATTTTTCCCCTAAAAAGCATAAAGCTAAGGCAGATCAATATCAGGTAATAAAAAATGAAAGAGCGGGAGGTTTATGCCAAGGGTAATATGGAAACTATCACTGAAAATATACCGATTAATATCTCCAGAACCCTTGGCATCGTGGAGAATGTTTTCTTCGGAGCTGATTGTTCCCCTGAAGAGATTCAAATCTACACAGATATTTTTAAAGAATTCTGCAACGTTTTTTCCTCATCTTACGAGAAAATGCTAGGCATTGATCCAAGAATATTCGAACATGAAATCACAACTTATCCTAATGCCAAGCCAGTTTGGTAGAAGATTCATCCAATTAATCCCAGGAAAGAAGCAACCATTAAGGTTGAAGTCGAGAAATTTCTCAAAGCTGGTTTTATCTACCCTATCCATCTGACCCAATGGATGTCAAATCCGGTGTCGGTTAACAAGAAACAAGGCATGATTTGTGTCTGTACGGACTTCCGTGAATTGAACAAGGCCTATCCAAAAGATAATTTCCCCACACCATTCATTGACCAGATAATCGATGAATGTGTAGGTTGCAAGGCCTTTTCTTTCATGGATGGTTTTTCGAGATATAATCAGATAGAAATAAAACTTGAAGACCAGCACAAAATGACATTCATTTTTCCATGGGGTACATTCACGTATCGTAAGATGCATTTTGGTCTCAAAACTGCTGGAGTGACCTTTCAGCGGGCCATGTCTTTTTCTTTCCATGATCTCAATCATATAGTTGAGGCCTATTTAGATGATTTATCATCTCTATCTCGCAAGAGAAAAAATCATCCCACACACCTCTGACTTATCTTTGAGCAATGTCGCTACTTCCGGATTCGCTTGAATCCAAACAAGTGAAACTTTTGTGTAACATGGGGACATTTTTTAGGTTTCATAGTGTCAACAATAGGGATTATGGTTGATCCTCTCAAGGTTGAGGTAATAGTTTAGTTGCCTCCCCCACACACAATCCTTCAACTTCAGAGTCTACAGGGCAAGGCAAATTTTTTAAGGTGTTTCATCGCCAACTATGCCGAGATCACAAAGGGATTTATGTTCTTACTAAAGAAAGATGTTCCTTTTCATTGGGACGATGCTGCTCAACGCTCCTTCAAAGCATTGAAACATGCCCTCACAACTTCCCCTCTGCTTCAGCCACCCAAACATAAAAAAGATTTCTTATTATACCTGGATGCAACAGAGTAAACCATCAGCATGGTCTTAGTTCAGGAAGATGATTTGCTCTCAAAATATGTGATCTATTACCTGAGTCGAGGCCTAGTCAGACCGGAACTCAATTATTCTCATATCGAAAAACTTGCGTTGGTAGCATTCCATGTTATTCAATGGTTCCGTCATTATGTTCTGTTTCACAACACCACCATCATTACCGTTGTGAATCCATTTCAATATGTGTTGACACGATGGGTAATAGGTGGAAATATCAGTAGATGGATAGTCGTCCTCCAGGAATTCGACTTAGATTTCGTTTCAGCAAAATCCAAAAAGTCACTGGTCTTCGCAGAACTCATCTCGGAACTTCCGATCGAGTCAAGTGATGTTGTGCCCGAAGAGTCACCTATCAGAGGAGATATGTTTTTGATTGCATATTCAGATCCCTGGTATGGAGATATACTTTTCTATCTCCAGAATTTGAAGTGCCCCACCTCTGCTTCTCATGATGAGCGTCGTCGTATACGCCATCAGGCTAAGAATTATCTCATACTTGATGATACATTGTATCGAAGAGGTGTAGACTGCATCCTGTGTCGATGCCTCACTCACGAAGAAGAAGTTATCATGCTTAATGATTTCCATACTGGAGCATGTGGCGGTCATTGGTCTGGGTTGGAAATAGCCCAAAATATTTTACGAGCAATTTACTTCTGGTCAACACTAATCAAAGATTGTATCAAATTGGTCAATAAGTGCCACCCATGTCAGAACTTCTTTCGGAAGATGAGGGCACATCCCACTCCCATGTTTCATGCCATCACAGTTGGTCCCTTCACCAAGTGGGGGATTGATTACACTACATGCAACCCTCCTTCAGCAAGGGGGCACCGTTATATCATTGTCGCCGTAGACTACTTCACGAAGTGGGTCAAAGCTATGCCAATGTTTAAATATGATGGAGAGACTGCATCTCTCTTTTTATTCAACCAAATAATAGCAAGGTTCGTCATCCCAAGAGAGATTGTCACTAACCATGGCAGTCACTTTTAGAACCAGATGATGATCGAATTAACATCAAATCTTGGGTTGTGGCAAGAACATTTGTCACCCTACTACCCCCAAGCAAATGGTCAGGTGGAAGCTGTAAATAAATATCTTAAGACCATCCTACAGCGAACGATCAACTCAGCCAGGTCGAATTGGAATTTGATCTTATACTTGGCATTATGGGCTTACCGAACGTCTGTTGAGACTGCAACTGGTTTCTCACCTTTTCAACTCGTTGATGGGATGGAAGCAGTCTTGCCTATAGAATGTCAGATCTCATCCCTAAAATTGGCAGTATAGTTATTTCCATACACTTCTCCACTTGAAGAACGGTTATTATACCTTGAGCGACTCAATAAGCAGCGTCGTGATGCGGCCCTAGCCAACGAGGCTCAGAAACAAAAATTCAATTTTCAGAATGATTGGTCCATTCATCCTCGGATTTTCTCTGAAGGCGACCTTGTCCTGGTCTACGACCAAGATAAGGAACCCCTGGGGGCAGGAAAATTCAAACCCATGTGGTTCGAACCTTTCATCATAAAAGAGGTTCTAAAAAAGGTCGCTTATCCTCTGGTTGACTTTGAGGGAAATGATTTGGTGAAGCCTAGAAATGGGCTCTAACTCAAGAAGTATTACTCATAGGTAGGTCACCTTGGGTAAATTTTTGTAACATATGTATAGTCTTTGTACTATTACTTTCTGGCTTCTTTTAGTATTATGGACGTGTCATTTTGATGTTATCTTTTGTCACTGTGGCAGATGTCAAGTGAATCATAGGTGTTCATTGGGTACGCAGACGGTGCTATCCGGCACACTCGGAGGCTTCCCTCCGTAGCTTGGGTAATTTTTACACCTCGAGGCCAGTTATTATCTTCCCGAAGTATATGCTTAGGCGGCACCACAAACAATTTCATCGAGTACAATGTAGTTATTGAGTTGTTTTGTGACGCCCTGTCATTTGGTATCTCTCATCTCCAGGTCTATTTATATGCTCAAATGGTTGTGTCTCAGTTAAATAGAGTCTACCGTGTTCATGATCCAACTTTACACCAACGATTCCTTAGGGTACATCTCTTAGAATGAAGCTTTGATTATATTACATATTTTCATGTTCCTAGGAGATTAAACCAAGTTACAGATACTCTAGCTAGTTAAATTTTAGACTAGCATCTCACACACATATAAAAATACATACACATAAACATGTAAATACATTTTTAAAGGAAAATATGATCTATAAGACACAAAAAGACATAAAAATCCATATATAATATCATAATCATCATAGTACATAGGTGGACGCAAGTGCCTTAAAAAATATGATCAGTAACGAGTCATGGGGCTTATGCCCTCAAAACATATATACAGGTGGAGCTATCAAAGTCTAGACTAACTAAGGTCAGGGCCTGTGGGCCCTATTGTAATAATCAACAACGTTTTCCAAACACCAAAATAGTCGGACCCACGTCCGTGGTGCCCCCACTACATGAGGTTGCATGGATGGTGGAAGATCCTCAATCTCTGCCATAGGGATGGTGCGAGTGAGCGAGGTAAAATTTTGCTCAACTCATCTCAAAACCCTCTCAACCTCACCGACTAGAAGCTCTCCTACTACTGTTGGTCCCTCTATGGTGGCAGGTACGACCCCTGGCCGAGGATGACGCCTATTCCTCGCATAATCTGCAGGTTGTGAGGGTCCCATATCTTCACAAAATAGACATGTATCTGTCAAATACTCTGGTATAAAAAAAATGATAAATACAAAAAAAAACAACATAAAAATTATATATGTTTCAAAAAAAAAATGATGCACACTTACCCATCTCGCCTCGCTCCTCACCTAGAGGTACAGGGATCTCAGGATCTCTCGAGAAATCAATTCCAACATAGGGATAATCCTCTATGGCTGGGATCTACCACGACAACCAAGAAAAGAAGTCATCATCAAAGGAATCATTGGTCCTTCCACCACCCTTTCATGGTAGCAACACTTCCCATCTACAAACTGCAGGAAGAGAGGCCTGATGTCCTCATACCACCACTCGAGGATTGAAACTAGGAACTCTTTCAAAGAAGAAAGAGCATAGAATCATCTTGAACCCAAAGTTCCTCTGCATCTGCGACTGACATCTGTCAACTGCCTCTTCATACAATCTGGCAATGTAGTGCTCTAGTCAAATATCCGTGCATTTAAACACTGGACTGCACAGTTCATCTGTGTAAGGGATGCCTGATGTGCAAGGGACGCCTGATGTAGAGCCGCAGAAATAGTCATCCACCCAATAAGCAACATAATCGCCTGCAGTGATAAATCAGTGATCCTACTTATTGGCACCTGTGAGCTCGATCGGTTTGTACCAGCCTCACAATAAAGTCCTATCAATTCTGATATGTTATGAGGTCCCGAAGGAAATGTTTGTAAATTGACTGGTTCCCCTTTCCTAGAGAGGCCAATCAAAAAGTATATATCCTCTGTAGTAGGCACCAGTGACTGCCCCTCTAACATAAAATCTTCTGTGTCAGGGTGCCAGTATTCAACCAAGGAATTCAGTAGCCTAGGTTGTGCTCTGATGAAAGGACACAGAAAAAACTTGAGCAAGCCACATTGCATTAACACTGCCACAACATTAGGGTCTTCCCCAACTAGTGCATTGATATCTTCATGCTCTTGTTCTCTCCATTGCACATACATCCTGCACATGGGAAAATTTTTAGAGGGTTAGGCCTTGCTTTTTAAACCTTTTTGCACTCATGGGAGGATCCACGTAGGCTGTTGTGATGGCAGTCGCATGTACACACGTTCTGACATCAGACAGAGTGAGTGTACACATGGGATGTCATAGGACAGCCCGCGTGGACCTAGGGATGACCTTTTAAAGGTCGACACCCCCCCAAGAAACCAAATTAAATGCATAAATAAAGAATTAAAAAGAAAAAGGAGGTAGTTTATACTTACTTGGTCTAGATAGATGGTCGTTTTGTCCACTGTAGCTCCCAGAATCACCACTTTTATCAAAGGGGTTTTTTACTCCAGAGTCGATTTCCAAATCAACAATGGTGATAATGAGCTGCCAGCTTCTATTTATAGACTTTTTGGCCCTTTTTTGTCACTTTTTTGGCCCCCCTTATCATTTTCTTTGAATTGAAAACCATTTAGAGTGATTCAGGAGTTGCTTTGAAAGTTTACGATCAGGTATCACGACATTTTTTTGGAGTTTTGGGTCACTTTTGATGGTCCATGGGGAAAAATATCAGATGGTCAACTTGAGCATATAGGTTAGGTTTCCACCCCTACTTTTGTATCTAGTTGTCTCTATCTCTTTTCCATAGGATCGATCCCATCAGGTTGCGACACGTAACCATCATTGTTGCTTTAGAAGTGTCGTGATTTGGTGGTAGATCTTACCAGAACATGGATGCCCTAAGTAGATCCCGGTTGCATTATGGTGTCCATGCTGTCACTAATGACTATAGGCTCAGGAGTTCTTATAGTTTTTCCTGATTACGAGTTTTTAGCCTCATTTGCATGACTCTTTATCACTCTTGACCTCACCCACGCGACTCCCAAAACATAACGGGTCTTCTTTTAAGCCCTTTTTATTCCCTCTAAACATGAAAAGATTGTCGAGCGATCTTGTGGCCTTTCACACTCGTTAAACTGAAATTTGAAGTCACGTCTATACGACGATAGTTTACCCCTTTTTCGGTCTGGATGGTCAACTGTACGGACAAAGGTATACTCTAGAGGCCTCGACTCTCTGGAAGAGTATTCTCAGGCATAATTTTAACCCTTTTTCGGGCCTGAGGGACTAAATTTACGAAAAAGGAACCCCCACGGAGTCCACAGTTAAGCTCTTTTTAGACTCCCTAAAATTGAAAAGATCGTCAAGTGACCTTATTCTTTCACACTCATTAAAATGGTCCAGAAGAACATTCCTGACGAAGTCCATAGTTAAGCTCTTTTCAGACTCCTTAAAAATGAAAAAATGGTCAAGTGATCTTGTCTTTATCACACTCGTTAAAATGGTTTTGAATAGACGTCTTGTCGGTGCTAGTTTACCCCTTTTTCGAACCGACTAGACTACCATCGAAAAAGGTACCCCAGTGGAGTCTCCTTTTACATTTTTCAGACTCTCTAAATATGAAAAATTGTCAAGGTTACCTTCTTTCGGCTCATTAAACTTACATCGAAGGACGTTACCATTGTGTGTTTTGTTAACTGCGTTTTCATACCTACGTCTTTGGTCTAATGCCAACTCCATGTTGCTCTCAACTAAACCATCTGAAGCATACCTTATATGTAAGCCCTGTAGCACTTTGCCTCTGCGTCTTAACACCTTTAGTCCCAGAAGGGATTTTTTCTGAGTGTCCTTTCTTTGAACATCAGTCTTGTCCTTGCACCTTGAAATTGTATGTTTGTGACACTCATTCCTCCTTTGTAACGTAACATTCTTTTATTCTTTTTCCAAAATTATTGAAAAAGACAAAAAAAATCAAATATACCCCAAAAAGAGGAAGGAAAAAGTATTTTATTTTTATTTGGCAGCACAATGAGTCACCCTTGGACAAAGCACATCCTTCCAATTGTTCTTCAAGATCTGGGATTTAATACGACCTTAGTAAGTTGTTCTCGCTACATAGAGTTGTGTCCTCCTCCGTTTGGTTATTCTTCCAAACATATGGAGAGTTTGCGTTGCCTCCTGCATCGTGAACTTATGTCAAATGTCATGCTACCTGAGTCTCATCATTTGTCATGCTATTGTCCAAGGGAATTTTTTACCAAGCCTAAGTCGGCCCCTCTGCAATTTTTCTCTTGCCCTCATGCCCGGCCATCCCGAAAGTCCAATCAAGTCTTTGTTCGAAATCAATGAAGCCTTCAGTCTGATCATCATGATTCTCTAGTCCATGACCAACGAGTCGTCGAAGACCTCTGGGTAGTGAATTCGTACACTCATATTACACTCCTACCCAAGTTTTGAAGATTTTGAAGTTGTTTTTCGAGCTCTAAAGACCTCATCTCCAGCCATCAGGCCTTATCAACTTCTAGAAGATGGATACTCTACATGTATATCTTTTTGATTTTGAGATGTAGCTCCGTTGTGTAATGCTTGCAGCTACACTTTATATAGTTATATGACATGGATCTATGGTGTATTTGATTGGTAGCCATGATTTTATTTCATCACAAGTATGGGTATTCCTGCCTCGGTGAGACAATTATTTTTTTGCAGAAGGCACCTCCCAATTTCTGGTCCCTGGGCTCACTTGTTCAGAACATCGGTGAATATTGTTAATGTATTTCGGCCATCAGATGATCTTCTAACCTCACACATTAGGGGGCATCTGTTATAACCCTAATTTGCGCCAGACATGCTTACTTGGCATCGGACCATCTCAGATTCCTTCTTTGCCAAAACACTGTTGAACAACTCTTCTTAAAAATCCCTTTTATAAAAACCCACGCACCCTACTCCATTACTACACACATGTACATGCTAGCTGACCCAAGACAGCCTGCGTGTACCTACAAAAGTAAGAAAAAAGGAAATTTGTCGACGGAACACATAGCTTTGGGTAAGTTAACTAAACCTTTTGGCCATGCATGGCCGGTCACTCAACCAAATGCCTAGCTTCTTCTAGCCTATAAAAGAAGGGTTAGGGGTCCCATTTGAAAGGAGGAGAATCATAGTAAAGAAACTATACCCGATTAATAATTCCCTTTGTCCCAGCCTTTATCCATCCTTGTGCAAAGAGAAGTATAGAGCAAAGCAGTTGGAAGATAGTGGAAGAAGAGCCCAGGACTAGGATCGAGGAGCAATGGTCGACTTTATCATTGTAAGGTATCATTGTGAAGTTAATAAAACAATTTCTTTTCCCATCCCGCCATATGAGATTGTCATTATTGGAATATTGACTGTATGGTTGATTAAATCTCTAACCTATTAGTTCGTAGATCAAATGCATGTGGAGTTCTTTGTTTGTCTTTAGTGAATGTAGGTTAGCATTGGGAGGAGAGTTGCAGTCAAAGAATGACCAAGAGCGAAAAGGGATTGACATCAAAACATGAAAAATAAGGTACGTCAACTTAATCTCTTGAGACTTGTATTTGCATATGATTAATAGGGTTTAGGCATGGGATGATGGTAAAAGTAAGAATCTTTAGGTCATTTCTGCATGCATGATAAAACCCTTAGTGTTAGTCTGTAGGAGGGATTTCCCACCCACAACACCTAATGTTCCTACAAACAAAGGTAAGAATTTAATCCATTTATGTGTAGGTAAGTCATGAGGATAATATGGGAATGAAACAAAGCTTAGTGGGTCAAAAGAAGAAAATATCCACTTTACTAGTGGCCTCACAACTGCGACCATATTGTTAATATCATATAGAAACAAGCACAACTACTACCCTACCACTAGATCGAGATGGAAATAAAAAGAAATATGAAGATGTCGAAGATACACTCACCATAGTGCTTGTCGAAAAACAAAATTCTTCAGAACTATTACACTTACCAACTTTGAGAGGAGTTCTTGGTGAAATGATAGTATTGTTCTAGAAATATGTTAGAGTTACTTCAAGATCGAAACTAGACCATGTGAGGGAATCAAAACCAAAATATCTTCTTATGTAAGTTCCCTGTGGAGTTGTCCATATATCATGTGGAGTCGCCAGGTGAGTTAGAAAAAATAAAACAATTAAAGAAAAAATCTCACCGATTGTCATTTACCAAGGCTGGCATTCCCCAACAATGATGCCAATTTGTCAACACAAATTTCCACCCTCCAATTGAACTAATATAACTTGCTTTTACAGCGATGAAAACGAGGTTAATTAAAGGAGTAGGGCCCCAATTTTCACTGGCCAAACCCATATCCATTTCGGATAGTTCTCACTAGCTTCTATGGGGGAGTCCCTAGGCACAATGAAGCGCCTTGTTGGATGATCTAAGGTATGATTTCTGCATTAAACTAAAAAATCAGTGAGTTGTTTTGTCTTGGACAACGTGTGAAAACTGTCCAAAACAGTTAGAAAATCGATCTTATACACTTAGAGGGAACCTACAGGGTTATCACAACGAAGATAGACTGAAAGAAGATGGAAACTATTCAAAATGATCGAAATGAACCATGATAAATAATTCAGAAAATGACATATCATATTGCAAAATTACCATAATACTATCAATAAAAGAGGTTTGAATGAAAATCACACACTTCTTTATTGATCCGCTTACAAGAGTGTTGATTACACCACACTTGACAAGCCTACAATCAATACTATGACCACTTTGCTCAAGGAGGAGCCACTATACTAGACTAGAGAACAAGAGAGAAGAGAATGAGAGAGAGACTATGCTGCTACTGCAAGAACTGACAAAATAACCAATGGAAAGCCTCCACTATATAGCTAGTGAGGGCGCACATCCAAGGGAAGAAGAGAGGACACATGAGGAGGATAATAATAGGAACTAGGCGCATGATGGAAGCATGTGAAAAGGAAAAAAACAAAGTATGAGTGAATATGGAAGAGGAGTAGTGAGATAAGTGAGTGTGAGTGTGAGTTTGAATGCATGGAGAGGAGTAAATGTCCATGGAGAGAGGATAATGAGTGCGTCATACTATTTAAGGACACATGAATGGAGTGAGTGGCGAGTTAAGTGAGAGTGGGAAAAGCGCCTAAGTCAACTGGAGTGAGGGGGTAGGTGAAGGATATATTTAGTTGCCACATGAGTGAAGCTCAGTTTAACTCAAGCATGAGGGAGACTATACGACTAAAGTCATGCGACCCCTTCTCCCATCATTAATTAATTATCACATGATCGAATATTTGGAAATATGCACCCTGCTTAGGTGGATGCCACATCATTTTGTAGAGCTACCACATGTCGATATCTAAGGATGCCACTTGGCACTGCATGGATGATGACTGGACCTACTAAATATATCAGCTGCTAAAAATATCCATCCGATCCCAACAATTTGAAACTTGTCGAAACTGACCCAAACTTTCCACAAATACTCAGCATGACTGGGCGAGCACCATCATGTGTCTACTGCTAAAAATAAACACTGTTTAAAATACAAAACCCTCGCATGTACATGATATTATACTCATTGCATTCAATTTTCTGCAAGGAATCCAAATCCACAATCAGAATCTCCATGCGAGCCCTAGTGCTCAACCTGCTAAAAATAGAAAGTCGTCTGAATTCCCTTGACTTTATACTCATTAATCTCGTCTTTCCTCAAGGGATTCGAATATGCGATCAAAATCGACATGTGAGCCTCGTTTCTCAACCTGCTAAAAATTGTAATATGGGCCACATCATCCCGAAAAAGGTCCAAAAGACTTTTTATGTCTCAAGGATCAATATTGTGCTCTGAGAATCTGAATCTGGGGCCTAGAGAAAAACCTGCTAAAAATAAATTTTCATGCATGTCACCTAGAAAAGTGTCATCGGGCCTAGAATTTTGCAAGGACTCATATTGTACACTCAGAACTCCCTCAAATTATCAAGAGACCCACTCAAATGTTGGGTATATGTTATATTCTTTGCATGTGTGTGTGTGTGTGTGTGTGTGTGTGGGCGCGTTAGATTCGACAATTGCGTCTGACGATCCTAACTTCCTTCAGTCTTTGTGTCATGTGCGTCGAGTGATTTCTTGGGGGGGTCCCAGGGGGGAGGTAGGATTTCCCCCCTAGTTATGCGCATCGTTCGGGGCAGTGCCCTGATGTTTTTTTTTTTTTACGGTTTTTTCTATTTTAGCAGTTTTTTCTATTTTTAGCGGTTTTCTAAATTAATCCCAGATTAAGGGATTAGGGTTTTGGTATCTAAAGAATACCAAAAATATTGTATATATTGTATTGTGAATGGTGAAATTAATACAATGAAGATTTGAAAGGTGTGACACTGAGGAAGACTGGTTTTCTCTTGGTTAAGGGTTTCCATCATAAATCTCTATGCATTGTGTGTATGAGCCATTGATTAATTTATGTTTTTCTTAAGAATCTGTATGCATTTGCTTACTTCATAGGTTTAAAAATTACATTAAACTATGTCTCTTAAAAATTAGCAACACTTGCATCTCTCTCAAAATTCATGGAAACTGATTCATCTCTGACTCTGAACCAAGAAACCATGTATTGATCATGTACCTGCCTCATGTGGGAACCAACCTCCTGCTCAGCATAAGTGTTAAACTTTGAGAAAATCTCAGTATGCCAACCAAAATGATGCATGTTGGCTCTTAATGCTTAAGATTTTCCAAGGTGAAAATATAGGGGTTAACACATCCCTCATATACATGTAGGGGATTGTAAGCACTACACTAGACACATCAACTGGTACTACATCTACCTCTGCAGTTTCATCAATATAGTTAGAACTTATAACAATTTTGATTTTACACTACTTAGTGACATTCATCACATTGGTTGTGCACTTATCTTTCTTTTTTTTAATTTTGAAATGAGAATTTGGAAAATTTGTAATCATGTAATAAAAAATTATATTTCATATAACTTGAAACCATGTACCATGTGACTTCAAAGTTGGAAAACAATGTATACTTTTTTTTTCAAGAAATAAATTTTTTTTTTTTTTTTGAGAAATGTAATATTATACATAGAACACTACCCACTAGTGAGTAGGTCATCTTAGCTTTTTCATATATTTAGAAAGTTTGAAAGGTAACAAAATCAAAGCCTCACATCTTTTTGTATTAACATACTCTTTTTCTTTCAAATTTTCTAGGTAAGGGTGAAAGGTAATCTAACCACCATGCACTAAGTCAATTATTATCTTAAGGAAAGGCCTTTACAATCATTTTCCCATTATATACCTGAGAAAATGGTTCTCTCTCGGGAGGAATTCAAAAATGGATATGAGCGGGAACTCAAGATGAACCAGAGCTGAATGATTTCTAGGTTTGGAGTTTTCAGCGTGGAGGAGGGTGGTAGATTGTTAAGTTTAGATAGATTTTAGTTGGAGTCTTCAGGATTTTCTCCTTACTTTATGTTTATTATTCCCCACCATGAAGATGGAGTCATTCCCATTGTTCCTAGTTATATTTAACTTTCTCCCACAAACTTGGTTACATAGTGGAGCTTTGTTTTGTTTTAGAGTACTAACTTGGAGTTTTGGGGGCTTTTAACTTCGTTTTCTAACACTTCTAAGTTTTTCCAATTTTTAATTTAGTGGGTGTGGCTAGAATTAAATGATTTACATCCCTCACAACTCTCAAAGAAGTTAGCATTTAAGACCAGTAGCTGGACCCCTGATTCCATTTAAAGTTGTTTCTTATTGTTGTTCTTGGAAACTAGTCCACTACTAGTGACTTTTGCGGGACGAACTCAGTGGAGCCCAGGTGGCTTACATGGAAAATCCTCAGCAGGAAGGATTAGAAGATGATATCAGTGCACTAATGGGTGCATTTGATGAGGCCCTATGGAAGAGGGCAGGGCTTTTCACCACTGCAGACTCCTTGGGAGTGGGTATGAACACATTTATTCACTCATCAAACGATTTGACCTCACAGCCTGCTACTCCAAATAGAGGGATTGTAGACACTTATCCCTCACTTACCAGCTTTCTTCCTGGGTTGTCTGATAGTCATCTTTCTATGGAAAAGGCTATGCCTATGTGCGGTCTGAAAGAGGGTGTTAGGGTCCCAGGTCTACCATGTTCACATAGTAAGGTGGGAAAGACTTTGGGTACACCTGGGGTAGGTGCAGGCAGTGGAAGGCCAATAAGGTAGTTAAGAGAATGGTTATGGGGTCGGATATTGGTCTCAGGGAGACCTGTAGGATGGCATTGTGCGGGCTAGTTGGAATAATATATTACAACAATTTGTGTAATGTTTCTCTCCCCGTATGGGTTGAGAAAACATGGGCACCCATTTTAGGCTACGTACCTAAGATACTGTTCTTAGCCAAAGGTTGGTTAGGTTTCATTTGCAAAACACTGGAATATTTCTCTTTACCACTGGACAATAGGTGGGTGATTGGAGGCAGTAGCCTGATGTTGAAGCGTTGGAGGGTAGCCTTCAACCCGATGACAAAATAATTTCAGCAATGTTATTTGTGGGTTCTACTACCCGATTTACCCTTTCAATATATACAATGAAGGTGCCTTGAAGGCTATTTGAAACTCATTGGGTACTTACATTATGGTGGATAGGCAGACCCTTTCGACATCACCTAGAAAGATTGGGAAAATTTTGGTTGAAATGGATATACACTGCAAGCTTCCAGAGGTTATTGAAATTGAATGGAGGGGCTGATGGGTACTACAGAGGATAGATTACTTCATAATTCCCTTCAGATGTATCCTCTGTTGCAGTACGGGTCACCTGTGGAGACACTGTAATGGTTGGGTTGAGGAAGAGGTGTAAGAAGACACAACAATGCATAGAGAGTTTCAAGGCACCTCTCTAAAAGCAGATTTCTTAGGGACTGGGATACTACACTTTTCACCTGAGACTTCTAGCTAGACATATCCTTTGGATACGCTTATAGGTAAGTTAAAAATTCACTGTCCTACTCTTTTTTCTACTTTGTCATTGTGGGAAAGGGATTCTTTGGATGCTTCTTGTTGGATGAAAAATTGTACTTCCAAGGATGAGGTGTCCTTTGAGGTGGATAGGTATTTTATTGGTCCTGCTTTAGTGGGTTCAATGCAATAGGTGGATGGGGTTACCTCCGAGTTCGGGTTAGCGGGGGATGATTCTTTAAAGTTTTCAGCGAGTCATGCTCATACAATTGTAAAGGAGATTCAGTCGAGCCCTCCCTTAGGAATTTCTGAACCTAGCCATCCTGACTTACCCTCTCCATCGACCTTACCTCTGCCTAGGGATACTGCACCTCTTCCTGGATGCTGTGAATCAGATGAGGATGAAACTTTCCTTAACGTTGTACTGGATTCCATAATTATGTCCATTCGTGACACAAACTCTACTATCCAGTTACCTATTTACTTGGGAAAATCTGTATATGGAAATTCAACAAATGGTGGGGAGGCCAGTTCATTGTGTCAATGTGATGAGGGGGGCAGGAAAGAGTAGGCTTGGTCTAGGGGCCTGGGTATTGAATACTCATCGATTAAGACCAGGAGTTCTCAGAAGAAAATGACGGATCTGACCTGTAGATTTTTCATAAGCTAGGTTAAGCATGAAGTTTATTTCATTTTATCATTTCACTTAACCATAAATAATAATGTTGCAGCAACCAAGATCACAAGAAGTAGCACCATGCACAAGAACACAAGAAGTACCCTGGGAAACCCTTCTCAACAAGGGAAGAAAACCCAACCAAATCCTTTGCTATATTTTTCAAGAGAAAGATCTCCACCAAGACAAACCCTAGCACACAAGAGGGGGCTTCAAACCCTAGAACTCTAGCACCCAAGAGAGGTTCACACCTATTACCAAAGAAGTGTACTTGCTGAAATTTCCAAACTCACAAGAAGGATATGATTCCACAATGGGGAATTTCCCTTTACTTATATTAGACTTGTTATATCAACTGAAGTTTTTATTGGCTCAACAGGGCCGACCTCACTAATTTAATATTATTATTATTATGATTATTATGATTATAATTAATATTAACCATATTAATTATCTTTTACATTTATTATTAATCATATTAAGGTGGGGTCGACCTGTACCCTTTACATGAAAATTAGGGTTATAGGTAGGTCTGACTCTTGAACAACATATAGCAAAGGATATGATACACCCACTAGTGCTCATCCACTAGGGTCACATCCATAGGGATGTCATAGCTTTGGCTCACTGCATTACACAAAAGAACCAAATCTACACACGTTCAACTGTGCTCATCCACAGGCACGTCCACTCTATAGATCTTCTTTCCCACTTCCTCACACAGGAGAATCATCTGGATTTTTCTCGTCAACTCTACTACTCAAAGGAGGCTAACACATCATCTTCATTTCTGTTCACATGATGATGCACCCAACACTTTGGGATTTCACACGTTCACCTTGTTATCAACCACAGACACGTCCAACTCATCAGATCTCCTTTCCCACTGGATAATCATCTGGAGTTCTTCTCACTCTTTGAATGGAGGAGGTCATCTCTACGTTCCTAGCTCTGTCTCAAGCAGGAACCACATACACTTATTAGGGGATTTCTCTCAGGTTTGTAAGTTGAGAGAAAGACTTCACATAACTGCAATGATCCACACCTCACATGTTTGTAAGTTGGAGAATGTCTCACATAGATGCATTCATCAACACTCCCTCTCATCTAGGGAGACATTATTTATCATGCCAAGTCTCACATGAATGTATTTTGTTTTTTTTCTTGGCTGGAATCATCGACACTCCCTCTCGACTGGGGAGCCATTCTTCACGAAGTTAATTTGGTGAATATATCTGCAATCTTCTCATGTGTAGGAAGGTACTACATGTGTATGATTTTCCTCTACACAATATCTATGATATAGGGATATTTCATCTCATTGTGTTTCGATCCATCGGGAAGCACTGGGTTCTTAAGGATATTTACACAAAACTCTTGGTTATCATCATAGGAACCATCTCATGATCAAGTAAATTTGTCAGAAGCTTGTGAATCCACATTGTTTCGCACACTCAATGTTATCTACTCTTCCTCTGTGGTACTCAAGGCCACAGAGTTTTGTTTCTTTTTGTATTAGTAAACCATGGAAAAATTCATGGTAGAACATCAACCAGATGTGCTCTTTCGGTACACTATACTTTCTTCTCGATCTAAATCATCATATCTTGCAAACTCAAGTTCACACTGGAGGCATATCTCAGGCCATATCCAAATGTGCCTCAATATATGTTTTATTGTTGTCTAGTGAGTCTGTCTCAGTTGAATCATGAAATGACTAGGCATATGATCCAGGTGGATATCGGTGGCCACCCACCTTTTCCAAATGGCTCAAAACAGTTTTCTGGCCATTTTGGAAATTTACTATTTTTAGTAGGTTTTAACTTTCGAGGCCATTTTGAGGGTCCAAATGAAGGTTTTTCGAGATCAAGGTTCTCAATGATATATGAAGGCATAATTGAGCCCCAAAAATGAATCTCCTCGACAATACCTTTCCAACTAGCTATCACACGCCTAAAACGGAGATCGTATGCAAAAGTTACGACCCCGAGAAGTTGATGTACTCACTTACCCAAACGGGGCCCACATGACTTTTGGCGCTTCATCTCCTAGGGTTAGGTTTTTGGATGTCTAAGACTTTTGGAATTCCTGTTTATTGTAAAAGGGCCTTCAAATCCTCATTGTAACTATCTTCTTGCGAATGCGAATAGCCGTCACATCTCTTCTCAGAGATAAGCTGCCACCATTCTAGCGAGTCTTTCACTCTGTATTTTTACAATCTCTGTACATTTATTTTATTAATAGAAATCGTGTATTACTGTATCTCTGTGTTTATGGTTGCACCTCTGATATATTTCTGTTATATTACTGGATATACGCGATATCTCTATGCATTTATTTATTATACCTCCGCTCTCATTTCGTGCCGAAAATAATCCGGATCAACATACTCACTGCATGGCATGAATCAAGCCTGGTGTTAACCAGATACATCAGTGATCCAATCAACTATGGATCAATCTCGTCTAAATCATGATCATTCATTTTCTTCAAATCCATCATGGTGGTTTTTCATTCTGTCATATTGAACTACTTAATTATTCCCATGGTATGTTTTCCTTGACTTAGGAAACTCTCATCGGTCCTCTGTCATACTTATTGTCCCAAGAATTGGTGCATCATACTCATATACTTAAAATCAAAATCAGAAGTCAAAGATTACTTATATTCAACAACAAGACTTTCTTAATAAGTCATCAAGGTCAGACTCTCATCACCAATACTGTAATAATAAAGGTTTGGATCAACATCACTCTTGCTAAAACCCAAACTCATCAAGAATCCATCCATCTGATATAGTTTCTAACTCATTGATGGTACTAGTATGGATGGAAGTGTATCGGGTTTACTGGATCAAGTGTCTCATCATAGGCAACTCCCTCTGTTTGTGAGAAACCTCAAGCTATAGGTCTTGTTTTGTATTTCTCGACACTTTCATCAGTTGTATGTTTGATCTTATAGATCCACTTGGAAGTTACCACAAACTTCTCTTCTGGTCTCTGAATAATATTTTATACATCAATTTTAATGTATATTGGTATTCTTTTGTTATGGCATCTTGCCATACTTGTTCTTTTGTTTCTTCTCTGAGACAAGGAGGCTCAACATCAACAAGGTGGCTCATGACTGAAGGATAGCTTGAAAAATTCTTTTGCTTTCTTGGAATGTGCCTTGAGAGGCTTGTATGTTTCTCTGCCTCTTTCAAAGTGAGTCTAGGTAGGCCTTTTATGCCTTACTCCAATATCTTTGAACATATCAACTGGAGAAACTAGATCAACTGGAATAATGTTTGTCTCCCTCTGGACTGTTGAAGCAGGGAGAAGGTATTATCTCACTATCAATCTCCATCTAATATTTTTTGGATCTTTGAAAGGATTTCTTTCTTATAGGGACATTGTTTCTGCTTTTTCTTGTATGATGAACAAGTATGGTTTGGACTCTTGTACCGGATAATGGTCCAAATTTTTGAGAGCTCCCATACTAGGAATAATATCCTTTATTTATTTTTAAAAATGCAATCAACTGTAAATTTAGAGATCAATTGATTTACCTAGTTGTAGTCATGTCCTTTTAGAGGAATTATTTCTCCTCACTCTTCTCTTCACTCTTTTGAGGTGGATTTGGATCAATGTCAGCGGTGGAAGCATATTGTCTTCCCTTCTTCCTGGTTGGACAGTTCCTTGCAATGTGTCCATACTTGTCACATCTGAAGCACTGAATTTCTGAGGCATGTTTTCTTTGATAGCCTGGATTGGATGAATATTTTTCACCTTTGAATGTTTTCCTGAAATTTCTTTTGAATTTTCCTCCCTTCTTTGTATGAAGTGCAAGAGCTTGATTTTCTTACGAGGAATATTCCACTCCTTTATTTCTAGGTCTAAGTTCTTCTTGAGTGCAATCTGTCCATAGGCGCTCAAAGGTTTGTAGAGCTTCTCTTCCACTGATACTCTAAATGAAAGGCTCCCATGATTTTGGAAGATTCTGGAAAGTGGTTAAGACAATTTCTCTATCAGACATGATTTCCCCAATGGTCTCTAGTTGTTCTTTAATCTCTGATAACTTCATAAAGAAGAGTGAAACTATGTCATCCTTCGTCATCTTGGTACTTTGAAGTTGTCTCTTTAAGGTAAGAGCTCTGAGAGTGTTGTCACTTTCAAACATTCCTTTTAATGTTTTATACATATCATAGGTTGTCTTCAGATTGGCAATACGGGGCAAGAGATGATCTCTTACCGAGTAGATAATTTGTTTTTCTTTCTTTGACATATTCTTCTTTTCTTATCTTCTTCTCAATATCTGTAGTTGTGTTTGGTAGAGTTTTAGTTGTCACATCCAAGAGAAGCTTTGATTTCCAGGCGATGAAGTTTCTTGCTCCATCAAGCCTATCTTCTACTAATGTTTTGTTATTCATTTGATTGGTTTCTTGAAATACTTGCTGACTGGAATTTGAAAACCTAATGATAAGGTTAAATTAGCAACCTTGGATTATTTTGGACTTATGAATGTCAACAATAAATTTTATAATGTCATAGAGATGCTTGCTAATTCAGGAGAATGTTTCTTCAGAAATCCAAAATTAATATTCTACGGGAAATTTCGGCACCCTAGAAACACTAGGGCCAAAAATCAAAATTTCTCGGAATTTCGTTTTGAGAGCTTCTGGAGATGCGTCGGAAGAGGCTGTACTCTTATATGCAAAAATTATCCCCAACATCCAAGTATTAAGGGATGAATCACTAATGAAAGGGAGGTTGTACAGAGTTTTCTGGAAACCCTAGGAGGGTCGTACGGTTCAGCAAAGGGTGTGATGAGACTTGGTGGATGCTTGTGCAGTGGGTTCTTTCAAGACCCATGCTCTGATTCCATGTTGATTTTTCATAGGATAGGTTAAGTATGAAGTTTATTTCATTTTAGAATTTCACTTATTCATAAACAATAATGTCAAGTAACAACCAAGATCACAAGAGCAAGCACCATGCACAAGAACACAAGAAGTACCCTGGGAAACCCTTCTCAACAAGGGAAGAAAACCCAACCAAATCCTTTGCTATATTCTTCAAGAGAAAGACCTCCACCAAGATAAACCCTAGCACAAAAGAGGGTGCTTCAAACCCTAGAAATCTAGCTCCCGAGAGAGGTGTGCACCTTTTACATAAGAAGTGTACTTGTTGAAATTTCCAAACTCACAAGAAGGATATGATTCCACAATGAGGAATTTCCCTTTACTTATATTAGACTTATTCTATCAACTGAAGTGTCTATTGGCTCAACAGGGCCGACCTCACTAAGTTAATATAATTATTATTAATAATATTAACCATATTAATTACCTTTTACATTTATTACTAATCATATTAAGGTGGGGCCAAACTGTACCCTTTACATGACAATTAGGGTTACAGACATGTCTGACTCTTGAACAACATATAGCAAGGGATCGGATACACCCACTAGTTCTCATCCATTAGGGGCACATCCATAGGGATGTCATAGCTCTGGCTCACTGCATTACACAGAAGAACTAGATATACACACGTTCACCTTTTCTCATCCACATGCACGTCCACTCTACAGATCTTATTTCCCATTGCCTCACAAAGGAGAATCATCTAGAGTTTTCTCGTCAACTTTGTTTCTCAGAGGAGGCTAACACATCATCTTCATTTATGTTCACATGACGATGCACCCAACACTTTGGGATTTCACACGTTCACCTTGTGCTCAGCCACAAGCAAGTCCAACTCATCAAATCACCTTTCCCACTAGATAATCATCTGGAGTTCTTCTCACTCTCTGAATGGAAGAGGTCATGTCTATGTTCCTAGCTCTGTCTGAGGCAAGAACCATATACCCTTCTTAGGGGCTTTCTCTTAGGTTTGTAAGCTGAGAGAAAGACTTCACATAGCTGCAATGATCCACACCTCACATGTTTGTAAGTTGGAGAATGTCTCACATAGTTGCATTCATCAACGTGACCTCCCTGCAAACTAAAATTTGTCCACCTACCACTGACTGTGGGGCACTTAGAGCAATGAAAACCCTGGAAAGGGAAAAGTAATGATATTGATCTCCCTAAATCTTAGAGGGTTTGGGGGAACCCTAAAATCATCCTCTGTCTGTCGTTTATTGGATAAAATGCACCCTGACATTTTGTTTTTACAGGAAACTTTAGTACATGAACAAAAAGCTAGAGCCTTTATGATCAACTTTCGACCTTCCTGGGTTTCATGTGCAGTAAATTTTGTTGGTAACTCTGACAGACTTTTGGTTACTTGGGACCTAATCAAATATGATTTGGTACCTTACCTCTCCTCTGGTGGCATTTTGTTGGCATGAAGGTGTATTGCAAGCAATAGGAAGATCACTTTGCTAAATATCTATGGGCCGTGCTCGAAGCGGAAAATATTTTGGAATAATGTGGAAGAATGTAGTCTATTATCTCATAAGAATTGGGTTATAACAGGGGATTTGAAATTAACCATTTCGATGGGTGAGGTCTGGAGAGGATCAACCCAAAAGGGTTGTCCAACCAGAAAGGGTTGTCCTGACCTGGAGAAATGGGTGAACTGGTACTGACTCAATTGCAAAGAGGCTGGATAGGATTCTAATTTTAGAAGAGATTTTAACCAATGTGCGCCTCTACAAATCCTGGGTGGAGTACCCCTATGTCTCGTACCACGCCTTAGTATTATTACAGTTGGAGATCACACCACTTTTCAAGGCATATCTGTTTAAATTAAATTCACAGTGGTTATTTGAAAATGATTTTATTAGTATTGTTCATAAGGTCTGGAACGATCCGAAATATTTATTTGAAGGAGGTAAACAACGAAGGTTAGTCTGGAAACTAAAAGAACTGAAGGCCCATACAAAACTTTGGGTAAAGGGAAGCAAATGCAAGGACTTGATACATCTGGAAAAATTGGAAGAAGATATTAAAGTTACACTACAAATTTGACGGGAGGTGCGTTGTTACTGGAGGAGGAAAGACACCTTAGTAATTTGGAACAAGAAAGGAACAAGTACCTAAAGGAAAGGAGGTACTTTGGAGACACCATAGTAGGGCGATTTTGATTCAAAATGGTGATAAAAAAAAAAAAAAAATCACCTATTTTCCAATTACAGGAGAAATCGGAAACATGTATGGGAGATTTCAGATGACACCGGGACTTTACACACTAGACGGGAGGAATTAAAGATGAGGCTGTGAAATACTAAAAAAATTTCTTCAAGGCTCACGAACAACCCTCTACTTTTGATCAAGTCAGGGTAGTGGGGATTTTCTCCCACTTGATTACCGAGGAAGAAGCTAGATCTCTACATTGCCCTATCAATTTGGGTGAACTGAAAGAGGTATTATCTATGTTCAAGAAAGATAAAAATCCAGGGCCCGATGGCTGGAAAGTTGAGTTTTTTTTACATTTCTTTGATCTGGTTGGGGAGGACCTCTTAGAGAGGGTTGAGGAATCGAGATCGAGGGGAATTATTGCTGGAAGCCTTAACTCTACTTTCTTAATTCTAATACCAAAAGTGAATAAGCCAGTTTCTTTTTGGGGATTTCAGGCCAATTTCCTTATGTAACCTCTGTTATAAATTAATTTCAAAAATTATTGCAAATCGGATTAAACCTATCCTTTCCAGATCACTTTCAATAGAGAAGTTGGGATTTTTGAAAGGTAGGAAGATCCAAGATGTCATTGGAACATCGCATGAATGCCTCCATAGCATTTAAAAAAAAAACCTTGTACTAAAGCTAGATCTACAGAAAGCTTATGATTGCATAAATTGGAATTATTTAAGGTTGATTTTAATTCAAGTGGGTTTTGGTACTCTGATGGCCAACTGGATTATGAGTTGTATCGTTTCTTCGTCCTTTGTTGTTTTACTTAATGGGGAGGCTACGCATTTTTTTAGAAGTGGTAGAGGTTTATGACAAGGGTGCCCATTATCCCCTTTGTTGTTTATTCTGGTTATGGAAGGTCTAATCCTATTACTAAAGGAAATAAAACGAGAAGGGAAGTTGTTGGGAGTTAAAGTGTCCATAATTATAAAAATTCTCCACTTATTTTTTGTGGATGATGTATTAATCATGACTAGTGCCACTCTGCAAGAATGGATGGAGATTGATACTCATACAATTGTTCTGTAAAGCATCTAGTCTATAGGTAAATGAATCAAAAACAACATTTCTATATGAGGGGCTAACAAAATCAGACTTAATTCCTTTCAAGACTTTACTCACATTTACTTTTACCGATCTTTCAATTGGATTCAAATATCTTGGTTATTACTTAAAGACTGGGCTGCATAAAGTTGAAGACTGAAGTTGGTTGTTGGAAAAGGTGGAAAAACAAATAGGACATTGGTGCAATAGGTGGCTATGTTTGGGTGGTCGGTATATTTTAATGAAATCGGTTTTGGAAATCCAACTGGTATACTAGATTTCTTTGGCGTCCATCCCCTACTCAGTTTTAAACAAATTAAGGAAAATTATGTTTAATTTTCTCTGGAATGGTAACAACGACACACATCATTATCATCTTTGCAGGTGGGAAACTCTATCTAAACCAAATAAATGTCGTGGATGGGGATTTTACAATATCTTCCATTTCAACAAATCCTTAGCTGCTAATACTCTCTGGTGAGTGTTAACGCAGGATGGATTTTGACACAAAGTTATTAAAGATAAATATCTTCCTTTTACCACTGTCATAAATTGGTTCAGGTCGACATCTTTTCAACAGACAATGGCTTCAAGAATATGGAATAACCTCTTAAAATCGGTCCACTTGATCACACACTAGCTGAGTTGGATTCCGATTTCGGGACATCATGTTGTTCTCGGTAGAGACAGAATACTAGGGATGGGAGACATATCCTCTCTCTCTCTCTCATACTCTTATGTCTTTTTTAAGACAAAAAAACATTATGTTACTCTCTCAAGCTATGGGACAACTTGATCAAGTCTCCTCTACGAGTAACTAGATCAAGAGTAATGATTTGGGCATTTCAGGGGACCTGGCAGCATAATGGGATCAGTTTTGAATAACACTTATTGGTTTAGGAGCCTCCATCTAGGATAAAGATGATGAATTGATGTGGATTGAAGGTGATACATCAGGATCACTTACTGTCAAAAATGCATATATGGCTTTAATATCAACTCAGAGGATGCCGAGTTTTGGAGGATGGAGGCTAATAGTTTGGAAATGGGATATACAACTTAAAATTAAACTATTTATCTGGTTGGCAACGGAAAATAAAATTTTAACTTGGGATAATCTACAACAAAAAGGCTGGGAAGGTCCAAGTTGGTGCCAATTATGAAAACAAGAAAATGAAAATATTAGCCATCTTTTCATACATTGCTCATTTACAAAATCGGTCTGGGAGAGAATTAGAAATAGTCAAAAGTTAAAAAAAGTTTGGGAAGGGAATACACTGTCGGACTGTTTTAAAATATGGACAGAGGACAAGTCTGTTCCCACTATTCTAGCTACTCATATTTGCTAGTATATTTGGTTAAAGAGGAACTTTGCTATTTTCGAGAAGACTTCTTCATCTATTCACTTTGTGGTCATCAAGACACTTGGATCACTGAAAAGGCACTCGACACCTCAAAAACATATCCCATTACGAGCTTGTATGATTTCTCCGCACATTGATGTTACAATTGCAAGTTTTGATGGGGTCGCACAAGCAAATGGTAAACAATGTAGAGTTGGGGGGGAGCGGGGGAGAGGGGGTGGGGCGTTCAAAACTCCTGATTTAACAATGTATAGATGGGTTTTCAACTGTGGGGAAGGCACAAATACACGGGAATAAATATTGGGCGTATGGGCAACACTTATGCTGGCAACACATTTATCTTTCCAAAAACTCCAGGTTCTGGGATATTCCAAAGTAGTTAATGAATGGATAACCAACAAAGGAAGACTTCAGGCTTGTGCAATTGAAGAAGGAAGCTCAAAATAAAGGAATTAATTAATTGCTTTCAAGAAATCAGTTTTGAGCACATTTCCAGGGAATATAATAAGGAGGCAGACTTTCTTTCAAAACAAGCATTACAAGAACCTGAAGGCAGAATTACTTTTTACAAATGGAACAATGGGACTAAAGGTCCCAAGAGACGCCTCATCCTTTACTAGTGCTAGTCCTTTTTTGTTTCTGTATTGGCCATGCTTACTACAATTTGACTTTTTTCTTATAGTTTGGTGGATAAAAGTACTTAGACAGATGTATCCTCTCCTAGTTTAGTTATTTTGGTTTTTATGCTTACTATTTTGAATCATTGGTCATCTTTGACTTGTAAGGATTGGTATATCAAGTGATACTTTTTGAGATCCTTAGTACATTTTGGATAGTCTTATGGACAAGAAGATGTAAACAAATTATATTCACTAATATAATTGAGCAATTTTTCTATTGTAAAAAAAAAAAAAAAACATTTTCTCATTACATTCTCTTAAGGTAATGATTGGTTTAGTACATGATGATTATATATGACCTTAATGAAGACCTTCAACTTGAATAATAAAGTCAATTATTATCTTAAGGAAAGGTCTTTACAAACACTTTCCCATTATATTCTCTTAAGATAATGATTAACTTAGTACATGATGATTATAGATGACCTTGATAATAAATATAACACTAACTCCAATTGAAATTAACACATTGAAGAGAAACTTAGACCACCAAAAAAGAAAGAACCTCCATTAACACACTGCAAGGGGATTGGGAATTTAGAAACGTTATTACGAAATCATTTGACAATTGCCACAACCTCGAAGTAAAGTTCAAAATTAAAACAGTCATTTCAAGGTTGTGGAGAATTCAAACCTCTCGAACTTCAAAGTCAAAACATGTCATTTCAAGGTTGTGGAGAATTCAAACATGTCATTTCAAAATTTCGTACAAATTATAATAACAATTCTTGATAATGCTTGGCGCTCGCCCAAAAGAGGGCAACAATACATTTGTACAGTTGCAGGAAATAACGATCCCATCATGATGCATGGTCGCAAGAAGGGGTGAATGAAATTTATAGATATCATCAAGCAAGCAGGTGGACCGCATCAACTGCAACAGACATCATTTACTTTCTCTTCTTCAAAACGTTGTCTCCATCCACACACACTCATTTTGGTGATTATACAGGCCACCATATTTCTATTAATATGAGGCAGATTTCAATGCCCATTACTCATTTTCTGCAGCATTCTCAACATGGCGACCATGCTCATCACCTCATTGTTCTTCCTGCTGCTGCTGCTCCTCCAGTACTCTGTAATAATGTGTAAAGAAAATGATGGAATAGCCGTCGCACTTCACAGAAGCAAAGAGTCTCTGCATGCAGGACTCCATGTGCAGGAGGACGTCGGGGGTTCGAACCTGGACAAAGATTATGAGAGTCTCGCCAGGATGGTGGAAGCCACCAGGTATCGAGCCCGGGCGCTGAAGCGCGGAATGCACCGTGACCACGGCAAGATAAACAAGGGTAAGGAAAGTGCCGGGGAGTCTCTGTACGCTCGAAGCTTCGGAGGTTATTCAATCCAATTCTTCTTGGGCACTCCTGCGCAGGATCTGTTGCTCATCATGGACACGGCCAGTGATCTGGTGTGGGTGCCGTGCACGGGAAATTACACTTGCTTCGACTGCCCCGTAGACAGCACCTCCAACGGGGTTTTCCTTCCGAGGATGTCGTCGTCTTTTCACCTTGTAACATGTGCTGATCCAAACTGCCAAGTCCTTTACGGGAACGACACGGAGCTCCTGTGTGGGAATTGTGCAGAAAGCCTCAAGAATTGCTCTGAGACTTGTCCGCCCTATGGGATTTTGTATGGCAGGGGAAGCACCTTAGGGCTTCTCTTGACGGAGACCTTGAGTTTACCCATGGAAAACGGAGCAGGCAAACGAGAAATAACCCATTTCACAGTGGGATGTTCGATAGTTTCATCCCAGCAACCTTCTGGTATTGCAGGATTTGGCAGAGGAGCTCTGTCTATGCCTTCCCAGCTAAGTGAACACATTGGCAAAGATAGATTTGCGTATTGCCTTCAGAGCCACCGATTTGACGAAGAAAACAAGAAAAGCCTCATGGTTCTCGGTGACAAGGCGCTCCCCAACGATATCCCTTTGAATTACACGCCCTTTCTAATCAATTCCAGAGCACCTCCTTCTTCTCAATATGGCGTATACTATTACATTGGTCTCAGAGGGATCAGTATTGGGGGAAAACGCTTGAAGCTGCCTTCTAAGTTATTGAGATTCGACACCAAAGGCAATGGAGGAGCCATAATAGACTCAGGCACTACTTTCACTGTCTTAAACGAAGAAATCTTCAAGCAGATCTCAGGTGAGTTTGCTTCTCAGATCTTATACGGAAGAACTGATGATGTTGAAGCTAGGACTGGTATGGGACTGTGTTACAATGTTTCTGGTCTAGAGAATATTGTGTTGCCTGAGTTTGCATTTCATTTCAAGGGTGGCTCAAACATGGTACTCCCTGTTGCCAACTATTTCAGTTATTTTACCAGTTTTGATTCGATCTGCTTGACAATGATTAGCAGCAGCGGGATCTTGGAGGTTGATAATGGCCCCGCTGTGATCTTGGGAAACTATCAGCAGCAGGATTTTTATTTATTGTATGACAGAGAGAAGAATCGTTTAGGCTTCACTCAGCAGACCTGCAAGACGTTCGGCTGAACAAACGAACATGTCATTTTTCATAGTTTATCTTAATGTCGGATAATGCATCTTGAATAAATAGATTAAATTCTTTGCACGAGGATTAGAGGATTCTTTGTCACAGTAATGAGATTTGTTCAGGTCGTTCTTGGCTAGGCTATTATTTAAACGAGTAGGATAACTCTGTAGTAAACAGACCCTGTTTTTAAGGTAAATTTTTGGCCCCTCTGAATTCAGTCAGATTTTAGGGGTAGTCTGAATTTCATATGATCAAAGTTTTATGTATTTCAGAATTTTATTTTGGGGGTTTTGTCTCATTTTAAACCAATCCAGATGGTCAAAAAATTGATCAGAAGTAGACCGTTTTTTTTGGCCCTGAATCCAGTTAGATTTTCAGGAGTAGTCTGAGTTTCACATGGCTCAAAGTTCCATGCATTTCAGAACCTTAGGTCAGGAGTAGTTTGAGTTTCACATGGATCAAAGTTCCATGCATTTCAGATCCTTGCATTTCAGATCCTTAAGTCCAGAATTTTGTCTCATTTTAAACCAACCCAAATGCTTAAAAAATCTATCAAAATTCTTGATTGACTAAAAATTTTAAAAGGAACACCTAAAAACCTACTCGAAAGATAACTCAAAAAAAAATTACTCCCTGATTAACCCACTCCTTATTTAAACTCCAAATTCAATTATTAATACATGAACGACAACCCCTTATTAAAAAAATATTGAATATAAAAATATAACCAATAATTTTCTTTTCTTCAATTAAATACTTAATCATGATTTCAATTAAATACTTAATCATGATTTGATCATGATGAGCCACTTGGCTCTTGCTTCCAAGTATATCAATTCCATATTCAAAATATTCCATATAAAATTCTGGCATTCAGTTTTTTCTTCGAAGTACTTGATTGTCATGAATGAGGGACACGTCACACGACTATATCTCAATTCCACAATTTTCTTCAAAGGACTTGACTATGGAGACACAATCATTTGCTCAATTCTGTAAAATATGAGACTTGAATTAACACGCCTCACTTTTCCTAACAAAATGATGCTCGCTATGAGGAGATACACTTTATCATAGCATAGGAGATTCAGCCCAAAACCGGGACCATGTTTATATAACATAATAAAATAATTATATATATATGTTTGAATTTATATTAATTTCAATTAATAAATCTTTAAAATAATGTAATGATTATAGAGATAGTAATATATTATAAAATATATTAATATCTTTTAATATTTTAATATTAATGAAATCTTTAACTGTTTTTAAGTTTTGCACTCTAAAAAATGTTTTTACTTAGAAAGATTTAATTTTTATAGATGTTTGATAGATCTAAGGTTAAGATGAATCAACAATTAATCTAAGATTAAAATAAATTTACAATTGTATACAAATCTAAAGTTAAAATAGATTTACAATATATACCGATTTAATATATAACTTTAACTTGACATTAAAATAATATTTATTATTAAATCTAATGTAAATTTAATTTAATCTCACACTCATATTACTCAAAAAAAACTTCCAAAATCCTAAACTTTCTTAACTAAATAATTATATATATAAAATCTTTGCTCCATACCCAAATAATTATATTAAAAAAAAAACTTTGCTCACCTAAACATTTTTTGAAATCAACATTGAATCATGTAATTAATATGTACTTCATAATTAAAACATAATCTTGCAATTTGTTTCAAGAATTATTCTAGCCACATTAAACATCGCATCTTAGGTTCCCAGTGCGCATTTCAAACATTATCTTTATGTATTTTTTCACCATCTTCTTAACTTATAAAAGTTCAATTGTGCACTTAATCTATATTTAATAATTAAAACATAATCTTTGAACCCATAATCTTGGAATTTGGTTCAAGAATTATTCTAACCACATTAAACATCTCATCTTAGGTTCTTAGTGGGCATTATAAGCATGATATTTATGTATTTTTTCACCATCTTCTTAATTTGGAAAAAGTTTAAGTTAAGAAATATGTCCAATCATGAGAATGAAGACAAGATATTTTATATTTCTTAACTTATAAAAAGTTTAAGTTAAGAAATATGTTCTCAGTGATCCCCGTTTCAGTTCCTTGGATTTGATTGACTCTATCCAGTTTATAAAGCCGCACGTTTGAGCTTTCCTCCTTACAACTCTTTTTAGATCTTGGGTCCCCTTTCTGTTCAGAGGAGCACTGTTGTGGTTGTTTCTTTCCCCCTTCTTAACTTATAAAAAGTTCAAGTTAAGAAATATGTCTAATTATGAGATTGACGAAAAATCTTATTTGTTCACCATCTTCTTAATTATTTGTTCACCATCTTCAGTTCCTTGGATTTGATTGACTCTGTCCAGTTTATAAAGCCACACGTTTGAGCTTTCCTCCTTTCAACTCTTTTTAGATCTTGGGTCCCCTTTTTGTTCAGAGGAGGACTGTTGTGGTTGTTTCTTTCCCCCTTCTTAACTTATAAAAAGTTCAAGTTAAGAAATATGTACAATCATGAGATTGAAGATAAGATATTTTAAATAAATAAGTTATGAAATAGTTTTACAGAGTGGTTTAGGGTTTAGTGCAATGCATCGCACCAGGGGGTTACGGTTTTAGGTTTTTTCGTGAGCCGAACTAGAGTTGCAAATATTAAAGTTTTCGGAGTTTGGTTATAGCACTCAACGAGACGTCTAGATTTTAGCTTTGGAATGGATCGAGTTACTATTTTTGGTAACTAGTAGTCAGTTGTGACTAAGGTGAGTGAATCCTGTGGTTTCCAGGTGGTTGGTTGACAACCATTTATTTATTACACATTCATTACACCCTTAAAGAGTTTCCGGGGAATTGGACGTTATATGAATTTTTCTGGGGGGAAGGGCTCAATGGAGCCTAGGTGGCTAGCCATGGCCACTAGTCTTCAGACAAATTTGGAGGCTAACGTCAACACATTGATGAATGTAGCTGACTAAGTGCTTTCGCAGGAAGAAGGTATTTTCGAGAAGGTTGATTATGTGGTTGTTGGTACTGACAATTTAACTCATTCGACCATAGAGAAGATTTTCCCTCTGAACTCTTGTTCTTACCTTAGCTCTGGTCTAGCTTCGTCATTTGAAGCATTCCTACTTGATCTTTCGGGGGTTTCTCCGACTGTTGAGAAATGGTGTTCATCACAAACACGGGAAGAGGTGTGTAAGGTGTCGTTTTACTCTAACTTTCCGAGGAAAGATGGAAAGGGGGCTGGAAAATCTGGGATCAGCGAAAAATTGTGGAAAGCTAAAAAGGTGGTTCCTAAGATGGTTCTGGATCAGACATTGGTCTCGCAGAGACTTACAGATTGGCTCTTTGTGGTTTAGTTGGGATACTCTCTTACAGGTACTTGTGTAAGGTATTTCTTTCGGACTGGGTGGAACACACCTCGGGCCCACGGTTAGGATATGTCAATGAAATAATCTTTTTAGCCAAAGGATGGTTTGGGTTTATCTGTAACTCGACAGAAGACTCGACCCAACTCTTAGAACATATATGGGTGATTGGTGGTTGTAGTTTAATGATCAAATGATGGTGAATCGCATTTAACCCGGAGACGAAATATTTCCAACAACGTCATTTGTGGGTTCTCCTCCCTGGCTTACCCCTACAGTGATGGAACGCAGGAGCATTGTAGGCAATAGGGAACTCTTTAGGTTCCTCCATTTCTTTATATGAGTCTGTTCTCTTGGCACCTAATAGGAAAATGGGTAAAATCCTAGTGGAGATGGACATCCATGGTGGCCTTTCAGAACTCATAGAAATAGAATGGAGGGGTCGGAGGATTGTATAGAAGTTGGACTACCTTGGCATCTCTTTTCATTGTATCAATTGTCGCAATACCGGTCATTTGAGGAGAGATTGTTCGGGTTGGTATGTAGAGGAGATTTCTGGAGACACGACACTTCACAGAGATAATGGTGACTCAACCTTAGAAGATGACTCAACTTGGGTTGGTACATTGTACCCTTATTCAGAGTCACCACAATCGTTGGAACAAGATGATTCGTTTTCTGGTAAGTTAAAATTACATTGCCCGGCTCAGTATGCTTCTTTAACTTTATGGGAGAAGGAATAATTGAATGCCTCTCGTTTGTTGAAAAATGCTTTCTCCTCTATGGAGTTTCCCTCAAGGGTGGTTAAGAAGGTATTAGCAAACAACCCTTTGGGCTCTGATTTACTAGTTAACAGTGTTACTTTTCCTTCTGGGGTAAGGGGGAATCAAGTATTTTGTCTCTTGGTTGTCTTGGTACCTTACCTATTTTGGAGACACTTTCAACTCGGTCCTCAAGCCTTGTTGACCTTGTACTACCTCCTCTCTCCCCTTCTATGGATTTATCACAGATGGCTTCTCCCACTCCAGTTGAGTCTGTACCTATCCCGAGATGTCATGAGTCTGAGGAGGGTGATACCTTGTTGAGTGCGGTTCTGGACTCTCTTATTCCTTATTTACGTTATAATAATCCTCCAGCAAAATTACCTACCTATTTTGGGAATGCCATTTTTTACCCTTCTACTATCACTAGAGAGTTTAGTACTACGACTGCTCATCCTTTAGAGACAAGGAAGGACTATTCCTGGTCACGAGGACTGGGAATAGAAAATTCACTAGTAAAAACAAGAAGTACACGAAAGAAATTACAGGCGACAACTGACTCCTCTATAATTATTGATTTGTCCTCGTCTGATAGTGGGGCACTTAGAGCAATGAAGGACCTAGTAAGGGCTAAGTAATGATTATACTCTCGCTTAATCTCAAAGGGGTTGGAGGCACCCTTAAATATGCCTCGTTTCATCGTTTATTGGATACTACCCATCCTAATATTGTTTTCCTTCAGGAAACTCTGGTTCATGAACAAAAAGCTCGGTCCTTTATGAATAAGTTTCATCCTTCCTATGTGTCTTGTGTTGTTAGTTATGTTGGTACTTCGGGTGGTCTATTGGTTTCATGGGATCCTTACCTTTTTAATCTAGTTCCTTACCTTACTTGTGGCAAGATTTTGTTAACAGGTTCTATTTTTGCAACAAAGAGGGAGATCAATCTACTTAATGTGTATGGTCCGTGTATGGAGCATAAATATTTCTGGAATCTTTTAGCGAACAATGGTTTGCTTTCTATGAAAAATCTAGTGGTAGCAGGGGATTGAAATTTAACTGTTTCTACTGAAGAGGTATGGGGTGGATCAGAAAACTCGGGTCCTCAAGTGGGTTTCTTCAGATCTCTCTTTCAAGCCCACAAACTCATAGATGTACAGCCAGATAAGATTGTCCCAACTTGGCGAAATGGGCGCTCAGGTATCAATTCTATAGCTAAATGACTAGACATGTTTCTTGCTTTGGAGGATCTTCTATTGAGTGTGGGTCTGTATAGATCCTGGGTGGAGTACCCCTTCGTCTCAGATCATGCCCCTATTCTATTGCAGTTGGATAACACTCCTCTTTTCAAGGCATATCCCTTTAAATTTAATTCTCAATGGCTTTTAGACAATGACTTCAACAGTTTGGTTCATAAACTCTGGAGTGATCAGAAATATTTATCGGAAGGAGGCAGACAATGCTGTTTAATCTAGAATTTGAAGGACTTAAAAACCTATACTAAACGTTGGGAAAAAGAATCTAAGAGACGAGAAATAAAAATGCTGGAGAACTTGGAAGGTAAAATAAAACATCATTTATAGTTGTTATCAGGTGGCTCTAAACTTCTGGAGGTGGAGACTAATCTCATTAAACTAGAATTTGAGAGGGATAAGTTTCTAAAAGAAAAGGAAGAATTGTGGCGATAACGAAGTCGGGCTATTTGGGTTTAGAGTGGGGACCAAAATACTAAGTTCGCTCACCAGTTTCCCAGGCACAGGAGAAATAGTAAACACATTTGGGATATCCGAGATGTCATTGGGTCAGTTCACATTGGTCAGAAGGCAATTATAACGGAGGCTGAAAATTACTACAAATTTTCTTTTAAATCCCTGGATCATTCTTGCCCAGTTGAACAGGTTGGGTGGCAGGAATTTTTACATGATTGATAAATGAGGAGGAAGCGAGTGATCTTTATAAACCAGTTACTTTGGAGGAATTAAAAATGGTTTTATCCTTGTTTAAAAAAGACAAAAGTCCAAGGCCTGATGGTTGGACGATGGAATTTTTCATTCATTTCTTTGAACTGGTGAGCGTGGATCTATTAGCGATGGTTGAGGAAACTCGGTCTAGTGGTCACATTGTAGGAAGCCTAAAATCTACTTTTTTAGCTCTAATTTCAAAAGTCAATAAACCAATAAATTTTGGGGATTTCAGACCTATTTCTTTGTGTAATCTTGTTTATAAAGTCATATACAAAGTTATTGTTGTCAGGATTAAACCGATATTATCTAAGGCTCTTTCGACAGTGCAACCGGGATTCCTGGAAGGCCACTAGATCCATGATGCAATTTGAGAAACACATGAATGCTTACATAGAATCAAAAAGAAAAATTCAAAAGCCCTGATTCTGAAGCTAGACCTATAGAAAAATTATGATTGTTTGAATTGGGATTTACTACGGATGATTTTAATCCAAGTGGGTTTTGGAACTCAACTGACAAACTCGATTATGAGCTGTGTGGAATCTGCGTCCTTTGTTGTCTTAATTAATGGGGAGGCCACACATTTCTTCATGAGTGGTAGAGTATTACGACAGGGGTTCCCCCTGTTGTTTATTCTCGTGACGGAGAGTCTGAGCCTTTTATTAGAAGCAATTCTACGAGAAGGAAAATTATCAGGCATTAAAGCCTCCAGACTTACAAAAATCCTTCACCTTTTTTTTGTTGATAATGTTTTATTATTGACAAATGCCTCTGTGTAGGCATGGAGGGCGATCAAGAGTCTCATAAACAAGTTTTGTATTTCCTCAGGTTTAAAGGTAAATGCAACAAAGTCGACAGTACATTATATTGGACTATCAGAGACAAAAATTTCTCCTTTCAAGCTTATTCTTCCATATAATTTCATACCTCTCCTTGGCCTTCAAATACCTCGGATATTTTTTAAAGGCAGGATTACAGAAAGCGAAAGAATGGAATTGGCTTTTGGCTAAGGTGGAAAATAATATTGGTCACTGGAGCTATAGATGGTTATCCTTGGGCGGTAGGTATATTTTATGTAAGTCTGTTCTGGAAAGCCAACTGGTTTATTGGCTATCACTGGCTTCTACTCCGTTCTCCGTTCTAAAAAAATTAAGGAAAATACCTTTTAATTTTCTCTAGAATAGGATTGGTGAATCTCATCATTATCATCTCTATTGTTGGGAGACTTTATCTCTACCAAAACACCATGGTGGTTGGGGCTTCCGAAATATCTTTTCTTTCAGTAAAGCTTTGGCTGCGATGACTCTTTGGCGGGTACTAATGAGGGATAGAATTTGTCATAAAGTTATAAAGGATAAGTATCTCCCATTCACTACAATCAAGAACTGGCTCAGATCGACTACTTTCCATCAGCCTTCGGCATACAAAATTTGGAACAGTCTTTTAAAGTCTATATACTTGATTACAAATTGGTTGAGTTGGAATCCTGGTTTGGGGCATCATGTGGTTCTTGGTAGAGATAGAATTATGGGGATGGGAGACTTGTCCTTTCTATCTCATTCACTTATTAATACTCTTAGACATAAACAAACTACAGTATTAGCCCAGACTCGGAGACAACATGAACATGACTCTCTTTTGACTTCTTGGGTCAACAGTTTGGATCTGGACATCACTGGTGATTTGACAGTGGAGTGGGAGCGATTTCGTTGGGCACTTCAAGCCTCGGGAGTATCCATACATGATAAGGAAGATAACTTGTTGTGGATTTGGGGTGACTCTTCAGGATCCCTCACGATAAAAAATGTTCATATGGCTTTTTATCTACACAAAACTTGTCGATCCTTACAGGATGGAGATTTTTTTTATGGAAGTGGGACAAAATCAAACTATTTATGTGGTTGGCAGTGGAGAATAAAATTCTGACTTGGAATAATTTACAACATAGAGGATGATCTGGCCCAAGTCGGTGTCATTTATGCAAAGGAGATTCTGAAGATACTTTTCACCTATTCATCCACTTCCCTTTTACTAAGCTTATCTGGAAGAAAATTAAAACTATCAAAATGTACAAACATGAATGGAAAGGGAATAATTTAGCTGAATGTCTCACAAAATCGACAGTGGATAAGACTGTACCATCCTATTTAGCTGCTCTTATTTGCTAGTTTATTTGGTTAGAAAGGAATTCTGCCATCTTTGAAGGGAAAGAGCCATCTACTAAAGCGATTGTCATCAAGACTCTTAGTTCTCTAAAAAAGTCTTTGGTATCGAAACATCCTCCTTCTTTTAGTTATTGTTTGATAGCTCATACACTTGATTCCACAATAGCTTGTTTTGATGGAGCAACTCTTGCAAATGGGAAGTGCAGTGGGGAGGGTGGTATCTTAAAAACTTCAGTCTCAACAGTTTATAAATGATACTTTAATTGCGGGGAAGGCACAAATACGAAGGCATAGTTAATGGGTGTTTGGGAAACTCTTTTTTTAGCAAATCATCTATCTATTCACAAGCTTAAGATTATGAGAGACTCAAAAGTTATTATAGACTGGTTAAACAAAAAGAGTGAATTGTGGGCATGTGTTATTGAAGGGTGGAAGCAAAGAATCAGATATTTAAGAAGCAAGTTTCTGGCAATCAGCTTCGAACACATCTATCGTGAATTTAATAAAGAGGCAGACTTGCTCCCAAAGAAAGATTTACAAGAACTTGAAGGAGTTATCACTTTCTTCAAATGGTCAAATGGATTGGAGGGCCAAAGATGCCATATCAAAATATATTAGCTTCTGTTTTCAAATCCTTTTTTTGGGAAAGACTTTTCAAATTAAAAATGATGAATTTTTTTTTTATTTTCAATTTTATTATACCTTGAGCAAAAAATTATATTATACTAATATAATTGAGCTAATTTTCTATTAAAAAAAATAAATAAGTTATGATTCTTATTATATTTAAATGAGTAATTTTTATTAAGATTAAATTATGAAGATGAATTGCATTTATTGATAAGTTGATTGAAGTACCTTAACTTTTGATTGATTTTAAAACGTTTTTTTTATTATTAAAAATTGGGTTAACAAGTATGGTTTAAAAACTCTCAAATGATGAAGATTTTCAATCTTCAAATCCATTAAATAATTTAATATA